>JAWNGG020000075.1:600000-1061189 GCA_036937485.2 Tetragonisca angustula | reverse complement strand
AAATAAAATTTCCACTGTGCTTCCGTTCAGGCGAAATACTTGTTATAGCATCGAGCTCGTTTCTCAAAAACGTGTTTCTAAAATGTCTCTGGGATACGTACAAATATATGTACCTTTTGTTTAAAAGATCATTTCTACGATGTTCGATTGCACGAATAGAATGTTTTTCACTCGACATACAGCGAAGAGCATAACTGTAACCAACGATGATGGAAAATTTAAATTGATCCAATTCCGAAGAAAAAGATCGTACAACAATCCGCTTGGTGAGTTCGTTGCTTTCGAAGCTGACTTTGCGTCAGGTGGTAAGTGAGAAAGTGAGGATACTTTTGTTTCGAAAATTGTAAAAATTCAAACGCATATAAAATCATTGAAAAGATTCTTTCGTCATTAAATCCACCGAGGTATTGAAATCTGAGTATCAAAGTTAAACGACAAAACTTTAAAAAATCTTAATATTTCGTCATTTAGCCTCTAATGTTCAAAGAAAATGACACAACGAGTCTTAAGGGGAAAACAATTTTTAAAATGACGGTAGAACTAGTTACGAAAAAAATTTTTTAACGTTTTTATTTTTTCAATATTCTCACTTTCTCATCTGCCACGTCAGATACAGTCATTATCGTATAAAGAACGAATTCACTGTCAAACTAGAGTACTTTAAGAAACACCAAATGTGATATATAATTTTTACGAAGTTACGTTAGTTTAAATTGTCGGCGATATTTCGTTATTATTGGCAAAGTCGTGCCAGTCACTCTATAGAGGTAATAACAGACAAAAGACGATCAATGAAACAGAAATTACACGATAATAATTTCATTTCACAGAACTCGTTCGACAGATGCATAGATATTTTTGCCACGTGCAGTTTTCGTATTCTTCGTTCTTTCACAGTGGAGTTTGCTCGTTTCACGGTTATTCATCATCCGCGTGAATTCTCACTTTTGCTCGACGATATTGAAATTTTAAAGAAACCCCGCGGTGTATTCGCTGAATCGAGTAGAAGCAAAGCACGATGTAATTCAAAAGGAGAAGAGAGGGATAAAAGGAACAAGGGGTTGACTTCCGTCGCGCTCGTCACGCTCGTTTTTTCCTCGAGTCCGCAAGAGTCTTCTGTCGAAGGGTCGCGAAATCAAAGTTACAAGGAGAAATCCCTACCCTTCTGTGCTGTGAATTACCTGTCAGCTTGACAGCCAGTCCCTTGCATTTCTGTTTACATATATGCGGCATCAGGCGTGCGCTCGCGTCACTTCTTCGTTTCGCGCGACCGAGCTCAAGGGGCGTTTTTGGCTGGCAGAGACTTCCGCGCACGGTGTTTCGCTCGTCGATTTTTCACGGTTAATCCAGCGGCGTTGGAATTGCCGATGCCTCGGGACGTTTCGAGTTGTCTACGAGTTTCGAAAATTTTCGCGAAGCAATTTTCGCTGGAACCAGATCAAGTTTCGATTCGAATGGTTTGAAGAGAAGAATGTAGCGTGTAGTGGACGCCATTTCGACTGTACGAAACAGAAGTAACAATTGGAAGCAACGCGACAAACAAAAATTGCAATATATAAAACACAATAGGGTAACAATTTGTCGTCGGGGGTGTCAACTAGACTCGACTTTTGCCGCTTCTTCAAAAAACGTCGAACGCGACTCCGCAAGGACGGATCAAGTGGCAGCCAACTTGTGAAATGTAATTTATCGCGTCTCGACTATTTATTTCGGGTTCGCCCGAATGGAGCAAATAGAGTTATAAATAATCCAGAGATTCCGAATAAAAGGAGTATGTGTATGTGTGTGTGTGTGTGTGTGTGTGTGTGTGTGTAGGGAGATGGGAAATATATCGGGAGTAAATAACGTCGAATCTCTCGGTTCATCGAACGTCCCGGAAACCGCGGCAAGGGGGGAGGGGGCTCCTTGATCGCGGACGAAATTACAAATCGAGCGGCGTATCGGTTATCGGCCGATGAAAAATTTCAAATTGGATGCCGACTGGAATGACAGCGTGGCACCCTTCCGCCCAACAAAAGGAAGAAAGAAAAAAGACGCTTCGTCCCCTCTTCTCCACTATCTCTTCGCCGTAAGATTTTTATTTACATCCCCGCGTACGGTCTGATTTATCGTTGATCTGCATCACGTTCCCCACGCGGCGTACTCTGCTATTCTCACTACGCCGGCGTGAATCTAGCTGGAAGTTTTGCGTCTGGAAATATATTGGTCGTTCCATCGTGGCTCGGGGTGGATTGTTGAAAAAGAGGCGGACGAGACAGAGAGGGAGAGAGAGAGAGAGAGAGAGAGGGAGGGAGAAAAGAGGAGAGGTACACGCGTGGAAAGAGGGACAGACTCGAAAAGCGAACAAAGAAACGGGACAAATAGACGAAACGAAAAGCACAAAGAGGCGAAATGAGAAAAGCATCGGGTTCAGTTCGGTGGTGGGCAGGGAGGGGTAGGGGGTAGGGGGGGAAATAAAACGAAGTGGAAGAGGCAGAGGGGCGAAAACGCCTGACGGAGAAATGGATAGAGAGGGTGGAAGGGCATAAAGGGACGAGTAAACAGGGGAAGAAATAGGGTGGAGGAGAGTGAAGAGTGGGTAGAAAAAAAGAAGAGGCGAAAATAGAGGAGGGAATGGAGAGAGAGAGAGAGAGAGAGAGAGAGAGAGAGAGAGAGGAAGATGGAAGATGGAAGATGGAAGAGGAAAGAGAGGAGTCCGCGCGGCGTTCTTATCGCGGATACGGACTGACGTAACGGATTACTCGCTATCGCGACCAATATGTCAGCCGGTAAGAAGGACGAGGAGTCAAGCATTATATCGCGAAATAAAATGGCCCGTGGCGTGTGTCCATGGCCAGGGCGTGTTCTGAAATATCGTCGGCCACTGGACCGGAACGCAGATATAGGTATTATTATTGACACTTTGCTTCTGCCGGAATTATGTATTTTTCATAGCGCATGTGTCGGGTAGCGTCGTTCGCGAATGCAAAGTAACGAGGTTGCCGACGAGCCAACGCCACACCGTCGTCGACGACGACGACGGCGGCGACGTAAACTCGATGCACCTAGCTTGAGATAGAGAGACGACGTCGCGTCGTTCAGAAAGTTCTCGCTAAATCGGAAAACGCCACTGTGAATTTTAATGCCGTGCTACGATATCGACAGCCGTCGGACACGAAGAACGAGTACTCTCTGATCGAACTACGAGAGATCGGCCGTGTTTATTACCCACCGTTATTATTGGCCTCTAATCTTCCTTAACTTGACGTTGATTGCTCAATTGCATTCTCCTTGCAACGGCTTTTCGTCGTTGCCCTTCCAACATCGATCGACACGATTTCAGATCGCATTCTCTTCGAGGAACCGTCACACATTTTTCTGCTTTCTACTCGAATCATATTCCGCTCGACTCTGCTTTGCGTACATAGTTCTCGAAACTCGAACATGCTCCAAGTCCTCTTATTCAGGCAGTAACTTTGTTCTCACCGTTCGCAGCTTCGAGAGTTCCCGGTCCATTTTCTTTCTAGAGCGTTAACCTTATCAAATTTATTTTCCGTTGTAAAACGGATGCTTTTAACGTCCGGGTGATCGATGAGGTTTTGCACTACCTGCGCAACCTTCGCGCGCGAAGGAGAGAGAGAGAGAGAGTGATTTCAATATTTCTCTCCCACAATGCGCGGCGACGTATTTCAATATTGATATTTCGTACGCGTTATCCTTCATTCGGTGTTCACGGCGACGATCGAGGATTCGCGGCGGAATTATTCATGGAAGGAAGGGGAAAAAAGAAGGAGAGAAAGGCAAATTGGGCAGCTAGTGCTGAGGTTGATGCGATTTCGCGGCGCTTTTTCGTAGCCACTGGAAGTTACGTCGCGAAGAATCTCGGTTAATCCGGGTGCATGCCGGTGAATTTTAATGCAACGTCTCGATATCGACAGGTGTCGGCGCCGCTGGCGTTGTCGTGAAATTTTTTCGACGACGCCCGCCGCGTCCGCGATTTATTATCATCGTCCCCGGTTCATTTCCCTCCCCCGCCCCCCCCGCCCTTTCCCCAACTCCTGCCTCTCTCTCGTTTCACTTTCTTTCATCGACGAAATATTCCCGAATTTTTAAGCCAATTCGAATCCACCCCGACACGCCAGCGGTTAATGTTTGTCGTTTTGTCGATACGTCACTTCTTTCTCACGACCGCCGTCGTCTCCCAATTTAATACCGCGTTATCTTCCTCCCCCGCGATATATTTCCACGTCAAACGCGACCGAACGCGAAACCGAAACTCTCTCGAATTCTATTTTCGCACGCTTTTCAGCGCTCTTTTTCCTTTTCCTTGAAGATCCGTTGGAAAGTATCCGACCGAAAATTCGTCGGCTGTTCCGAGCGTCAACACGGAATGGCGCGAAATAAGAGGGGGGCAAGGGAGGTAGAGGGGGCGAGGGGTGGAAAAAAGGGTGGATCAGTCGAGTCATCGATTCTCGCAACGTCCGCTCCTATCTCGCGTACCCGTTTTTGCGATCCATTAAAACGACGCTCGAACTTCCTTATCGCTAATTTAATCAACGATAAGGGAAAACTTTGGTCGCGCACCGTAATGCCGGTGGCAAACATTTTTATCAGCCGACACCAGTTCGCTTTTTCGCCCTGCCCGCTCTTTTCCCTTCCTCCGTCCTTCCTTCCTTCCTTTCTTTCTTTCTTTTTCCTAATGGAAACTTACAACCTCACACTAGCGAAGAGGAATGAATTTTATCCATCCTGCCCCCCCCCATTTTATTTTTTTTTTTTTTTATAATTCCCGGCGCGTACACCGTCGCATTCCGTCGGGATTTTCGCGTCGATAGCTGATCGTAATCGTAATTCAGTGTATATCGTTGATATTGAAGGTAAACGACGAGACCCAGTTGCAATTAATCACCGAGTAATCTCCGATCAAACAGAACGATTCTACCGACGTTTGTTTCAAATCGAATATATATATATATATATATATATATATATATATATATATATATATATATATATATATATATGTGTGTGTGTGTGGGTGTGTGTGTAAATATATAGATATATACATAGATGAGCATTGTCAAGCATCACGGCGCTTGGCACTAGTCCGTCGAAAAATACCATCTCGCGTAGAAAAATGAGGTGAGAGCACGAGAGTGCGCGAAAGGACGAGATCGCCGGATGAGCTTACACCGGGCTGGGGGGGGGGGAGGAGGAGGCGAGATCATATCGATGCATAAGCTGGCCTGATTTACGATCTAACGTACCTCTGCGAATCTACGTCGTCCGCCCGCCCACGGGTTGCAATTCATATTTCACTGCAAAAAAGGATATAGCACGTGGTATGCACATCGAACGTCGTAAACGCTAGTCGTAGAGCTATTGGAAATTAAACGTGACGGCAACGGAAAAAAACCACGGCCCCCCCTATTTCCACCTATTCCGTCTTCTTCATTTCTCTTGAAAGATGGCCGCCGTGCCGTCAGCTTTAAGAGACAAGACGAGGCCAGTTATAACGTTATAAATCGATGGGCGGCAGAAATGAGGTCGAAGGGAATAAGAAGGTTATCGAGTTATCGGTTATATATCGGCGTTGGATAGATAGAGAGACAAGCACGGGGCACGGGTTGAGGGGGTAGCGGGAGGGCGAGAAAGCGGAACGGGGGTTGGCGGTAGGTTCTGGATCTCTCTCCAAAGTGCTCCGGCACTTGTGGCACGTGCAATTTGCGACGTCTAAAGTTACTTCTAACGTGCTGTTGTTTTAATGGCCGCAGACGCTATCGGCAGCGACTGAGTCAGCGGAATTTTCCGGTGACTCGCCGCGATCCAGGGAAATGCGTTTTCACGAACGGGGAAAGATACGGGCGACTCCCCCGTTGTGTCGACTGCCTAACCGGTCGAATAATTTAGGATAAACCACGTCATTGATTCCTTCCCCAACTTCGAGAGAGACGGTACAAAGCACGGTTCGAATCACATTAGCAACGTTCGAGATTGACGCGGTTTCGTCACACGCGATACTACTATAATAACTTTTACATCCGTCTTCCGCGGAGTTTGAAAATCTCCTCGCGAAAGAAAACGAATCTTGGAGCTAATTTCTCTCTCTATTTTTGCCAATAGCATCGGCAGTTACGAAAATTAACATTAACAATGAAAACGAATTTTTAAATATTTGAAGCGACGAAGATGACGAGTTTGAAGAAAAGAAGAGGTTGCTTGTTTTTAATTATAGTAGCGATAGCGACACTGAATAAAATTTGTTTCCCGAAATGTCATTATTATTATTTTTCGTTAACTTGTATGAAATAAATACATGTTTCTATAACCTGTGCCAGCTTTTCTTTCCAATATATCGTTCTCTTTTGTACTGACAGGCTCTATTTACGCGATTTTCATTCCCCTTCAATAGCACAGGACGAGTACCATACTTTTCTATTAGTGTCGCCATCTTTTCGAATTGGAATCGGACGAAATTTAATGTCAGTGGCATGCCTCGAGAAATATTAAAGGTTCTAATTTTGGATAATTCCTGCCGGCGCAAGAACACCGTTCCGCTCTTCACTGCGAAAGCGGTTTAAACAGTCGTGGACAAGAAGAAGCGCGCGACAGCTCGAATTCCTCGCGTCCTTACGACACGTTGGTATTCGCGGTTGGTGGATCGAGATGTATTTCGGTCCTCGTTTCTTCTTCTTCCTTCCCTCTTGGGTGTCTCTGGCCTCTCAGCTGGAAAGCCCGCGACCAAGATCCACGTGTCCTTCGTTCACGCATTCATTTATCACTTCCGCCCCTGCTCGACCCTGGTCTGCCGTGTGTATATATATGTCCGAGGCTAAACGTGGCATTTGTACAAGGGTTGCTTCGTTCTCGTCGACGTGTACATTACGTATGTGAAAGGCAACGGATCGACGAGGGCTCAGGAGACCAGGAGCCACCCTTCGTTGACCCGTCCTTTTATTCCTTCGCCAAAGGAAATTACCCGAACGAAGCGGTGGTTGCTCGATCTTCTGTTTCTATTGTTTTTCTTTCCCCTTTATCACGGTCCATTTACCACGTTTCCTCCATCGTGAGAGAGAAGGAGCGCCTCTTTTATATTTATAGGCCAAGTTCACGGCGCTCTTCCTTTCAGACGAAAAAGATGATCCCGAATGAGACCAGGGAACTGGGAGGCTCCGTCGTTTCACCGCGGGAAATATGACTCGCAAATTACGCCACCAAGTAACGAGATTTTATTATCCGCGAGGTGTGGAGATTTGGTCTTGGAAGTTCATTCGAGTCGGACGTTTTTCTCCATTCCCTGGCGCGGATCCATTCCCGTTTGCGTGAATTTCGAAGGAAAGGATGGTCCTTTTTATCTTCTCTTTTCTTTTGCCGTTTAAAAAGATGAACTTCTTGGACGGTGATATTATTGCTCGACTCGATACAGGGGAGGGAAGGGAGCGAGACGAAAATACGAGCACGCTTGAAACGTTCGGGACACTCTGTATCTCATTTTGGGACAACACGCGACGTATCTACCGACGTACATATGTACTTCTACAAATTTCGTCCACCATAATTCGCGACAACGAAGACTAATAGCGGTGCCGTTCACCGCCACTCATTTATCACGCGTGTACACGTGGACTTAATGCACCGTTTAGACAGCATAAACACGGCGCGAGATCTCAGGTAAGACCGATAGCCCGGTGGATGTTAACGTTTTGGAGCAGTTCTTTCCCCGGACAACGTTTTTCCTTCCTCTCTTTGAAATTCTCTTGATTGATTGTCCGTGCTAACTCTGCGCGGTAGTCAGTCTTATCTGCCTCGCATCCTTCTTTTTTTTTTCACATCCAATTAAAAATTGATAAAAATTTTCATCAATCATCGCCGGTGTCCGGTTGAACGCACAGTAAATGTAAGTTCATATATATTTCGCATTTTTGGTACATTTACAATCTCCATGTTAGTAATCATTTGTCACTTGTTATCGAAATATAAGAGGACATAAATAAATATGGGAAGTCTCATTGTTCGGAATTCAGTTTCCCTTAATTACTTAAACCGTGTCAGCCGTGAGTTTAATTTTGTTTAATAATTTTTCTCCACATAAATACAACCGCATCTCTCGTTATTTATTCGTCTCCCTTCCTTCGATCCATTTGCAGAAAATAATGTCCAATTATTGATTCGAAGTCGCGACGAACGACAATCCTCGGGAAACTGAGTTTGCGAGCGGAACATGATTTCTTCGTTGTTTTTCCAACGATAACACCCAACGATAAATCGTCTGAACCTACGAACGTCGTACTCGCGGGCTTTCGTTCGATAGCAGAACGAGAAGCCGCGCTCTCCTTTCTCGTCCGCGCGAGCGTCGAGCGTCAGGAGTGGCACATCGCTCGCGAGGCACATCGAGAAAGCGGAAGCCGTAAAATCGGCCGTAGAAACGTCGCTTCTCTTGATCGCCACTTCGCGGCGCGCTGGAACAGAGGGCTTGGGAAAAAGGATTTCGAAGCGGAAGCAACGTTCTTCTCGGTCTGTCGGGGGGGATAAACTGGGATTCTGTCGCCTGGGCGGGGGGAGGGGAAGGGGAACGAAGCGAAACCGACGGAGGGAGGGTAACGGGTGCCGCGCGAGCGTCGTTTCGTCGCTCGTTTCACGCCGCGACTGTTCCCAAAGTGCTCTCCGCGTGCGACGAACGGACACGAAGCCACTCGAGCCGCCCTTCCGCCGGAAGTTAAACGCGCGCCCGCGTCCAAGAACGCCAAGGGCGCATCGGTGCTTCTGTGTCGACCGTTTTTTTTTTTTTTCGGCGGTTTTGCACGCTGGAAAATCCAGCCGAGCGAATTTCGCTTGCCGCGCCTCGACGGACAAGCCTTTTCCACCGTCGTCGAACTGTTTTTTCAGAGCACCTGCCGAAAACTTCGTCCGAACGAGACTGTGTGTACCCTTTGATCGTTTCGCGGCCTATATCCGAAAGGTTCGCAGCGTCGAAATCGAGAGAGATCGAAAGAGCATAGTTTGGTATAAAAACGATGTTACGTTGCAAGGGTACAATTGAAAATTATACTTGTACTCTAGTTTCACGGAACTATTTATTTGAACGAGACGAGACTTCCACTGTGGAGCTTACAGACGTAAAAATGTTGTAATAATAAGCTTATGCTTGCTGCAATGCTAAACTATTTCTGCCTGCAAGTCCCTGTTGCTGTACGTTTTGCTTGTATATTTTTTTCCTACTCGCACTTTGCTCAAAGTACCTTAGGACGACTCACGCGTGACTAATTCGCAGCATAACGATTCTGAAAAGAATTCAGAATGGACTGTTCGACGAACGATTGTTTCTTTCTCCGGATCTTTTATTTACACCTGTAACGTTAATGATTACGTACGACGATATTTAATATGTAGCAAAGAGAAACTTCTCCCATCAACAGTTACTTTGTTACAGCCATTGCTGTAACGAGGGAGGAGAAGAAAAGGAAGAAGAAAAGAAACCGGGGAGGGAGCGAAGAACGCGCAGATAATTTCTCGTTAAAACGCAGCAGCCGGTGTTTCGTTTCTCCTTTATTAACCAAGTCCTAATTGATCTATGACGCGCAACGTTGTAAGAAGATTTCCCTTCGAGATCCTCTTTCAAACACGACGGATGGTGTAACATCGTTCTCAGTAATTAAGCTCTTTACAATAGTACATACGCGCGTCTAATTCTCTTAACAATACCGTTCGTTAATCCGAGTCTCGATTTTCAACCGTTACAGGGTTCATTGTTTCGTCGGAGAGTGTTCTCGTCTGCGAGCGAGACGTTTTACGAACAGAGACAGATATATATATATATAGAAAGAGAAAGAGGGAGAGAGAGAGGGGTGAGATGAGGGAGGATAAAGTCGAGTCGAGTTTTAGAAACGAGCGAAGCGCGTTCGCGGATGGAACATCTTCTCTCTGACGGCGTGCGGTGTTCTGTATCCGCCGATTTTTCGGTGGAACGTTTGACGATTTTACCCGCCCGCTGCCTTCACAAACAGCCTCGTTTGCTCGTCGTTACGCCCTCATTGCTGTAACATAATTCCCGTTTGATGCGGAAAGTGGGGCCGCCGACGCCGGAGAGCCGCTTAATATCGCTCCGCTGCGTTATATATTGCACGCGCTGCGCAAATATGCACGCGTATTACGAATGTCCTTTGTCGACGATGAGACTCGTCCTCTTCTTAATCCTTCTTTTCCCGCGTTCGTCCCGCGTTCGTCTCGTCGCCAATCGATCATCGTCTCTCTTTTTTCCCTTCTCTCTCGGTTCCAACTCGCGTCGAGATATTTCGTTAATACGCGATGACAGTAAGACAGTGAGTTTCTTCGACCGAAACAAAATATCGTTCATAACTTTGAAACTAATTTAATTAATTTCTCGACCTAAAGTTCATTAGGAGACACAATTCGTTCATTTTTTCATGTCTCGGCGAGTACTATCTATTCTAGAAGTTATGAACCTTTTTTTTTTTTAATTCCTGTATGTATATGTATATGAGAGGTATTTAATTTCGACGTGTTTAATTCACTTTTTCTCGTGTTACGATGTTAGATGGTACGATTAATTTGTGCGACACTCCCAGGTAATCAAGGAAATTAGTGTGCCTAATGTCTTTATGGTTTTTACGGTCGTGCAAGACATGACACACCGTCCACTGTACGTGCTGCAAACATCTTTTTAATTTATCCTAAGTTCGTCATTTCCTTCCAAATGTTGTACAAAATGAAATTTGTTTGAAACATTTAATTTACCCTATTAACATATTCCGTTGCCGCATATACGCCCACAGTAAGCTTTCCGCCATTTGGAATTTTCACGAAGAATTTTTTAAAAATTTATTATAAAGTCACGTATCGACGTTTTAATAACATACCGCGTTTATTTTATCGTGGAGTGTATAGCGTATACGCCCCAGGCGGCGTGACGATCATTTTTTCCGACCGTCTTTGAAGATCAACTCAATTCGCTGTAGAATTTATTATCAAAATAATTTATTATTAAAATAAATATTACCTATTGTATAGTATTATATAATTTATATAACGAGTTTTCCAAGCACAGTATTATATGACTTGAGCAATAAATTATTATTATTTAGTACATAAACGATAATACTAAAAATATTTATATCTTTTATTTTAAATTAATTTTGACATCATTAAAAAGTTGTTTGTTAAAATAGTCGCTTGAAATCAAGTTCATTGCTTTGTTCTGTAATGCATCTTAAACTCGAGACACTTTTCTCGATAATTATTTTATAGTTTTTGCGCTACTATAAGACACACTTCAGAAGCAAAACTATTAATTACAATAGCGTGGGGCGTGTACGGAATCAATTCAAAAATTCAGTCGTAATATTTTATAATTACGCTTCGTTTCACAAATATCACCAACTGGAGAATGGATGCATTTATACGTCAAGTCTGATCGTCTGGAGTTTGCACTGCGAAATTTGCACTGTCGATTCGGCGTGTCTGTGTAGCAAAATTCAGATAACAACACGTGAACAGACCGATCATCATTACGAACGCACGCCCCATTCTGACGGCGATTGTTTCGGGCTCACGCAATACCGCAGCAAAGCTAACGAACCGTAATGTCTCGGTATTCGCGAAAATGATCGATTAGCACAATTTCCCACAAGTTCTTTGACACGGCGCCAACTATGTATTTCACTTTACCGAACGAAAAGGACGAGAAGCTACACGCTGTGGAACTGCCGGCAGCTTGCGAGGGCGTATGAATACTTGTGGAAACTTTCCAGCGAATATATCGCGCGTAATACATAAAACATTTTGAGATACGACTTTCGCGATTATATTGGTTAAAAACTTGAAGCTGAATCCGAGTCCCCGGAAGAAATTTAAAGAGCGTTAAAACACCTCGGGTGTTCTAAATTTCATGAAATTGTAGAATCCGGGCGGTGGGAATAGCGACGAGAAGAATGTCGAACTTTCTTTTCTTTCTCGTCGCGCTCAAAATATCGAAAACCAGGGCATGATGGTGCAAATTTGTCGAAGAGAAAGTAGGTAAATCGCGTTAACGCCGTGTTAATTTTTTTATTACCGTTAGCAACGAACGTCCGGCAACTTCCGTGTCCAACATTTCCCGGGTTAATTTAAAATTTTTGCCGATATAATCACGAGGAGTGGTTGCCTCGATGCGGCGCTAACGAAGTTTCGAAAAGTTTCCAGCACGCGGCGTTGATAAAAATTTTTCCGTGGTTTCCGCCCGTTCGAATATTTCCGCGAGCCATCGTGCAGATAGGAACGAAACTGTTGGGCAACGCCAGTTCTTCGAATTTCCCGGAGAAAAGTCCAAGGTAGAGTCCCCGGTAGACCGGTCGACTCGGAGCTTTTGTCTCGGCCAATAAACAGGGCCGCCTCGAGAACTTTCAGCGCCCTGGGACCGGGTTCGTAAGTAAGGACATTAGCATAGCGCTCGCTGGCTGGCAATTTGGTGCATTAAGCGCACGCCGGAGAACGGGCAGAAGCGTAGCGCGCGCACGCAGGAGGGGAAGAGATTCAGAAATGGCTGAACAGAGGACAGAGGAACGCTGGGGCACGGGCTCGAAAAACCGACAACTGGAAAGGCCAAGTTGCGGAGGAAACGGAAGCGGTGAAACCGGTAGCGACAGACTAGCCGGAACCGAGGCGGAGAGGTCGAGGCGAACGAGGAAGATGGCAGCTAATGCGGGGCAAGAGCTCGGAGAGAAGAGAAAAGGCTAGCCGCTATCAAAGAGTATATTAAAGCAATATTTTGCCAGCGTTGCTTTGTTCCGCGTTGCAGCCGAGGCGTTTAAAAGGGAAACTCGGTTATAATGGAAATATGGACGAGATATAAGAACGAATATGGTCGCAACGCGAACGTATAATATATCGTTCTGACATCGGAATTATCGAACGATAACGTTGTTTAATAACTAAAACGATGATCGTCGGGAATAATTAGAAAAGTATTCGAGAATTATTATCTAGATCGGAGCTCGTAGGAAACAGAAATCGTTAATTCGGTTCTTTCCAGGAAGAATGAAACGTCAATTTAATTCATACAACAATTTAATCAATCACAGTCAGAGTGTTAAAAGAATGAAAGAGTTTAAAAAAATGAAAATCGTCGCAAGACGCTCTCGAGCGAATGTTTCACCGGGCGAAATCGCTGTGCAACTGTAGCTTTATGGGAATTTCATTGACGGGCTGGAAACGAGATTAACAATACCGACGTGGACGCCGGGCGCGGCGCGACAAATATCGATATAACCGATTTTCCATCGACACGGCCGATCGGGAACGGGAAAAGTGGGTAAACGAGAGAAAGGGCATGGTGTCGCGACGTATACGCCGGCTCGGATCGGATCGTTAATATCTCATGAATGTTGGGCGTGACCCTGCGTGTAATTCCCTATAATTCAGAATCGAGCGATGTTTCGTTGGTCGGTCGAATTCGATTGTAGGTCGAATCGAACGGAAGGCTCCTGCCCCGGTAGCAGCAGACCAGCACGCTGATAATCGATCCCGCGAAATATTGAAATTCCGATTGCAGCTCGCCGATCACCGAAGTTTGTTAGCGTTATCTCGGTTTCCTTTTTGCCGTCGGCTAATGGGATTCCGAGCAATAACACGCGGCCCCGTCGATTACCTGGCCGAAAATTGTTTATTTATCGGGGGACCCGGGTCGAGCACGGTTCTGATCGACTCTGCCAACGACACGCAACCCTCCCTCCCCCTCCCCCCTCCCCCCTTACTCCCCCAACACGGGGGGACATGCGGCGAAACTTTAATTAATTCCCCTTTTAATTAATGCGCCGCTGTCTCTGATTTCCGGCTTTATTATGCATTATACGCTGCTCCCGGATCTCGCGCTGATAGCCAAACTTCACAGCGCGGTGATGCCCCCAGGCATAGAAAAATATTTACTCGACAGTAATTAGGATAATAAACACGCATTATGCCCGGCGGCGGCACTCGGAACTCGAGTTTGCTCTACTTTGCTCTAACTTTTCGACGAACGAGCTGGCCGTGATCGTAGTTTCGCGCAGTGTCTATCGGGGACCAGAGAACGTTTGTCCTATTTTTTCCTACGCGCACTTCTCGCATTTCTAAATTGTCTGCAAAAGTATCATCGTAACTGGAAGAAAGTTAGAAAAACTTCTTTTGCTGGAAGATTCTCTCTTCAGCTCCAAATTTTATAAACGACGATCGTCCATAAGTTTTTACGGGGAATTTGATTAATTCGTTCCGAAGACTCAGAAAAGTAAATAAAAAGTTGTACAATTTCTTACTAACTTTATTTATACTGTACAACAACAGTAATACAAACGCACATATGTACACAGTCTTGTATCGTCATCGGTCACGTTTTTCTTTTCGTTGAAGAATCTGTCCAACGTCGATTGCTTTTCTCTCCTCTTCAAGATTTTTCCAGAAGTGATTAATAGCGTTGCAGAGATCCCGAAGCCTATTGACCTCAATTTCGTTTGGATGCCATTCTAAAACCGTTGTTCCGACGTCCTTTCCCAACTTCTTCAAAAGATCTCTGATAGCAGATGTCGGCGCCGGTCCTCTTTCGTCTTTCTCTTTTTTCAGAAGAAAACACAGCCCGATGAGTTTCTTGGTGTTCTTCGTTCGAGAGTTCTTGGAGTTCTTCCGTCGTCAGATCATTTCCATGTTCCACTCTGAGCTCTTCAATATCATCTTGAGTCACCTCCGATTCCAAATCTCCAGCAGTTGTCACAGTTCTACAAATCTTACACACTGCGTCGCGGTATATGAGGTGTTCGTTGTCGGAGCATAAAAATCTTACTCAGGAAGAACTCATTTATGGATAGTTCTACTACAGCAAAAAAAAAAAAAAAAAAAAAAAAAAAAAGAAAAAAAAACTGAAGGAATCAAGATAAAACGGAGACAAACTAGAGAGATATAGTTTTAAAAGAATGAATAAGTTCGATCTCTTGCGTGAATGAATTCAAAGGTTTTCATCATCTCGCGCCTTGGTCCCTTTCGCCAGAAAGGTGAAAGATAAAAAAAAAAAGAAAGAAAAAATCGCGAAAAGGGCTTCGGGCCTGGAAGGAAAGGAGGAGAGAACGGTCGATGTTTAAGCTTTTCACGGCTCGGAACGTCGTTATCAAGCCTGGTGACACGAAACTTGGAAAAGGTATCGTTTTCTCGCCCGAGGGGGGCAGTTTGGCGCCGTGAACCGTCCCGCCGCCGCGCACGGCGAAACTTTTTCATCAAATTTATCGAGGAACGCCTTGGGCCGTGCTCCTACGCTCTGTTGCGAACCTGTTCGGCGGTCAAAGTCTCTTAAACCTGGCTCCCCGAAACCTGCCTCCGTTCTCTGCCCGCAGCTGTTGAACCGCCCCCAATGTCCTCGCCTCTGTTTGTCTGCGTTTTCATTTCCGTCGTCTAACTTCGTCAGAGCGGAGTGAAAAGTTGACGCGTTTTTATTTCATTCAAATCTCGCGAAAATTCCCTCTATGAAAATTAATTTGTTTGATCAGCGTCCAAGTTCGTTGTTTCTAGGTCTCGTGAATTCCTCCTGTTCTTCTACTTGTCTTCTTTTCTCTTCTGTGCAGGTTTGAAGTCAAGCATCCAGGCTATCGTTACATTTTTCTGTTCAAGTCGAAGCGTTCAGAGTGTAAAATGTAGAAATGTCATTTGATGAATTGTATTTGGTAAGGCTATACTCATAGAGTCGATAGTGCGAACAGATTAACAACTTTTTCTCTTGTATCATTTACGCTTGCAGAAGAATTCCACGACGAGTCTGGTGAACGTTGAAAAGGAAAAGCGAATCGACGATATTGTGAAAATTCACGAGTTCCTTTCACGCTGGCCGAAACGAACGTTTCCTCGGGATAGCTTCCTTAAATATTCCGCTGGCTAGGTTAGAAGCCAAAATCGTTGTCGTTACCGTAAATAGTCGTTTGCCGGCGAAACGACTCGGCACAGCGGCCCGGTGTCTGGCTGACGAAATTTTACTGCAACGGCGGATCCGGAGGACACAGTTGCCCAGTGGGTCGACAAACCTTAAACGCGACGTTAACGCTCAGAGAAGCTTTACACCCGTTGTTTCCCCTTTTCAATTAAATGGCACCGTCCGCGCGATTCCCGGACGGGGGAAGCTCGACGGAACAAACACCCGTAACTTCATATCCAGCTTCCAAGGCGCAAACAACATCACCTCCGGTTGAGAAAACTCGACGACTCGAAAACGAACACCGACCGATCGAACGTGCTCCTCGAGCGCGCGCGTTCTCACCGCTGGCGAAACATCATCGCGCGAACGTTCAATTTCTGCTGTCGGAGGGCGGCGTTTCCTCCGGCGTAACACCGTCTCAAAGGCCGGTGGAATTCCTCGAAATACTAGAAGAAGGTCGTCTCGGGAAATATACCGTGAAAGGCGAGAGGCAATTTGCGCGAGGTGCCACGTCCGTCCACCATACGAATAGCTCTCGTGACCTTACGAATCAAACTGTCGATATAGCCGCGCGGATATGTTCCTTTGACGACGAAGGCCTCGTTTCTCGCTCGTTGGTTATTATTTCTTCGAGCCAAGAAAAACGCGAAAGAGAAAGAGAAAGAGACGGTTACGCGCGTGCTGCTCGTCGTTTCAATATCCCTTCGTTTCTTGATTTCCTCCGCGTATTCCCTTTATATCGCGCACGACGCGGAGCTCGCTGGAGCTCGAGAGATTCCGAGACAATGGAGAGATCGAAATCGACTTCCCCTTCGCCTCCTCCCTGCCCGTGGTTTCGCGATGGCGCGGCCCAGACTCGAGACGAGTCGTGGAATCGAGAACGAAACGCGAGGTTGCCGCGAAACAGCCGCGTGCAGCATGATGGAAAAGAAAATGCGGAGACGCGAGGATGCCGGAACGTCGGGGATGATGAAGTCGTCGTTTATACTTTATATCGTATGCATGAAATTTTTGGATCCCGGGAGTCACCGTTATTGCGCCACGGGGAGGATACGCCACGAGTCTCCGTGGAAGCTTACATTCTTTATGGATACGGATGGCAACGGGCCACAGAAACCGCGATATATCCGCGCGCAGCGACGCGGCTTACATCGTGTTAAGCCTGCACCGCACCGCGCCGCGCCGCGAGCAAGCTTCGGAAACGTTTCTCGCCCGAGTTTCTCCGCGGCAAGACGAATCGACCAAGAAGCAAGACGTATATTCCTGCCGCGAGCTCTTCTTTTCTCGCCAACCCGCGTCTCTCTATGTCACACGGTAACCTTATCCTACCGGGATATTTTACTTTAGCTTCCCTTGCCGCAAAACACCGCATTTCCCCTCTTCCTGTTGATTGTCGTAGGAAATTCGTAAACTACAAGGCAAGTTTTCGCTCGCTGGATTAGGGAAAATCGAGTAATTGGTTTCGTTTGTTTCTGCGGTGATTTTCGTCGAATTTCTCGCTTCGTCACTTATTTTTTTTGTGGAATCACGCCGAATCTCTACTATCCTCCTCTTGCCACTGATGTTTTCGTATAAACGTTCGCGTCAAAACGAAATTTTGATGAAAAGGAATTTTTCATTGGTAATCTCGTGCTACTCGAAAACGTCAATTAGGATTTATATTAAGAATTTTATGTTTAGGATTGAATAATTTAGCATTTTCACATTTATTTATTCACGCTTTATTTAAATCAATAGTATTTATATGTGTAGGAAGATTTATTCACTCATATAAATGGAACTCAAAATTTTCGTTTTTATAAAGGAATATTTTATTTATCCAATAAAAAGAATAATTATTATATTTTCTTCAATAATATTATGTGGATTTCCATTTTTAGTTGGGTTTTATTCAAAAGATTTTTGAGTAATTGAAATTTATTTTTCTAAAAAGATAATAATTTTATGTTTAATTATATTATTATTTAGTACATTATTAACCATTTCTTATTCAATTCGTATTATAATAAATTTATTTAATAATAAATTAATATTAAATATAATTTATTTCTATGAAGATAAATTAATAAACAAGGCATTTTTGCAAGGGAAGGTAAAGCAAAATTGTCTGTTGATTTTTTGAACTTGTAGACAAGTTTTCGTTCGTTAGGTAGAAGAATCAAGGAATGAATCATTTATTTCTATCAATTTTTCTATAATTTTCGTTCAATGCGAGTCGATCCTTTCAACTTCAAAAGCTACCAAGATTTGAACGAGACTCTTTCGCTCCTCAATCATTTTCCTGGAGTCATATTAAATCTCCATGTTTCTCTGGCTATCGACGCTTCGATATAAACATTCACTCGACGTCAAAACCAAATTTGATGGAAAGGAGTTTTTCTTTACTAACCTTATCCTACCGGAATATTTTACTTTAGCTTTTCTTGCGAAAATACCGTTTCCGCTGTTGATTTCGTGGAAAATTGGTGAATTGTAGCCAAGTTTTTCGTTCATCAGGCACAAAAATCAAGTAATTAATCATTTATTTCTGCGATTTTCTGTGATTTTCACTTGACTTCTGTGATTCGAATCGATCCTTTTTTTAATTTTGAAAGCCACGAGAATTTGAACGAGATTTTCTCGCTTCTCAATCATTTTTCTGGAGTCACGTTAAATCTCTGTTTCTCTTGCTGTCAATGCTTTAATATAAACGTTCGCTCAACGTGACTTTGATGGAAAAGAATTTTTTCATCGAGTAACCTTATTTCGCTTTAGCTTTCCTCGCAAAAATACCATTTTCGCTGTTGCTATTGACTTTGTAGAAACAACGAGTCGTAGCTTTTTTTCATCAGCCACAAAAACTGAAGTAATCATGTGTTTCTGCGATGACGTTTGTTCAGCGCGAATCGATTCTTTTAACTTCGAACCAAGTTGCGAATATTAGTCTTCTAAAGTCACGTCATGAAATCTCTACGGTCTCTTGTTTCCACGTAAACACGTACTCGACGTCAGAATCAAATTTTCCCGCGGAGGAAGAAAAAAAAGAAAACTGTTACCGCTACCATCTCAAAGTATCTCAAAGTAACAGGAGTAGAATCGAAAGGGGAGATCGGTAGAGTTTCGCTGGATAGGGGTGGGGAATTCAATTGGTAGTGTTCGATCTCTCGCGACAAAACGATATTCTTAACGGCGAAACGCCGCGGCGAAAGTTTCCACACTTTCGATCCTCGAGTGTCGTTAAGTTAAAAGCTCCGAGGAGTCTGAAAGCTGTTTGCGTTACAACCTTTAACCGTGTCGCGATAAAATCCGCCGGCTACTTCTCCACTGTAGTTCGCCAGCTTTAATCTCCGGTGGTTCAAGATCCACCGGCGTTGGATAAGCGCGTTAGTACGTAGGTAAATAATAAATCGTCCGGGATAGAAATCTACTGCCGCGTGAAATAACAAAGGAAGGGGGGGGGGTGGCGGGACGCGAGCGAGATTTCTCGCGACACTTAACCTTATTGGTTTCATCTCCCTGTACGCGGAAAAATTAACGCGAAATTCCACCCGTAATTGTTGGAACCCGAACGTTCCGAGTTTCTGCCAGACGGTTTTCCTGCTTCGTCCTTCGTCCTCGCGCGACAGCAGTTTTTCTCCCGCTCTGCGCTCGCGCGAGACGTGTTTGCGAAACGAATTTTTCCCCGACGCGGCACGTTTTGTCGCGCGAGAAATGAAGACGAAGGGCAAGACCGAGCGACGCCCCCGTTTCCTCGCCGTTGTTAAACATAATTGCATAGAAAGCGAGCTGGTAACGCGAGACGTTACAACCGGGATTTTGTGTAGGGATAACGGGAAACATTTGCCTTTCCGTTTTTGTCGTCACCGGCGGCTTTACCCGTGTTTCCGCGTTTTTTAGATGAAAAAGAGCGGCGACGAGGACAGGCTCGCTTTGCTCGTTGAATGACCAATTCCTTGCAAATTTCTCGTTTATGCAATTGTAGGACGTCAAAGTAATAATGAAGGTAACGTCCGATTAGGAATAAAATATTTTTGTCAGTTGGTGCCGTTGGATCGGCGAACTGTCATGTTATAAAGGTTTGAAAGAAAATTCTCTCCCTCGGGCAGCTCTCTTTGATGAAAATTTTGTCATTAATTCACGCAGCATTAATTTCGAATTAATAATAAAATTAACGGATGAATCAATGTACGTATCGCGCGTGTTTATTACAGCGTCGCGTGCTAATTAATTGCGCAAATCCAAGAATATTCAATTTATTAAATTAGCCGTGCCTTAAAGTACTTCACTGTTAAAAACTCGTCACTGTGAAATTGAAATGCAGAGATGGGAAACGATCGTTTGGTGCTCGACTTTTCGGTCGAAAGTGATTTGAAATTCTCCGACGCCGCTCCCGCTCGTTTACGTCCAAATTTAATCGACCAATTTGAAATTAATCCCGCAAATATCAATAGCGATTCTCGTTATTTCTGATTTCCTTGGAATCTTTGCGCCTCCTCCACCCCCCTCCTCGTGAATGCATAGATTCCAATGGAAAGAAGATGGAAACGAAGGGATTTTAGTCGAACGACCGTCGATTTGTTCCGCTTAATTCCTTCGAGCGAACGCCCGGACGGTTTGAAACGCCTCGGCGGAGAGAAAGTAGATAAATTTCAATCGTTATGGGCTTGGCGGAGTCGTCGCTTTTTAAAAAGCTTCTGGATAGGTCTATCGATGGCCGTGAGCAACAGGTGTATTCTGTGCTTCTTGCGCGTCATAGCGTGATAGACAGCGGTGAAAAAAAAAAGAAAGAAAGAAAAAAAAGGAAAAAAGAATTTCTGATAATGCTCGCCCCCTTGGTTTCATCGATTTCACCCTTGACTGGCCCCGTGTAGTACGTGCCGTTCGAACACCGGATACAAGAAATAATGAATCGCGTTCGGTACAACGACGATTCATTGATCAACGAGCGAGGCAACGAGGTCGGAAAATTTTTCAAATTTCTCGCGAAATTACATTGGCTTCTTTCTCCATAGCGTTGCTTTTATCTCGTCGCACACAGCCACTGAACGGGAGTCAGCCACATGTCGATCGAATCATTCCCCGAGTTCGCTGATACGTTTTCAAGTAGAATCATTTTTGAATTTCTTGGTAGTACTTTGACATGGGACAATTAGCAAACTAATTAATTAACAATAAATTAATTTTCCCAACAAAGTTCCAACCTCAAATTTTTGAGCGACGAACCAAATTTTTAAGAGAATTACACCTACAGCCGGTCTTTTCCGCATTGCAATGGATAAAGAAAGATTCTTTTATTACAATAATTTCTTACCGTATAAATATTCCACTGTCGGATAAAAAAGAATAGGAAGAGAGCTCGTTTCGATGGCTACAATTTTTCACGACGCGATTCCTCCGAAATACGTCAATAGATGCCGTATGTATATCCGGCGCTCGTAACGAAAGGGTCAAACGTACCCCTTCGCAACGACACGCTGAAACTTCCCTGTTCTTACTTCGATGGAAATTGAAAGAGTACTCGTCCGATAATTGATCGACCGTGTCCATCGCGTTTAATTCGAGGCGATTTTTCACCGCCTCGCGAGAGACATCCATCCTTCGAGGTTCGTAACCCTATCGCGCAACAGGTACCGTTTTTTTTTTCTCCTTTTCCCGCCACGAATCTTATTTCCTCCCCCCTCCCCCCGGCGTCACCGTGATTGATGATCGATATCGAATAACTTGGAAATTTAATATCGTAACGTTATGCCGGCGAGAGGGCGACAGGTGGACTGAAGCGGCGACTCGAAGGTGAATCGATTCGATTCGATTCGCGATTCCGCCGCAAACATCTCGCACGTCGTGCGTGCGTCTATCGTTCACGTCTGAACGATAGACGTCAGCTTAGGAGATTTTCAGCGAAGGTTGTCGCGCGCTCGTGGAAAAAAAACGCTCGTTCCGCGCCGCGTAGCAACGCGTCGTCGTTGGCAATTTGACGTGCGTCGGAAACGTTGTCCAACAATTTAATCTGGCGAGCATGGTGTCGCTGCTCGTCCATCACAGATCATTTCCATCCGGATCCGATGGAAAAATATACGCGCGTGCCGCGTTTATGCCGCGCGCGGATTCCGCGCTCCGAGACTCGCCGGCTGTGATCGCGTATTTGCACGACAAATTTGTGTCAGCGTTATTGTTGATCGCCACGCGCGCCACGTTGCATCCGCGCATTCTTTGTAAAAGGAACTCCGGCTTTGTAGCTTATTTTTTTTGTTTTTTTTTCGATATTTCGTTGACCGGCACGTTGCAGGTGCCAATTTTTAATTTCGTTTTTTGCCTTTATTCCTTCTGTCTCTCTCTCTCTCTCTCTCTCTCTCTCTCTCTCTCTCTCTCTGTTTCTTCTTTCCTCTTTTTGTTTCATTCCACGCGATACGAGTGACCCTTGTTTTTACACGATGCACGCGAAGCATGCGGAATGAACGACACCAGTTCGATTCACGAGAAAGTTCGTAACACCTTCCCGGTAAAAATACCGGGGAAAGTTAATTGCCGTTTTGTTTTGAGAGGAGCACGGCGGCGGGCTTTCAACTAATGGGTATTAGGCGGTCGCTAAGTCTTCGTGATTAGCTTCTCAACGGCGGCGAGTTTATAAGCAGACTGCAGTCCTTCGGGATATGGGGAGGATTACCAACTACTTCGGTCACTCGAGTGCGTCGATCGGAAATCGTTTAGAGACTCTGCCGCACTTTGTCCGTGAAAGAACTCCCATATATTCCGTCCACTCTCTAGAAACGTAACAGGCGAATTTTCTGACATGAAAATGTACGTAACACGTGCATGCGTATATTCCATACATTTGCGCGAGCTGCAAAGTGTTTAGTTCGTTAATTTTTCAGTTTCAATTGTCTGGCGTTTTTCCATATTTGGCTGCAAATGTTTTTACCTCCTAACGAGGCATTTTATCAGCTTGCATATTTTTCTTTCACGGCACTGTATCGAATTTTTGCGAAATTTGATATATCTAAACCAAACAAATCCGCGCGTGAAACAAATCCGCACGTCAGTACAACAATATTGTGCCACGATATACCCCGGATTTTCCAAGTTCCTCGCACATGCAATCCATACCCCAGTTGATTAAAACGCGAGGAACAGTTTTTACCATCTGAAAACGAACGAGAAACAAACTGCCGGCGGACAGGTAGAGACCAGGTAGATTAATAAGAAAATACAAAGACCGGGCCAAGGTAGTAGTTTAGGGGCTGAAATATCCCTCGGTCGGAGGAAGATTCAGAGTGGTTCAGCTTCGGAGGAGGAAGAAAGTCGTCTCCTCGGAGCGTGCTGCTGGCAGAAGATACAGCGGAAACGTGGTCCGCTTAACCAACCAACACGCCTCACTTGCGCCACTTCTTATCCGCGAACACGTCTGCGCGAAAGAAGAGAGAAGACGCGGACGAGATCGGAGAACAACCGCGCGGATTGGCGGGAGGGGGTGGACGGAATGAGGGGAAACGGGAAACAGACTGGCAACGAGAATGCATCTGGCTGTAACGCGGCTGTGCTAGCTATTTACTGCTCGTCAGCCGGCGCGCCTTGGAACACCGAGCCCCGGAAATTGAGATTAAACGCCGCTGCTACCTAACAGACACACACACACACACACACACACGGACAGCCGGCACGGTGATCCTTGTTAACGTTACCACCGTGTCGAACGTTGGAAATTCGAGCCGACCCGACTGGTTCGCCAGCAGCACGGATTTTCGTGCCCGTGGACACGACTCGAACGATCCACCGCCAACAGCCGGAACGTTCAGATTTTTGGTCGAAATGATTTTCACACGGAGAACTAATAGACATTTGTCGTCTCCGGGGGAAACGACGTCGCGAACAATGGAGAATAGAAAATTTGACAGATTTAGGTTGGGAGAAAGCTTAAAATAGACACTTCCGTTTGCGATTGATGATTTTAGTGGAAATTTTACTTTTCACACGCTCGGCGATTGAGAAATTAATTGGAATTGTCTCTCGGGACCTGAGATTCGCGTGTCGCGAGCAATAGTGTATTCTTTTGGTATTCGAGATGAACATACAGATTTTTTTCGTCCAATGAAAATTTCGTCGAAAGAAAAATTCCCTCGATTCCCATCGATGACGAGAATTTTTTTTTTTAAAGATCTTCGTTCCGAATTTCCGCGAGTCGTGAATACTTGGACATTTTCAGAGGAAAATACACTGAATTTTTACTGCGAAAAAAAAAAGAAGAAAAAATGTGTTTGAAAGTTGGATAGATTGGCTCAATCGATAGAGGTTTGTGGTATTTTTTTCACGGTAAATTTTCCTCTTTTCCAGTATCATATGTTTCTATTTTCTCTCTCTCTCCCTTGAATAATTTTATCCATCGATCCAGTTTTGTCACTTACATCTCACTCGCGGCGAGTTTTTTCAATTTCGCCGTGAATAGAAGCAGCAAAATTTCCGCGCCAGTTGAGCCGCGATCTGGGAAACAATTATATCTGTGACGTAGCGAACGAGAATCCGCGCGATGATATACAACCATTTGTAAAATTCTCAAATAAAAACCGCCGCGACCTGAATAGAGCCACGGGCTCGAGAAATCTGTTTGCGAACAAAGGGAATCGCATCAGCGATCACCATTTTTTTTTCTCTTTTTTTTTTCGTTTGCTTTTTCCAATTTTTCCCCCTCCCCTACCCCGCCCTCGAAAAAGTTTTTTACCCTCCCTTTTTAACGCCGCGCGAGCACGACAATTGACGGACGTGAAAAGTGCCGCGAACACCGACGATTCGTCAGAAAATCACGGAACAACTGATATCAAGGTAGATAGCGCTTTCAAAAATCATCCAGAATTTTCGGCGAAGATTATCGAGTGTGCGACGCGCTGTTTGTCGGGGGCGTTGGCTGGTGGTAATCGAGCTAACTGCGAGATCGTGGCGGATATCCCTTTTCGAGGTCAGTATCCCTGATATCGGTGGGAACGGTTCACGACTAGACTAAGAGGGAAGCGAGAGAGACGTTCTTTAAGAGGAGAGGAGAACGCGGCGACGATGTCTGCCGGAGATAGTAAGCGTCTAGCTGGAACTCGAGAAAATGCAATCACGAGGGAAACCACCGATGAAAACTGTTGTTACGCGTTACGGGGCCTGTAGAATCGTTCGAGACCTTGCTAACTGTGCCCTTTGCAGATTCTTCGCGATTCGTCGAAGCTTCGTTCGAATTCGAATCGATCGAGGAATATTTGAAAATTTCCCAATCGCGTGTAGCTCGACGTTCGCTTGACGTTTGCTCCTCCGGTCGGGATGTACGTAATATACCGACGTGGAATTTTCTTAGCTGAAACAGCGAGGCAAGAAGGTCGAGACCAGAAGTTTATCGTCGGTCAACCGATGTTAATGTTAACAACGCGCAGGAAAATTGAGATTAGACTGCATTTCCGGGAACGCTTGGCGTTCGCCGGATACCGGCTACCGTGCACAGGGCGATGGTTCTTGTTAGAGAGCTTCATACTACTAAGTGTCCACGAAATTTCAAGGAATCGAGGATGCCCGGCATGGCAACCATTAGCAGCATCAACCGCTCGTGAGATTACATTGCGTTCATAGATTAGATACAACAGTATGCAGAACCGCTAATGCTTTTTGTCCGCCGCCCTTCCCCCCCCCCCCACCCCGATACCAGCTACGAAATAGGAATTTTCGAGATGCTGATGGAAATTGCTGCCAACTGTTCGCGCTACGTTCGTGCACGCTTCATTCTCTAGTGCTAAAAGTGCCTTTTCCTTTAACATTCGGAGTTTAATTCTCCCTACAAGCACTTCTTTATCGTTCCAATTAGATCTTGACAAGATGATCAACGAGTAACACTCGTTCTTTGATCATTCCAAATTTTTCTCTGTATCGAAGAGACGTTCTTTGGAAATAGACAGTTTGGTTGAAATTGATGTAAAAAATTAGTCATTCATTTGTAAAGAACAAAGGTAAAAATATGATGTGCAAGACAGGTTTCTAAAGGAGAATCGTTCGACTAAATCTTTTATCGTGTTACTTTGAAAGCCGTGTCTCCGAACTGCTAGTCTCCAAGTGGCAGAGTCTCGTGACACGCGTCCCGTTTTATGCAAGGAACGTTCGCGCCGTTAAATTGTCCAATCCGCAACAAGTTATTTAAAGTCCGCTTGCACGCGGCACGCCGCAATTAAACTCTTCGTCGCAGTCTGCTTCGCGTGCACGAAGCAGACTGCCGATGATGTAACGTTTTCCTTCTGGCCTTACCCGGTAATTTCTTATCCCTGTTCCTTGCCTATACACGCCCTGCAATTTTCAATAGCTTTCAAATTTATTGTTTAATCAATTGAACGCTCCGATCAATTTTGTCTTTCAAAGTAATCGTTGATACTACGCCATAAACTGTAGTACAACGTGGAACATGGACTGCAAGAAGGGCTAGATAAATTGAGATTTAACTCGAATATTTGTGGTCGTTCAAAATTGATATGAAAAGTATATGTAATCCCTGTGTTTTCAGTTTTTGATCTCAGAGATTTTATATTCCATTTCATTCGTACTCAAGCTGTATAAATATCTCAGAGACGTCACTTTCATTCGGACAAGTAGTACAGGTAAACGTATCTTGCGTCTGACATTGAAACTGACATGAATGATTTTTATCCGCACTCCTCCTAGAGATATCATTATTCATTGTTTCGTTATTTCGTTACTTTATCATTCTGTCACATTACGGATATTTCAGATTTTAATTTCACGCAGACAAGTAGTACAAGTAAATATATCCAGCGCCTCGGACATCGAATTAGCGACTGTTATCCCCATTCTTCCTACAAATTTCATTATTCGTCATTTCGTTATTTCATTATTTTATATTATTCTATCCAATAGTACAGATATTTTAGACTTTAATTTCGCTCAGACAAATAGTACAAGTAAATGTATCTCGCGCCTAACATTGAAACATTAGTGATTTTTATCCTCATTGTTATCCTAAAAATTTCATTATTCGTGATTCCACTATTTCATTTTTTTTATCATTCTATCGCTGTACAGATATTTCGGACTTTAATTTCGCTCAGACAAGTAGTACAAGTAAATGTATCTCGCGCCTAACATCGAAACATTAGATTTTTATCCTCATTGTTATCCTAGAAATTTCATTATTCGCGATTCCACTATTTCATTGTTTTATCATTCTATCACTGTACAGATATTTTGGTCTTTAATTTCGCTCAGACAAGTAGTACAAGTAAATGTATCTCGCACCTAACATCGAAACATTAGTGATTTTTATCCTCATTGTTATCCTAGAAATTTCATTATTCGTCGTTCCATTATTTCATTATTTTATCGTTCTATTAAGTAATACGTAATATATAATATTTTCGCTCCGGGCAAACAGTACGAATAAAAGTATCTTTCGTCGGAACTGATACCAGCGATTTTCGCCGGCGCACGCACGGAGCTTCGGTGGCGGACTGTAACCTAAAAGCGCGCAATGAACTAGCAGGTGGCTGTACCACGGTTCCACTACCTCTGGGATAATGCTCGAGAGGGGTGTAGTTAATATTAACGGCGCGTTATAGAGGCGGCGCGTGTTGTTCCTACGTAATTTCCTACTAAACGTACTAAGGGATGCCCATGCATATTTCAAAACACCACCTACGACCCGTCCTCGACCTCGTGTCTATCTATCGGTGTGCCCGTGTCTTTGATGCTGCGCGAATTTCGAGACGCAGCCGGTGGCTTAGAAACGGATAAGTGGTTGTCGTTTAGTGTGTTTCCATGTTACCGGCAAAGTCAGGGGAATTCTTCGGATAGAGCACGTTCGATGAATATCGATTACGACGAGAAACTGGGTAAACTGCTAAGGATCATCGGTAGACTACTGCGAAAAGAAAGAAAAAAAGAAGAAAAGAAAAGAAAAGAAAAGGGAAGTTTTTGGCAAAGAGGAAATATGTACTTTGGACGTACTTCTTCGTGTTACGTGGAATTTTGCAAACTATTTAGAATGCGAATAGATTGCTGTTTTTCAGTTCGGCTCCTTCGTTTGCCTGACGATCGTCGTCCAAGTATCACTGATTGTACTGGATTTATCCGTATTTAGAAGAAGTCTGATAGTAAGAAAAAGCCGATTTTATCAATCATAAATTAAATTCAAGTTCAAACGTGGTTTTTTCATTGTCTGTGAGAACTTGTAAAAAGAAAAGTTAAAAAATATATGACAAAATGATTACAGATTTAGTAGGAAGTGACTTTTGGACCACTTGGTACCAATTCGAACGTTTTATGCATCGCATTATTTACGTGAAAAGTCCACCGTCTGATCGTACTGAGCTTACCTGGGTTATTTGAATTCACCCGGCATGATGAATGCGCAACTATGATACAAAGTGAGATGGTTATATCATTCAGGTTGGCGGTTGCGACGGGATAAGGATATCGACGTCAACCTTGGCGTAATAAGCCTACTGATCCGAACATTTATTAAGACAAGGATTAGACGGTTCTTCGAAGTAGTACTGGATAGTAATAGAAATTGCGTGGCTGATTGATCGGGGCGATTCTTCACGCTCACGGTTTGTGTTATTAATTGTCGTCGAGTCTGACTTGTACGCGGTATTATCCACTTGGAGGAATTACAGCGTATTTCATAACAGAACATCGCTTCGTTCGAACAACTTATTATATTCCACTGCTTATTTCTGCTTTGAAACTGAACTACTTGTACTTGTACTAAATAACACTTGAGGATTTGTCGAGAATTTTTCAGATTCCTTATGCGAATGCAGGCATTCTCTCTCGCCGTAGTCGATGCAACGCGTGCAATTGCAGCCGCTTGAAGAAAGCCAGTGAAATCGCACGTGTTGCCTCGGTAACAACCCGCCCCGGCACGGACTTATTTCACTATTTTATTAGATTAGGCAGTTACGGTCGTGCAAGTGGAAGGGGGGTAACAACGGTCGGCCGTAGGAAACGCATTAAGGCGGAGCAAACCCGCCGTTTCGACGCGCATAAAGGACACGCCGACACAGGTATCACGCTGCACCTTTACCGCGTCGATCGATCGGGACGTCTCGCGTCTTTATATTTTTTTCAAACCTGGCTCCATCCAGCGTCGCTGGATTTGTCTCCGTGAGAAAGGAGTGAAAAAGGCAATAAAATAAAATAAGAGAAAAAGCGAGGAACGAGAAGTTTCGATTACCGTCCTGAGCGAAAGCGGACACTTGGAGAAACTCGGAGTTTACCAGTTCGCTCGCAGCGAAGATCGGGCATTTTATTCTTCAAACTCGCGTTACGGCGACAATTCTCGCCGGTAATGCCGCTACGTACGAGTCGATCCTTCCGTTACGCTCGATCCCGGTCGTACTTTCCCAGAGAAATATATCTCCGAGTTTACACCCCCTTATCGAACTTTGTCCCTCCCGTGTCGTACTTTCGCACGTTCCGCCGCCGTTGGATACGTCCAGGCAATCCGGGTCACACACGGTCGTGTACGTGCTTGCTGACTTTCGCTCGAGCTTTCGGCGCGTGTTCGCCGGCGGTGCACGCCGTGGCGCCATCGGTGCCGTCGTTGCCACGTTACAAACCCGCTGTAAAATTCCGGACGCATTTCCCTTTGGGAAACGTAGTCTAAACGCCGTACAATTGGTCACGTTCGGCCGCGGCGATCGGCACTCGCCGCACGGCAGAACGCGAATCGTACGAATCGGACTTCCGTTTACATAATGACGAACAGACGGTCGCCAACTGTTTGCCCGACGGTTTTAATGACACTTCGGAGCTTGTTGGCGAACACCATTTTCACAATAATACGCCGCACCTTTTTCTTTTTTTTACGCCAGCCTCTTTCTTTACACGGTGCGAATTGCAACGCTATATACGCGATACTTTTTGAAAATAGTCTGAATTTACAGAGAACTGATACAAACGTGATCAACGAGCTTCGAAGTATCAACAAGATTCAACGAAATATTAACAAATTTATGAGAACTTGGCAAAAGATAAAAACGAACTTCCAAACATTTCGAGCGATGAGGATAATGAGTATTTTAATGCTCCAATTAAAAAGAAAAGGTTGATCATCTCGAATCACAGCAGCGATAGTAACACCGAATAAAATTTACTTTTGTTTTCTGAAATGTTATTATTATTATTATTGTTGTTATTCTACGTGAAATAAACACCAGCATTTCTTTCCAATATTTCGTTTTCTTTTGTCGTTTTCTTTTGACAGATTCTATTTATGCGATTTTTATACGCGTAAAACAAATCCACGTAGAACAGACTACTCCGCGTAAATGTACATCCGTCCTCAGAGGGAATAACCATAAAGTCGCCGATATCATTCACGTGTCCGCAATGTTAAATGATCAAGAAACCATTTTACCATTTTTCAAGAGAACTATCAGGTTCCTTGCAAAAGTTTCCGTGATGAGTAGAATATAAAGCACAAGGAAAAAAAATATTTTTATTGACCTTGAAAATTCAAGATCAAGGTCAATTTCGTGGCAGGTTCTTTATACTATATTTCCATCAAATCGGAGGTGTGAAATTCATCTATGATAGCCACGGACAAACTTTTCTTTTCATTCTTCGTACAACGTAGGACGTCATTATTAATAGTTTGTAATGTTAGTGAAACTAGTTTGTAGTATCGCGATGAAATGTGAAAGATCTGATTGAAAAGTCGTTTCGTCGCAGGTGTAAGTATTTTTTTTCTAGCAACTGTATCTACGTATTTGGCGCGAGTTTCACGTTTTAGTCGAGTCTGGCAGTTCTACCAAAGGTAGTCGAAACTTTCGGCCATTCTACGAATCGTCGCCGATTTCTTTCGCAAGAAAGTTAGTCTAGCTCACGTGCAGTGTAAAACGTTCAGGAATATACATATGCGCCTGACTAGACAATCCATTTCTCCGCGGAGCAAATTCCGAGAGCGGGCATTCCGAAAATAAACCTTTGTCATTTGCCTGTCAAATTGTTTCGTCGCAGCGGTGAATCTAATCGATATCGGATCTTCAATAAAAGATGAACACGTTGCGCGCGCGTTCGCCCGTTCGCCCGTTGTTTAAAATATATATCACGAAGGAAGCAAAGCGGCGAAACTTCGGTGTGAAAGTTTCGCGGGACACTCGACGAATTTCTATCGTAGATCTGTCATTGACTTTTTCCCACCGGCTGAAATATTACCGTGCAGTTAATGGCCGTTAATGAATGAAAATGAACGAGAATTTGCCAGGATCGTGTTTCACCGGTGACGCGATCGTCACGTGATAACACCCTCGAGAATACTTTATGGACGGTACGCACCGGGCTATTTGTACCGCGACAACGAAACGGCAAATGCTTCAACGAGACGCGGCGTTTACCTTTTTGACACAATACGCGCCCGCGTACACTTGAAAATGTCCTGTTTGTCAAGTATAAATTGAAAGACGATATTCGGGGAATCTCGTTCGAGGTACAAAGAATTGAGAACTGAGAAGATGGCCGATGGTGAAGTCAGCTGTGGCTGGTTTCGGTCGCATCTGCTATTAACCCATTTGCATCACGACTCTATCTATGCCACTACGTTGAGACGTCAGCGGCATTCGACTGACGTATAAATGAAGATCGCCGATATCGCGGAATATTCCACTGGACATTCCAACGGATGCAAATGGGTTAAAAATAACGACAAACAGCTTGTACCTAATGAAAAAATAAAAAATTAGATACACGAAACCGTTCGGTAGCTGTCAATTTTTCAGTTTTTCAATTTCTCCCGACGAAGTTCACCCAGAGTGAGCCGCGTCAGTTTTTAATCGCGATCGTGACGTTCGAATTGTGTAAAAATACAAAGTCGGAGCTCCGATTGGGTCGAGATCTCGCGTAAATAACGTACGAAGCTGTCAGCCCGCGATTCAAGACACGATGACTTTCATCGAACGAGGTTAGTCAATCGTGTTCGCAAACGATAAATTTAACCGACCGAGTTCTGATCGAGAAAGCAGAAATAGCAGGCGTAGAAATCAGATGGCTGACTCTTCGCGAGAGCGTGATTGAAAAATGCGATCGTCGAAATGCAGGGTTACAAAAGTGAATCGCTGCAAATCGTCGAAAGTATCGCTTCGTTCGTTCGGCTATTAAGATAAATAATGTTCCCGACATTGATCGTTAACGACTGAACGTCTTATTAAAGGTTTCATTCAGCCCGTCCACGGTTCCGGTTTGAATTTAATGGCGTTGCCACGAAATGGTTTCCACGGATCATTTCAGTGATGCTCGTTATCTCGTTAACGATCCGAGTGGCCATTCATCTATTCTGCGCTTCATCAAAACGCGCTTGATCGCCAACTACCAGTTTCTGCCGAGTAGCCTACCGCGCATTATAAACACTTTCCTTTGCCTGTCTCGAACCCAATGAACTTGTTAGAAATTTCGGTTGATATCAGACCGACTTTCTATGGGTTTTGCAGTGAAAGTACTTTGAACGTGTTCATCACTATTAATACCTTTGACATTACTGTCGGCTGTAATGAGACGCGACTGCTCCGCGATCGTATTGAACCTAATTAGAAGCAAACGTGAAAGTTTCACGAAATAAAAGATCGTTGTACGTGCACTAAATATCTCGTAGCTTCTACGTACGTATTTGTATATACAGGGTGTTTCGTAACTTGTGGAATCCATATCAGGAGCTGATTATACGTCTAAAAATAATAAGAAAAAGTCATATAAATATATGTCCTGTCTGTCTTCGTTTGTGAGATATAATGAATTTTCTGTTTTAGTTACTTTTACAAAAGATGCTCGAAATGACTACCTTGCATTTGAAGACAAGCCCGCACGCGTCTTGTCATTGATCTGGTTACTCTCTCTGTCATTCCTGGTGTTTCTCGATTTTGTCGGAAGCCTTGGTCTATTCTATTTCGTAGTATTTCAGCATTTTCAATCGATGTTGCGTATACAAAAGATTTTAAATGTTCCCACGAATGAAAATCTAATGGATTCAAATCCGGAGAACGAACAGGCCATGCAAATAGGACCTCCACGACCAATCCATTTATTTGCAAAGTGTTGATTTAAAAATTGCCTAACACGGCTAAAACGCGGCGGAGCTCCATCATGCATAAACCGCATACGAAGTCTAATATCGACTGGAACTTCCTCTAATATTTCGTGTAAACGCGTGCTCAAAAAATCAACGTACTTTGCGCCTGTTAGTTTCCCATCAAGAAAAAAAGGTCCAATTAAAAATTTATCAATTATTCTTGCCCATACGTTTAAACTAAACTGGTGTTGATGTCTTGAATGCACAATAACATGTTGGTTTTTCTTCATCCCAATTATGATTATTATGAAAATTGAATGTACCATCCCTGGTAAAACTAGCTTACTAGAGTTTGCTCTGTTTATAAAATTCATTATATCTCACAAATGAAGACAGATAGGACATATATTTATATGACTTTTTTTCATTATTTTTAGGCGCACAATCAGCTTCCCAAGTGGCTGACCTACAAGTTACGAAACACTCTGTATATATTTGTTTCAATCACTGTCGACGTAGTCGCGATAACCGACTTTCAACTAAAAATATCGGCGTGCGATGTATTCGCGGAGAAGTTTCTACAAGCGTTTCGAACGCGCTTTTTTCACAGTGTCTCCGAATGTCTTTGCCGTTTCGATACCTCGCCAATTTGAATACCTTGGCCGTTTCGACGGGGCACGACAAGAACGAGACCTTTAACGGAATTAACGAGCAGCGCGCGAAGGAGACAGATAGATAGAGAGACAGAGACAGAGAGAGAGAGAGAGTTCACGAAATTATTCGCTGTCCGAATTACTGCGTGGTACGTGATTACGCTGGCGCTACTTTCAAGACCGTAAAGAAGCCGGGGCGTGATCTTATTTGCGTAAATGAGAAAAGAGGATGAGCTGAAGGACGGTGGCGGAAGGGGGGTGAGAGGAGGGTTGGCGAGGCCTGGTACGCGCCTGTTTCCGCCTGGCCCGCGGCTGTTTTCCGCTCCACGCGCCCCTTAACGCTTTAAATTCTTGTCTACGCAAGGATTCTTGTAAACACGCGATGCATTATGCGGCGCAAACAGGGTTACCCTTAAATTTCAAACGCGGCGATGAGTTTACAGCGAGCTCGGCTAAGACGCCTTACGGTGCCTTACGTAAGCGCGATATCTCGCGCTGTGGAACGAGGACAGCGCAGTTTAACGAAACGCAGGTAAATAAAGTTAGACCTGCGGAGCGGTTAAAAACGGTCGTGGTTACTGGACGTTGACCGGGCGAAGGTTAAGTCGACTTCCATCGTTCTATATTTAAGCGTTCTACATTCTAAAGGAGCTACGCATGGCAAAATTAAACTGACTCTGTTAAATAATAATAATAATAATAATAATGATAAAGAAACGGAAAAAGAAAACACGTTTGAAGCTTGGCAACTACAAGAGCGCAAAATCAGGCAGGAGGATTTACTTTCGTACTTTCAAATACACCGTATTACATCTAAATGTGCCGTAGTTGCGTATACCGTACAGAAGGTAGGTTTGAAAGCACCGATAAGCCTACGCTCTCGAGAACGTTTGCGAAACGTTTTGACAACGATGCCAAAGAAACTTTCCCATATTTCTCAAGCGACCGAACCACCCGAAGAGACACGTATCCTCTTTCAGCTGAGCGCAAGGCTCGAGTTTAATGCACGGAAAACTAGCCTCTGCACTTTCCTTTCTTTAAACTCGAGCCAACGAGTGCACAGAACGGGAACCTCTCCCCCCAAACCCTCCGTGAACGTGTGTTCCACGTTCGGCAGCAGTTTCAAAGCGAAACAGGGCAAAGTCTCGTCGAGATCGGGAAACCGAAACGCGAATCGACCTTCCCCAGACCTCGATCTTCCGAACCTGTCTTCCTTTCAATTACACGCGCGTTCTAATCAATCTAGCCGGTGTGCACGCGGGATGCATGGTGCAGAATATCGCATGACAGACAACTAGTTCGAGAAGGATCCGACGCGCGCGCCTTTAATAGGGGAAGTGGATGATGATGGGGTGGTGTCGTTTTGCCGTGTATATTTATGTGCGTGGTGAGTGAGATCGTGGAGGGTGGAGGGTGGGTGATTGGGGGGGGGCGAGGATCAACACAGAGACAGACGAGAAACGAAAGAAAGAGCGGGAGAGGGAGGGCCAGATGAGAGAATGCAAGCCTCACCTGTGCTCTGGCCACCACGTAGCTTCTGCTCTGGCCTCTCGACCCTCTCCTCGCTCGGGGGAGGTGGCCTCTCTGTCCTTTTCGTATAGTACGTGTTGTACGAGGATGGCCACACGGTGGTCGGCCTTTTTGCTGGTGACGGCGTGCTCGGTCGTCCTGAAAATAGATTAGGACCTTTCTCATCTAACCCAGCCAACTCTCTTTCTCTCCTCCTCCTCTCTCTCTCGGATTGAACACGTCTCTACGTTCCGCTTTTATTTATTTACTCGTCGTTTTTTCCTTCCTCTCTCCTTACTCCCCCTTTATTCTATTTTCCTCTTTGTTTCCTTTTTCGATCTTTTCCTGTTTCTTTTTTTTTTAGTTTATATTTTTAGCTGTAGCTTCGCTTCTCTATCGTTTTAATCCTCGTCGATGCTCGTCTGATCCTCGTGCAACTAATCTACACCATATATACACCCGGGACGAATTTCACGGCTAGAAACCGGGACCGATCTTCTCCACCGTTTCTTAATTGAATCTAGATCACAGCTGCGCGATATCGTCGCGTAACCGTGGGAACTTAATTCGACGCATGGTCAAGGAATCTATTTCGTTCGTTCGGTTTCTTTTTCTTTTTTTTTTTTTTTTTTTGGTTCGATCGATTAAACCGAGCTGGCTGGTACGGAGATCGTATTCGTGCGAAACCGTACGTCGAAACGGTTACCCCGACGAACGAGCGAGGATCTCGCCGCGCATTCTTCGATCACGAGCAAAAGAAAGTTTAGGCAAATTCCCGGCGAAAGATATTTTATTCTGATCCGTACGGAACTTGGAACTACCCCTCGTAGCGGCCCAACTTTCTAAAAACGTGCTCGGAGAGCCATCAAGAGCACTCGACGAGCACAGAACGAGAGACTGAAAGTTCGAAAACTGCGAAACCACCGAGCGGTAGCCCTATTATCCGCTAAAGTCAGTTGGTAATCCGGCGCGATTAGTTCGAGCTTCATAATCGTCGATCCTCCTTTTTCCTCCCTTTCCTTCTTTTTTTTTTCCTCTCCAACAGAGGAAATCCTCTTTCCTCCATTTGGAAGGAGCGCGATCAACGATCTCCCCGCTGAAATTTTCCCTCCTGTTGAGCGAAACGAAGAGAAACGAAAGTTTGTGTTTTCGCGATGGGCGCGATCGTGTTGACCGGGAGGGGAGGAAGGAAACGCCGGTCAGAGTGTCGCCGATCGTTTCCACAGAGGAACGGTGTTTCGAGCGGACGCGTTGGAAACGGGGAGCGAGCGAGCCGGACCGCGCCGCAGCGTGGTTTGATGAATTCCGGCAGCTTCTTTGAAAGGCAGCCAAGTTCAACTTGTTGCGTTCGATGGCGGCGGACGTTCCATTGAACCGAGCGCGCTCGCCGACAGAGAGGAACGGCCGCACAAAGAGTCACGACGGGGAAGATAAAAAAAAAAAAAAAACAAGAGCGAGCGATACGGAGCGAACCGATTCTCTGCGATTCTCCACTTCGATGATTCCCGTTAATTCCGCCGTGTTTCCTTCTCAACCCCTTGGCCTTACGATCTTCTTCTCGAGCTTCTTTTAGATCGAGAAGCGTTAGTTGCTGCAACGTGTTGCATCGCGTCAGATTTAGACTGTCGTGCGGTACAATTCGCACTTGTTAACCCTTTGCCCTCGGAAACTCTTTTTCTTTTTTTTTTTTTTATAAAAAAAACCAGCAATTTATTTGCGAAGCAATGTCACTTCAGTTGATTGGGAATAATCATCCTGCTGAAATAGTATCTAGCATGAAATTTTGTCTTTCTGACGTGTGATATCGTGTTTAGGTTCGAAGCATTGCGGGTTCTCTAGAACAACTACAATACTATAAGAACAGCTACTCAGTGCTATAATAGCACCACAAGCACTGTAAGAGTGAAATCTCCTGTCATTTTGTAAACTTTCGTGACAAACAATGAAAAGTCTAGTTTATGTGAATTATTTCAAATGAGCGTCAATGGACTCGCGACTGCCTTTTGTCCTCGGGAGTTTATTCTTCTGAAGTTCTTTTAGTTTTCCCACGTCGTTACAACTTTCGCTCTAGGCGTCTGTACAGGTATTGTGAAATGTATATATATATATATATATATATATATATATATATATATATATAATTATATTTATATTATAAGAGAAAAAGGAACTTCGATGGCTCTGATATAAGTATGATGCGTTCCCTTGGAACACACAATCGAGTGTTAATAGTCAAATGTTACGACTTACTGCTCGATGTACGATCGGTTTTTGGCTGCTGTCCAAATTGTATTTAATTTTATTTAACTTTACAGCAATGGAACTAGTCTTATCTAGAACGATAATTTTTACTTGCAGAGACGATTCTTCTTCTTCTTCGTTGAAAACAATAGAGATTCTGATTTGCTTCCGAGTCCTGATCTAGCAAATATCCAAATACTGATTAGATCATGATTCACAGCGCACGAATGTTCCGATATTCTCACGCTAGCGCAGAGAAAAATTTAAAATTCCGCGGCTGGCTTTCTCTTTCGGATCGAAATGGAAGTTTGTACGAGACAAGGGGGTCAAAGATTTCCCATAAAACGTCCGACGTGTCGTGTTTATTCTCCTAATCTCGACAGGCTCTCGTAAGAGCGCGAGGTAATTTCAAAACCTCTCGTTTCGAAACTTCCCCGATTCCTCCGTTTCGATCGGTCGAACGAGACCAGTTCGCTCGGTGGAAAGTATATTATTATTACACCGGAAAGCCCGCACGGTGGTACAGGTTTGTGGCGACGAATTCGGAATTCTACGGATTGAAGGGGCGGCGGGAAGGGGGGAAGGGAGGTTCGGAGCTGCACTCGAGTTTCCTCGAGGATTTGAAAGTTCGTTCACGCGAAATACGCCCCACTCGAAAACCGCTCGAAACTGGGAATTTCTTTAAGGATGCGAGCGCGCCACCGGTTTTCGAAACTTCGCCGGAATTCAGTCGTTCCGATACCACCCTCGGCTTCCATCTCGTTTTTTTTCTCTTTTTCCTCCTCTCTCCCTCCTTGTCTTCCACCCCTCTGCGCTCCGTGGCGCTCCGTTCGCCGGAAGAATCGAGTCCTTAATTTCCCCAACCCGCCCTCAACTTTTCGCAACTACGACGGGAAGCTGCTCCTCGCTCGTTCGGAAACGGTTACACAAATATGTCTGTTGCTCGCGTCTCCTCGCCTTTCCTGCTTCCTTCTTTCTCGAGTTTCCGCTCGAGTGTAACATTGCTGGCACGTAAGATACCTACTGGTATCCAGCGACCAGTGACGCGCGATAGATAACAGGCGAACGTTCTACCCATTCGGGATTGGAAGAGTGACTTCGTTTGATGAAAAAAAAAAAAAAAAAAAAAAAAAAGAAGACGAAACGTGCGTTTCCAGTTGAATTACCCGATCCGGTTTGCAAGCTTTTATGGCTTTTGGAGCCATTGCGCCGCGCATAGTAGAAACAAAACAGCGGTGAACAACGAAACCAAAGTCTCGGGTTCTGAAGCCGACTTAGGGGGGGGGGAGGAGGAGGAGGAGGAGGAGGAGGAGGAGGCAGCCCCAGGGCAACCTTTGCGCGGGGGTAGATTGAAACTTTGCTTAGGTGGTAATTTCGCGTTGCGCGCGTCGGCCAAGGGTGCAATTTGGATTCATGCCCGACGCGGGACCCCGCGATATTATACGTACGCGTCGTTATCCTTTATACATCGCGGTAAGATGGCTCGCTGCTTATTTCCCGGCCCTCCTCTAATCGACCCTCGAATATTCAGCGCGGTATATTCCCGCGTGCGTCGTGCAATCGTACGAGTCGAGTTTCGTTCGCCGACGAAAAAGAATATATTCATCCTCCGGATGTTGAAGAAATTTCTGCTCGGAGCTCTACCGGTATCCGCGACGCGAGTTATATCCAGCGTCGAATTTACGATTTTCGCTCTCGTCTCTCGGGCCAACTCAGGGAGAGGAGTTTAGACGCCGATTAAAGATGGGCGAAAGGGAGGAGGGGCGGGGGAGGAACGCGGCTGGAATTTCGTTGAAAATTTCATCGGCTCGTTAACAATTTCCCAAAAGCATGCGAGATTAAACGCTCCGGCGTCTCGGAAAGAGACAAGAAATAATTAATTTCTCCTGAGGTAAGGGGCAGCAGCTCGCACGCTGCGAATAAGAAGTAGACGACTTGCTTCGTCGACGAAGTCGCCCGGTCCGAAAATAAACAGGCGAGCAAGCAGGCGAGCAAGCAGGCTAGCAAGCGGCGAATTTCGAGAGCGGCATCTACTCAATTAATTCCCATCCTGGATCTCTTGGCCGGAATAACCCCCGAATAACCAACCATCCGCCGCTCTTCCTTTCTTCCTTCCTTCCTTCCTTCCTTCCTTCCTTCCTTCCTTCCGTACAGTTTCTCTGAAATATTCCGCGTTTCTCGAAAACGTTCTTGAAAGGCAGCCGCGCTCCTCCTCTCTCGCGCAAAGCGATCGCTGGCTCAACTTCTCGCGGCACACTCTTTCTTTCATTTCTGGCTGGCAAACAAGCGACCCTTTAAGCCAGCGTGCACGACGGCGGGGGGTTGCGCACACGATGGGGGGTTGGGATGGGGGAACGATGACAGCTTGGCGCATCGTCGACGAGATGCTACCGAGGGGGAGGCGGTGGGGGGGCGCTGCCGCTAAAAACTTTTCGAATAAAAGTTTAAATACGCCCGGGCGAACTTTGTCTCGTAGCCTTTGCACCCTCTCGCTTGCTACTCTCGCTCGTCGCCTTCGAGCTTCGTACCGGTCCTCCCTGCTTGCTTGCTTGCTTGCTTTCTTCCTTCCTCGTAGCAATATGGCCGCGACGCTGCTACCCATCTTCGCCGAGTTAAGAACCAGCGACCAGCTCTCTTCGCTGTGTGCATATCCGGCTCGTTCTACCAGCGCGTGTACAAAGACCGTACGTCTCTCTTGTACTAGGGTGTTTCCTTTCGGATATAATACCGGGCGGGGCCCGAGCAATCGCGGCCAGCCTCGTATTTCATCCGGTTTTCGCACCTTTGTCCCCGTTGTTCCCTTTCTCTCGTTCCTCCGTGTCGCCGTTCTCTTATTTCCTGCGCGTTGCCGCGACTCGAACTTTCCGAATAACTCGGTGAAAATTTAAGAGGCTCCGCGGCACGTTGCCGTGAAACCGGCAGCTCGCAAGGCGTGCGGATAATCGCGGATTCTTCCGGTTTATGCGGAGGAACGGCCTACAGTCCTTTGGGCCACCGTCGTGGCCGCCATCGGCTTCTAAATGGAAAAGTTCTGGCCGACGCCGAGGGGGAAATAGGATAGATTAAGATTCGTTCGTGTTCTCTCGTCTCTTCACCGAGAGAGACGGACACGAGTGCCGCTCTTTGTACCGCGGGATCGTGGTACTTATTAAACGAGACTGAGGGATCGGCCCGGATAAATCGAGAAATTAATTCCGTTTCCTGTTGGACGGCGACGAACGAGAGAAGGATCAGGTCGAGAGTCTTGCCCGGCAGCGAGATCGCGAACGGTCCGAACGATAGAGGGAAAGAAAGAGAAAGAGAAGGAGAGAGATCGCTTGGAAATAATTCAATTGGAAAGTTGAATCGGACCTGACCTCCCGTGCGTACAGCAGCCTTTGAACCGATTGAAAAGCGAGTCAAACGAATCGACGTGTTCGGGGAGTTAACGCCGATTGTTCTATCCGTTTTCGCTTGTCGCCAGATAATACCTTAACTAGTAAGTCTGTAAGCGTTGAAAATTTTTTCTGTCGCGTGAAAAATATGTCTAGGGAGTAATTCACGTACGAGGGAAAAGAGAGGAAAAAAGGGACGCGCGCGGTTCGGTTAAAGTCTCTTTCACCAGGGAACAAGCGTGAGTTTCGCATTTTTCTAGCGGAGACGAGCGTCCCTGGAGGAGTCGAATATCGTTTTCTTTTCTTTCTTTTTTTCTTTTTCCTTTTATTTTATTTTATTTTATTTTTTTTTTTGGCGAAATATCGATTCTTACACGAACGTCTGAAATCGATGGTTCGACAAAGCGTGTTTGCAAGTAGGAAGGTCGACGCGTCAGAGCCTGGAGGCTAATACCAGAAATAATTCCGGCCTCCTTGCTCGACGATAATTAATTACGGCTGCTAGGATCGATGGGTGTCCCGAGAGGCAACTAGTGTGTCGAGGCATTATTAAATATCGTATATTCTCGCGGGCCTAATCCACCCAATCCAACCTCCCCCTCTTCGGAGAACCAACTCGTTTCGGTATAGGAAATGGGGACAGAATAAAGGGTACCGAGAGTGAGAGAGAAGAAAAAAAGAGAAATTTACGAATAACAGAGCTGGTTCCCGGCTGGCGCACGAGTTTATGGCATATACTTGTTCTTCTAATAAAAATTTATCAAGTTACACCGCGCGCTTTAACGAACCCTCGCAAACGTTTTCTCTCGTCGAAAGATTCGGAGCTCACGCGAATGTCCTTCTCACGATGCACATTGTCAAGTCGCTCTAAATCAGGCTACGTTTTACTACTAATCTAAAGTTCGTAATCTATACAAGGTGGGGGGGGGGGACGTGGTACACGTTTAGTCTAGTACAAGTTTCTAGAGTTCTAAAGTTACCGTTCAAAATCATACTTGCGTGTACAACATACACTCGTACAGTCTACACTCTAAAAAAGATACACATTAATGTGAACGTTCTGTCTGTTCGGAGTCAAATTGTTAGCAGCAACGCTACACGCGTAACGAGGGAAATAGCAAGGTGTACCTTTCTAGGCGGAACTCGGTGGGTGGAGGGTGAGGAGGGAGTGTGTATTTTCTTTTCTTCGTCGGCGTTCGGAGGTTCCGCGATTTTTTCGCGAGTCTATACTCGTTTCGCCGGATCTCTCTGCTCGGAACAATGGAATTCAGCCTCGCGCCGCCTCGTTCCTGCCCGCCGCCAGGATAGCGGTAATTGAATTTTAAATGCGCCTAATTAGGTCAGCGGTCGGGCCAGCGATACCACGCTCGCGATATAAAATTCAAATCTTTCGCGAAAATTCGCGGCACTCGAATTCAAGTTCTCGTGAACTTTCGAAATGACGTTTCCAGTCACTGAGCCGCCAAGATCGTCGAATAATTGTTAAACTTGAATCAGTCACCGATTTTATTCGGATCTCGCCGTATCAGTCGCGGTACCGAGCGCACAATTATTTCGCAACTGCACTTCGAATGGAGTGTAAGCCACAGTGTCAAGGGGTTGTCGATCGATACGTCAGCCTCGAAGGTCTCGCTTCCGCTTCGAGTCTTATCTGGCCTGATAAGGAGCAACGCGGTCCCATTGGAAACTATTCGGCGGCGCTTAACGTCCCATTCGTGAGTTATTGCCCGCCACGGGTCGGGTCATTAATAATTCGCTAATATTAAGATTGATTTCGAGCCACCGAAGGCGACGAACACGAACCATCGCCCGATTTCGCGAAACTTTCCCGTGCAACCGCAGTCAATCATCCGCCTCGTATATTACGATAAAATCGTGCGACAGTCGCCGCGATGCCCGATTAAAAAACACACACACGCCGAACGGAAACCCTCCGCGTCGTTACGTTTCGCTCCCCTAGTTTTCCAGTCACCTCGCCGTCACCTTTCTTTCGTCGAACGCGCGACATTTCAGTTTCATTAATTCACGGATACCTTTCTTTGTCGATACGTATCGATTTATTCGTTCCCCGGAGCCAATTTGAATTCTTCAACAATTTGCCAGCACTTTAACTCGCGACACTCGCGCGTGCACGCGTATTGCAAACGCATATCGCAATGTTGTTAATTAGCGCGAACGAAACACGCCGCGCGTTCTTGTAAATGAAATTGGTAATTTTGGTCTGATCGGGGAGGAGAGTGTGTGTAATATGCCCGTGAATCGAGACATCTGTTATTCCGATAACTTCTGACAGTGATGATGTCGATACCATTTGAAAATGATACCAATGCAAATAGATTCATTAGTGCGATATTTGTCAAGTAAGTTGACGCGTTTACATACGCCGTTGTATTATTGTTGCGTTGTTCCCTTTAAAAGTATGTCTTTTCAAAGCGTTAAATAATCTCTGTTTGCCGACGATAGTTTTTCATTTTCTCTCTAAAGAACTGAGAACGGGCCGACATAGTTAATTTATTGGCGAAACAATCGATCCATGGACGAAAGAGACGTTTCGAAAAATTCAAATCGACACATCCGATTTCGAGGCACGTTAGTCGCTGGACTCAAATGGAAATTCGTAGCTACGATTTTCTAATGTATTTTCTGATTAGTATTTCCCCATTTTTTTCTGGAACGCGAAACGCCCAGGTCAACCTATCACGGAACGATCGATCGTTCGACAAAAGAGACGTCCCTTAAAAATTCAAAGCGACACGATCGAGCGGATCTCCCGTCTCGAGGCACGTTGATCGTCCGATTGGCAAAAACCTGGGGCGGGACCCCAGTGATCGTGTCCCAAGTGAAAATCCATAGCTGAGGGCACCGGTACGATCTAACAATAATCCACGGCTCGTCGGGCAGGTAAGGCCGCCGAGTAAAATCGCGAAGCTTAATGGTGGTAATACCGTCGTGGCCGAGGCTTGTATGGCGTTAATAATGCAGTATATTGAGATTGGTTTCGCTGTGAGAACACCGGGGCAGAGCCACAGGGACCTGACCTAGGCATCCGCCCAAGTTATTCGCGCCACTTTAATAATACACCCGCCCAATGTGCACACGCCGCACTGGCCCACCCAATGCAAAGATTACACTCGAGAACCGGTAGTAGTCGCGATAGTTTCGTCGAGGATCGCGTTCCTGAGTAATTTGCTCGTTCGCCCGATATTTTTCTCCGTCGAAAGTGTCTTTAATGCCAGGCAGAGTCATTTTGCCTTGAAACGCTCATCTTGCTCTGCGAGCTTTTCAACTGGTCAGCTGAAGGTCCCTGCAATCTCTAATGCAGCTCCGGACACGAAATATTGAAACCATTTTCGCTCGTCGATTTTTGGTTCTTAAATTTCTCTGGGTCGTAATTCTCTTGACGACCGATACCGTGAAGTCGAAACTGCGTGGTCCGAGAGCAAATTAGAAAGTGAGAAGTCAATGCTTCTCTGGGATGTATTTTCATTCTTACAATTAGAAATCTCAGTGGATTAGTGACTATTAATGAAATAGGTCTCATATAGGTTTATATGATTCCAACGATGCAGATATGCAAACTTCAACTATGTCTATTTCTACAGTCCATTTATGAATCGTAACAAAAAAATTGATCCGCCGTTAGCCATTATTCGCGTAAAGTTTCAAATCTTCGACTAAAATACCGCGTGACAGATCAATATCTATTGCGACGTCAAAGGATCGCGGCAAGGGGATAATTTTCGACCAGAAACGTATATCCTATAATCCTATTTGCCTGTTAATTATAAAATTCCTTTGCCACCGAATACCTGTTACCGTTCGATGTCGAACGACGAGAGATCGAATTCTTGAAATTGCTAATTATACGAGGATGAGATCTAGCTGACGAATAGAGAAGAGATTCAAACCGGCAGGCGGAACGGATATCGTTAGCGGTATCGAGGATGTTCGTGGTCGATCGCGGGGGGAAACGTATCTCTCTTCGAAGGAGAGACGGGATAACGTTTCCACTGTGTTCCGACCGAGCGTAAAGCAATCGATACGGACGCGAGACTCTCGACTAAATTGTTTGGATTACCAAAGCAAAGGATTACCCTTCCCCCCCCCTTCTGCCCCCCCATCCTTGATCTCTCGTGAAATTTAATAGTCGGCCGTGTCGTTGACGGAATCCTCCCTCCCCCTCCCCCGGACCATTTCGTTTTCCAACGGTGTTAAACGTACGGTTCCTCGACTGATTCGCGGAAGCGCGAGTAGAGCAACTTTCGGCGGTAAATTCGAAAATAAAACGCGGACGTAATGAGTTCGACGAAGAGGGAAGCGTCGGAGAGGACCTACGTGACAGATCGATCTCGGGGGGGCTCGAAAGTGCAATATATTCAACGAGGCTCTCACCTTCTTTGTTGGCGCTGCTCTTGATCTCCGTGGCCTTCGGTGCCGCGGACGGCTTCGGAATTGCTGAAATAAAAATTATCCACCTTTGAAGTTGCATAACTTTTGTTACTGTCGATCATTCACTTTCTAAACGCTATGGAGTGTCGTCTCGAGAATTATTGCTTTTCACATTTATATTTCGATAATACTATACGTTAAGATTAATTCCGCCTGGATTCTTCTACACGAAATCTTCTCAACTTACCAACAAGAGATGTTCTAGAACACGTCTGTTCATTTCGCAAAGGAAACTAAATCACACTCATCGGCAGGCTACTAGATGAATATTTCATTCGAAGTGAATCGAAAGTGAAATTCAAAATTCAAAATGAACGAGCGGATTATGAGAAGAAAAAACGAACCCTTATGAATACGAACCCGCACGTATTCTACATCTGGCACACAGATATCAGAATAAAAGAGTAGAAAATAATATTTCGAAATAACACGAGTGGCTTTCCGATCGCAATTGCCTTACCATACAACCTGATCGAGCCCTCCGTCTCGCCTAACGAGTTCTTGCTGATGCAACGATAGTTGCCAAAGTCACCGTCCTGCAGATTTCTAATGGTCAGTCTCATGTACGCTCTGTAACTGTTCTCCATGATGTTGGTCGTGTACTTCTCGTTGGACAGTATCATCTCGTCGCCGAGGAACCAGTAGCTCATCGCTCGTGGATAGGCCTCCGTGTGGCAGTCGATGGTGACGTTGGTGCCGGGTGGCGCGCCGACCAGCTGATTCGGCACGAAGATCATCGGCGAGACTTCAACATGAAACGGAGAAATTGGTTACCGCTTGGGAGCGAAGTGTGAGAATCCTGGTCCACGGCCACAATGAATGATCGTTCGCGGTGACGTTCGCGCGGTTAACGATCAAGCCAACTCGCCATGGATGTTTATGGCGAACCGTGCCACCGTTCGTGTACGATTCATCTTCCACGAAATCACTGACCGTGAATTATACCGAGCTGTTTCAGCGATTATGGAGATCGATGGCCCGAGAAGCTTAAAGCTCTCGCGGTGGATGGATCTTAAATTGCCAGCGTTGAAGTGTCAGTGTCGTTAACGAATCTCGCGTTTGCCTTGATAACCGGCGAGTTCCGCGGAGAAAAATTAAAAGGCCAAACAAACCAGTCTACGGCCATTTTCGACTCGATCTAACCTTCGGTTAACGAAATGAGGAGCGAAAACAAAAAAGAAAAAGAAAAGAAAAACGGGGAAAGAAGAGAAACAAAACGAGAATTACATCGCGCGAACGTTATTACAATGCTATCTTTTCATTTCAATTCTGTTGGCAAACAGAGTCGCTTCGGGACAATTTCTCGATTTGCGAGAAACCCATCAGTATTCGTGGGTCGCGTCCCACGCGTCGGCCAACAAACACTGTTGGAACACCAGGTGAAAAACTTTCTCTCCCGCGAGCGAGTTTCTTTCCCCCGAACCGCGGAACGAGAACACGAGAGGTTGCCCCTATCTTGCCCCGTTCTTCTCGAATTGATCAAACGTAAATACCGTTCCAAATGGGTTGTATACCGCGCGGAAAATAACCACGCGCGACGTCCGTGCCGTTTAATTCGACCGGGGATAAACGCGAAACTTCCTGGTCCACGGGTTGGAGAAACTTTGTCGCGTGAAACCCCGGATTAGGACAGCATACACGGGCCAATCAACGAGGGTGAGTTCGAATTTGGCGAACGGTGAACCGAAGCGAGGGCCAAGAATTTTTTTCTCCTCTCGCCCACCTCCCCATTCCCTCAGCTGCCGACCGATCGAGGATTGACCAACATTCAGAACGTTTGGACAAGTTATTTGGTAGCGAGCTCGAAACGGAGAAACTTGATTAGGACACGGCGAGAAGCTAGTTTAGAGATTAATCTCAGGGATGCAGGTCGCGTAATTCGGCCGGGCAATGCGCGTCATTGGCCAGCGTCGCTCGCTTCGAGCAAATTCGACCGTCAGCGTCGACCATCTTCCGCGTGAATTCCCGCGGTTCGCCGGGGAACAGAGACGTTACGAGCAGACGTTCCTCGTCGATTTAACGAGGCACCGCCGTCGGCGATTAATCGCGCGAAAGTGCAACGTGATCCGGATTGCTCGCTAGGCCTAGACGCAGACAGCGGGAAACAAAATTGGCGGCATCGCGAAACGAACGGGGTTAACCGTAGACGAATAACAGGGAGCAGGCGGCTTAGCAGTTATCTCCCGAGGTCGGCCATCGGCGGTATGCATCAGGCTCGCCACAAATCCACAAATTGCCAGCGCTGACCCTAATTAACGCATACTTCTCCCGATTTCCCGCCATCGGCTCTATCCGCTATCGGTTTCGCCCTTCCTTCGCTGCTCGCGCCCTTTCGCTTCATACTCTGCGTTCCCTACCGAGTTCTTGTCCCCCCCCCCTTCCCATACGGTGAAATTAATTCCCCGGACGCCAGCTACCGACGAGTCACTCACACACGTTCCCCGATCTCGGTTTACGATCGGATTTTTGAAATTTCGCGAGTTTAAGGGGTCAGGATAGTTTGAAATTTTCAAAAAAATCGATTTTTTTTTTGTTTTGTTTTGTTTTGAAATAGTAGTTTCGAAGTCTTAGAAATAAGATACAAATGGGCCTTTGAAACGACTTATTCTGGGGTATAATAATAAATCCGTGGATAATTGAATTTGTATCACTGTTTACATAACTTTAAGCAGTATTATAAAGCGTAAATCGTGCGATTCAAATGTTACCTTTGGCGAATCGAGTATCAAGGGACATGGATTCAATCTAGTTGTGAATTGTAAGAACTGTGAGCCGCGATATATAAGTAAAAAAAAGTAAGTAAAGGATACATATGAAGAATGACGTTTTGAAACTTTAAACGCGTTTCTCTCGAAACTAGATTTTTAGAAACGGTATGCAAGATATCTTGGAATCTAAAACAACCGATTGCTGTGAAACTTGGTACGTATCTTTAGTGTAACATTTACTAGAGACTGACGATTTAACATTTTTTAATTTTTAACAATTTCGAAAAGTATAAACAAAAAACGTAGAAATTTTTGGTATAAATTCGATACGTTAGAAACAAATAGCTGCCATTTTCGTAATTTTCACAAAAATGAAAATGTTGGATCGTCAATCTTAGGGAATATTGTTTACTTTTGAACTTTTCTTGCCTCTTTGTTGCAACTGACCCTGTTTGGCTGGAATCATGCACACCGATAGGCAATGTGAAAAAAAGGTTATGTAAAAGGATGTCGTTAAAAAGTTAAATAAGAGTCCTCTCTTTTTCTTTTTTAATGTTGCTTTTTATAATATGTTAAAATAAACCACAAAAGCTCAATCAAATTTTTATTAGCCTTCAAAAGTATTCGTAATGTTTAGACTGGTCAAACTGTCCTGCCCCCTTAATTTCCACCGAATCTGCGCGGCTGGATTATTATCAACACACGCTCGTAAAAAGCGTATGTTGTCTGAAACTGTCGCAGCAATCTCGAGCAAGAACGATGCGAATGAACTCAACAACTTTAATACAGCCTGATCGATTCGATTCGCCAAATTTCAATTCTCCAGGCCACGAAGTGATACGTTTCGGCACGAGAACATCGAAAAATAGAGACGAGAAGGAGCAAAGCCAGCATCTTGAGGCAGGTTTACTCTTCCGTGAGATGAACTCCGTTGTCTTCAAAAGGACTTTCCGCCTCAGCGGCGTCTTAATTATCCAAACTGGGAATGTAGCCATTAATTAACCGTGGGCGAGCGTACTTTGTTAGTTCGCTGCTCCCAGTTATCGCCAGTAATCGAGCAACAAAACTAATCGGATTCTTCCAGGCACCTTGCCATCCAGGCTTCTTCTTCGTTCCACGAAGGAAAGGGATTAAAGGCCCAGTTAGAAATTTCGTGCCAACCTAACGAATCTACCATCGCCAGTCCGCCATCTGTAATTTGCCACCATCTGAGAGAAGAATCGCGATTCAAATGCGTACTCTCGTCTCCTGCTTCTTCTTTCGTCCTCGCGGTCGCAAGCAATCGCGGGTTCAAATTGGACGACGTGGGAAGGGGAAAACCGGGAGCGCGGATCGTTTATCCCGTTCACCTTGGTTATTCTGTCCGAGGTCCCGTCGAATTTGTATAATGCCACCCGGGAGGCATCGAGGAAGCATTAAGCGGGGACGATCGCGGGACTTTTGTAATCCGGTCGAAGGACACTTCGGATCCCGCGCCGTTGATCGAATATCTTTTTCCGCGGTCCCACCCCGGTAATCCCAGATAACCGTTTCACCCCTCATTTTTCACTTGTCGCAAAAAAAGCCCATTCTCCGGAGCGGGGAGGGGGAGGGCCTGGCTCTTTTATCGCCACCCTATTCGAATGATTATTTCTACCGTTCGATACGAACCGTGGAATATTTCCGATTTCCACTTTTCTTCTCCGTTTGAAAGAACAGGATTTATATATGTATATAGCGTGCTCCCGACGGTACCCTGAACGAAGTCAGGGATATCCGATGGCTCTGAGCAAGACGAACATCAGTCTCGAACGACAGACGTAGCGTCAGGAGGCGTCGTTTTCGAGCAAATTAAGAGAGCATTATTTTCATACTGTATTGTCGATCTACTCAGATTTAAAATAACTTTTCGTCGATTGTCCAGTTTTATGTGTATTCTATGTTTGTGCACGTGCACGTGCTTTCTAGTATTTCTAGTATTCGGTATACTATAATACAATACACATAATATATAATATATAATAATATAATAATACGATACATTAATTGATTAACGGGATCATTATTGTACAAAGTTTTCATAGTATTTAATTATATTCTAAATATTGTGTTTATTGCACCATTTCTGTTATACAAGCATAATACTCGTCGATTAATTGAAACTGATTGTTTCCAAAAAGAGATCATGTAACAATCCACTTCTCGTCTCGTTTTAAAGCGTGAAGTTTCTACTTTGACAGTGTCGCGAATTTGCTTTTTTTTTTTAAAGTGATTTTATTATACATTACAAAGCGAGGATGCACTTTTTCTCGAAAATTGTAGCTGGAAAAAATGCAGCTTTGAAATGGGACCAAACGAGAATCGTCGTGCGATTTTTTTCTTTACAAAGTTACTTTAGTTTAGACTATCGACAACTTTTCGCTAACGTTGGTTTACAGTCATGTCCTTCACGTTGATATCAACTCGCCTTTCTCGAAGATCTTGCTCCTGATTTTCGTCTTTGTCCTGAGCCACTGAGAATTTATTTCTCTGACTTTGCTTTACTCGCGAGAGTAAAGATAGAAGGGTCGCGTTACGGTTATTTGTCAAATCTCCGAGTATGATCGTGGTTTCGTTGTTACGTGTATCGAGAACGTCGCACAAAGAGCTCCAAGGAGCCACGATCAATCGATGGAAAGAAAATTTCGTTCGAGGAAGAATCAACGTTGACTTAAAAGCATAAGACGAGAGAGAGAGAGAGAGAAAGAGAGAGACCTTGCGAGATTATCTTGCGCGTAGTCGAGTAAAATATGTCTCCCCTAAGTACTCAAAGGAGCTCAGCCACTTTCTCTCTCTCTCTCTTTCTCTCTCTAGGCGCCGTGCGGTTCGTTCCGTTTTTGCGATACGCTGTTGAACAAAGCGCGCTAGCAAGTGGCGCTAGCAGAATACGCGAAACGAAAATCTCTCCGATATAATCTGGATTAAGGAGGGGCAAGTGTATTCTCTTGATGTTTCTGGATGGCTGGCCGACCCGGAATAAATTCTTCGCGAGACGCGGAAGAAAAGCATTGCAGGTGTTCAGTCTCGGGAGAGTGTCTGCTCTCTTCCAAAGAGAACGAAAATTACGGGTTGTAATTGTGCTCGCTTCGCTGATTCATGGAACGATAAAACAGAGCCCCATCCCGTCGTAAAATACACGTAAAGTATTTTTGTACTTTTCAACGATTTGTCGATGGTAAATTTGAATGATCTGGGACGATGCGTGCAAGTTTATTCGTGGTCGACGGAACAACTTTACAAAGAAAGGAGGCACGCGGTTTCGGTGTTCTGCTCAACTAAAAATCCCCAACGACTATTACCTCTGTCCAGTCGTCGATCCACTGATCCTAATTCACCGATTCACCAAGGCAGCGACAAGTCGTGGCCAAGAGGAGGGTCGACGAAACGGATGAAAATTATTCAAACGCGTGGGCACGAGGAAACAAAAGTGCCGGGGCGGGAGTTTCGTGAGCGTTCGGGAGCCGGAAGCCGGCTGTTTTCTCGCCGGTCTAAATAAAGTATGTCCGCGCCTTTCTAAATATTCAAAGGACAGCGCCCGGGCTGTCCTGCGGCCCCCCCCCCGCCCTCTCTCTCTCTCTCTCGCTGTTTCTTCCTTTCGCGTACGCACACGAAGCTGGCACGAACGAAATGACACGAACGAATGGAACGCGTAAAAGGGAAAAATGACCAGCAACGACGGGACGTTACCGTCGACCTGCCCGGTATTTCCCTCGGGCCTTCCTAACGGCGCATCTGCTCTCGCCCTCCCTCCTCCCCCTCCCCCACCCGCCTTTTCTTCTTTCGCGACGCCGGATCGTCGACGCGGACGCCGATGTCGACGCGGACGCGAACGCCACAGCTCGCTGGCAATTCGTGAAATGAAATTTAAACAATGCCACGCCGGAGCGCCGCCGGCTTCTTTCCAACTCTCTCCACCCTCTCAGCGGGGGACCTCGATTACGGGGAATTTCACTTCCGCAGCGAGCGTTTTCGCAGCCGTCGTCACTCGACTCGATGATTTCCCCCCGTTCAGCTTTAATTTCGTTATCGATTCGGTTCCATTTGCTTAACCGCTTATTTGTTATTGCGTTTTGAAACGGGTCCGCGGTTCACGAATCCGTGGCTTCACATCCGATTCGAAATTTACTTTCCGATATTGGATCATTAACCGGCAACGAGAGTCGTCGCAATTTGTGCCTCGCGTTATTCGATTAACACAAATGACCGGCTGGATCGAAATTTTTCGAACGTTTTTTTTACTTCTTTTCTTTTTTTTTGTTATTTCAGGAAAAGTTTACTCTCGTCGAGATTGTTGAGTGACGTATCTTTCCTAGAGCGCGTGAAAATTTTGGAGCCAATTTTCCCCGAGTAGAAACACGCCGAGCTGGGCGCGGAGGGGGTTATTACACGAGTACTCCAATATATCGCGTTTCACCGCTGAATTCCGAACCGAGCGAGCAAACAAACGAACGAACGAAACCGGAACATTGGTGACGAACGTACGGAGTATCGATAAATAAATAAATATAAATCTTACGTGTCCCGTGAATCGAATTTCTCCACGTCGAGGAGTCGAAAAGTGAAAAAATGAGAATGGAAAAACTCGAAAACGCTCGCGTGCCTTTGCACCGTAATTCGGCGGGTTCGTTAATAACAAAAGCTCCACGTTTTCCCTGCCAGACCGGCACACGGCACGGTTGTACGGTCGTACGGATGTATCTTTGACAGAGAGGAATCCTTTCGGCCACGCTAAAACAAATACGAGAGGCAACGAGACATCGAGAACGCGCGGGTGGTTGGCTTAGGTACACGTAACTCGACAAACGAATGTGGCCGCGGGACGAAGGGGTGGCGGGCGGGACATCCCTTGGCTGTCGTGTATATCTTGAAATCCACTCACATTCGACGTCGACGGTGATTCTCTTGCTGACTGTTGGCGGCACGCCATTGGTCGCGATGCACAGATACGCGCCCATTTCATTGCGCGTGATCCTCGTCAAGTTTAATTGCTCGCCATCGTACAGGGGCACTGAAACCAAAAGCAGAAATTGATTCAGCCCGGCCGGCCGTGCAAATATAGCGTGTAGCGCCCCGGAACAAACAGTCGCGTTCGACATAAACGTATAAACAGAATCCTCCGAAGAGGGAGCCGTTGCCGACGTTTTATCGGCGAAACTTTCTCGGTTAAATGAAACCTTTTTTTCTGGAACGGGTTGTAAAAAAACGAGACAAAGAGAGACAGAGAGAGAGAGAGAGAGAGAAGGGGAGGGGGAGAGTGGAGGTAAACAAAAAAGAGAGGGAGAGATGGGGAAAAAGCGAACCCACTGGAACACGCATCAATCTACCGAGCGAGTTTTCCTGTCCTTTTTATTATTCCTGGCGTCATCGTTTGTCTTTCCTTTATCGATTTCGCGCGCTCTCAAAGCAGAAACTTTTTAAGAGACATTTTGTTTCTCTCTGCGGGATAACCAGTGTTTTCTCGACTCGTCTTTGATATTCTTGCGTGATTCACGACAGTTTGGATCGGGTTATTCGACAATTCGTGGCATTTCATTTCGTTCACATTCAATTTATAATTCAGATCGTACGACGATAAAAGTACCGAGCACTTGAGTACGATGGTCCAAATGGACTTGCTATTCGAAGTCATTGTTTTCCGTTCTCCGCGTTCCCTGGTATCAAAACAATATAAATAATTTAAGAAATAAAAAGAACCCTCAGTACTCGAACGTGAATATGCCGACAGACTTGACGCAGACAGCCGGAACAACAACTCGACGCAACAACAATACAATCTAGGAACACACGAATGATCTAAAAAGATTTACATTTATATTGTACATTATCTTTCCAATTATTTCTGAGAGAAGGGGCAAGTGTTCTGCCTGTTCCGAACAGTCGGCTATTCCTGTTAATTCGAGATTCCACGCTGTTTTCCTTTCTCTCTTCGAAGCTGTTTTAACCCTTCCGCTACGACAGACTTCGATACGTGCCGCACGTAGCAGAAAATTCAATCGTAACTGAGAAATTTTCCGTCAGCGTGCATTTCTCAGAAAGTATATTGAAATAATCAAAACATTGAACTGCACTGCATCAAACCAATATTATTTACCCCTTTGTATTCTGCATTATTGATTGTACATACTGAAAATTTAACGATAACTTTAACAATAGCTTCATTTCATAATATGTCTGATAATCTGACAAGGTATGATATAATTCGAAACGTATGGGTTAATAGATAATCACATTTCTTTCATTCGTAATGCGTTCAGGTCTCCTCGCGTTTTCTACACACTATATATTTGTGTCTTTTCCTTTTCATTTTGAGGGTATCAAATGAAATAACTGTAAAATAATCACGTTTAAATGACATATAACTAACGGAAGGTGTAATTGTCGAATTAGAATTCACTCACGTCTGATCCAATGTTTCTTTTGTCGCAATTATTGTCAATAACATTCGCCGGGCGCCTTAGATTCAAGCAACGTGAAACCTATGTAAGCGCCTCTCGTTCTAGCGAACTAATCTCGGAAACAAATTTTAAAAGCGCCTCTAGGCGTCAACAGTGGCCAAAGGGTTAAAGAAAGTCGAGAAGGAAACATTTTAATTTAGTAACCCGTTGAGTAAAGCGTAATCGAAACGAGGAATCTTCGTGACTTGAGTCCGCTTCGAAACAATTGATAGAGGACGGCAACGTTCTGCTGTGAGCCGAATAATTTTTAAGTCATCGCTTTCCAGGAAACATTGCCGCAACGACGACGACAGTGAGGCGTAAAGTGTTAGCGCGGCGTAAAAAGTTTGGCTGAGAAAGGTAGAAGGCTCCAGAAAAGAGAGAGAGAGAGAGAGAAAAAGAAACAAGACGAGACCAGTCTTTACGAGACGAATATCAAAAACTATCGTTCGCCTTCCATGTCGTTAAGACGTCTTTCCAAGTCCTCGGAGTCGTCATCGTCGTCGTCGACATCGACGAGAAGAAATATCGTCATCGTCGTCGTCGACATCCAGCGAGTGAATCCGTAAATGAACTGCCTCGCGATTTCGTAATTCAAAGGCATTAACATGGAGCGGAATCGGTTTCCCGCGAAGGTGTTTCATCGACGATGCGCGAACGTCTTTTTTACGACTCGACGAGTAGATACGGTCGAGGGATAAAGAAGAGGAGAGAAAAGCATGGAGGGAGAGTAAACCGTGAGAGAACGATACTGGGTCGCGAAAGACCGTCGTGGCAAAAGGGGCTGGTAATTATTATTATTATCATCGTTATCACCGCAGCTGCGAGAAAATGGATCGTGCTTATATTTTTCTCGCCTCACGCCTCGAAAGACAAAATGGCGCGCCTCGTTCATTAGCCTGTGAACACGGGCGTCGTTCGGTTAACGTTCGCGTGCGTCGTTTGTCGCGGAAGAATTACGATATCGATAGTGAAATTTAATTGCGTTCGAAGGAACGGAAATTACCTTTGTTTTATAAACATGTATTTGCGCCGTTAGCAGCGGTTCTAATTAACGGGCTCTTTGTTTCGCGGTGGGAAGGAAACGCGTTCATTAAAGGACGAGAAATTGCGCAAGAACGAGCCGGATAGGTTGGCTTCCTTCCTTCAAACTGGCTGGCTCGTGCTCGTTCGAAAAGTTTGTTACCCACGAAGAAATAACACGTGCGGAATCGTGCGGTACCCCGAAATTTCTGTCGATATGATATCGATTGGAAATAACTCGTTAATCGCAAGTGAAATTATCAAGCGTAAGAAACGAATACGAGAAGCAATTCGTGAACTGCGATAAAGTTTGTACCGTTTCGAAAATATTTGTAGACGGTCGACAGACACGTAATAGTTGGAAAAGAAAGAAAAAAAAAGAAACGTTGTGGACTGCTTAGCTGCAGCGAAGTGTTAGTGAAGGCCGAGGGCCCCCGGTGTCTTTTCACCTCTCCTTCGTTCAAACTTTCTTCGATTCGCAAGGGTAAAGAGATTGTACTTTTCCGTGTTTAAACGTCAAACGTTATTAAAATACGCGGTGTCGTTAGCCGTCGTTCGTCGTCGTCTGGATAGATAACTCGTGGAGGGCTCGAAAAAAATATTTCTACAGGGGATTACGAGGCTTCCGGCACGGCCTCGGTCTCCCGCGACATTTATCCGTGAAAATAATTAATGAGAGCGCCGGCGAAAGTCGATAAATTAAGAAAGAAGAGGATCCTTTTTACCACCGTCCGACAATATCCGATCCGACTTCTTCAAGCGACTTGTTAGCGTTCATAAATCTCTATCCGGCTCTTCTCGATTTTACATAAACCCGGGAGTCCGTTTCTCCCGTGGAAATTTCTCCAGACACTCCTAACCTTTCTCTCTGAAGGAGCCCCTCCCCCCTTTTCTTCTCCCTCTCTCTCTCTCTCTCTCTCTCTCTCTCTCTCTCTCTCTTTCTCGATAATAACGAAACAATTTGCACCTCGCGCTCGTATAAATCGCGGGCGCGTGTTTTTCTTCGAGGCGGCCGCTCCACCCAATCGGCGCCGCTCTTTGGAAAACAATCACGAACCACACGAATCCCCGAGCGGACAGATGAAATCCCGCGGCAGCCGCGCGGCGAATCAGCAATCTCCCCTTTTCACCGTCCGTTCATAAATCTTTACGCGGGTTTATTTCCGGCTTTACTCGCCTCCTAGTCGCGATTAACCCTCTGGCCATTAGAGCGTCGGCGACCGGGCGATGTTTCTTTCACGAGACACATGCCCTGCCAAACTGTCTTTCCGCGTGTACGACACGCCGGCGACACATCGTCGCAACGTACGCGGCCACGCCGAGGCATCCCCGATCGATGCCAACGAATAATTGAGAGGCTACCATGCCTGAATTTCCTTGCTTTCATCTGTCCACTAGCCTTCCACTCCGGCGAGATAACGCTCCTCGTCCTCTACTCTCCATTTCCCTGCTTCGTGTCCAAGAGGCAGATTGCTCTGTCATTTCGACGATTATTCTCGAAACATTCTTGAATTTCTAATTCTCACGAAGAAAAAGAGATGTATATATATATATATACATATATATATATACCTATTGACTCTTTTTACTTTGTTACTTTCATTTCGAATAATTTGTACTATTTTAATTCCTGTACGATTGTTCTCGAAATATTCTTGAACTTCTAGTTCTTTGTCTTGTAATTTAATTTCGTGTAACTTCGTATTATTTTAATTTGTTTCGTGTCCAAGACGAAGATCTGCAATTTGTACGATTATTCTCGAAATTCTTAAATTTCTAATTCTCACGAACAAAAAAGGATATGTGTATATATATATATATATTGATTCTTTACCTTGTAATTTGATTTCGAATAATTTCGTATTATTTTAATTCGTCTATTTCTCTGTCTCGCGTCCAACCACTTCGTGATCTGTCTCGAAATATTTCACGAAGAAGAAGGGATATACATATTAACTGCTTGCCTTGTGATTTAATTTCGAATCATTTTTATCGTTTTAATATCATGTCAGGTTGCTGACTACATTAATTTACAGCTAAGTAAGAATTTGCGACAATTTCTCGAAATCAATTATTTCTGCCGACTTGTCTAGTATAAAATCAAACAAGAATTAGATTATAAACGATTCTCTCTTACAAAGAGACGAATATTTTTAGATGTAGTCGGGAAAACCTACGATCTAGAGTCCTCGTAAAATACGTCTTCCAAAATAAGTTCAAGATCAGAACTTATTTTGATTCTTTCACTTTTCACAGTCTCATTACATGTTCTCACCGACAAACGCAGATTTCTTCGGCTACAGAGAACAAAAACAAAAAAAAAAAAAAAAAAAGAAAATATTCGGACATATCGTCGAACAGCTTGTTCATCGAGCATTAAAGTAAAAGATACGCGCGACGATCGTTTCGCCTTTCATCAGGAACGATATCGACTTTCTATACGAGTTTATTTCACTATCGCTTCATTCTCTATTAATGTATTCGTCTATTGGTAGCAGAAGAGTGTTTAGGGAGAAGCGACTCGGCTTCAAAGCCGGAGAGAGAGATGCAAATCGATACATCGGGTCGAGCCGTTGCTAATAGCCATTTCGAAAGGAGAGTTTCATTGAAATTTTTATGCTGCATAACGGCCAGCGACAGGCAGAAACTTCATTATCGGGAGCTACGCGGCTGTGTCGCGCGAAAGAATATCGTTGGAACTTGTTTCAGGGTTCGTTTTAACATCGTTTTTCCCAAAGTAATGCAATCTGTCCCCCTGTGGAATGCAATACCGAGCAACGAACCAGCGTACAACGAAAATTGCTAACAAAGATTAATTTTTACTCTCTCCCCTTCTCTCTCTCTTTCTCTCTCTCTCTCTCTCTCTCTCTTTTTCTCCTCTGTTGCAAGAAGCTAACCTTCGTTTCAGGTATTCGCAACACGATAAATTCGTTCATTTGTTCCCTCGACTAATTGCAAGTCGATAGTTGATATGAAACTTGTACGAGAGAAATTAAAGTGCAAGTGGTAGACACCATTCGAATCTCTAAAAGTAGATCCAGCGTAAATCTGAGAAACTTTTGTGAAATCAGTCGTGACTTATTCTTGACCGCGTTCGAAACACTGACGCGCGCCGTGTCTGATCGTATACGACCTCGTTCTACTTTCTACCAAATTTATCACACTCGACAAAGATCGATCAAATTGTTCGATTCCTCGGTTCTTCATTGGTCATTTCTCGCCGCGATGAGACAAGAAGAGAGAGAGACAAGCGAATTGTTTCCTCCCTGTTTTTCTTCTTTGTCCACAATTCGCCAGCTAGCACCGGCTACGCGTGCAAAAGCGAGTGTAACCGCGAGAGAAGCTGGTGGTTTAAGATGGGTGTCGCGGGTTTCGACGAACAAATGGCCCGAAGGGGCTGGGAACGGCGTTGGTAACCGGGCGCACGTAAACGTGAACGCGAACGCGAACACGTCGTGTTATAACCGACTCGAAGCCGACGCGCGTTTCTCTCGCCCATCGTCCGAAAACTTACGGGGGAACGACTCGGCGGCGAAACGGTCATGAATTTGTATGAAGCTTCGGAGAGGCTACTGGACACACCGTGAAGCGTGGCTTCGCGGATGTTTGAGCAGAAATTCCTGCCTTTTACCATCCAGGCTGCCGGGTACTGCCCAACCACCGGCGAGAATTCCGTGAGAAACCGGCCGAGAAAGTAGAGAGGCAGCTGGCTGCGCCGCGCGAGCGATGACGACTGACGAGCGCTGTGAAATCTGTCCGCGATGAAATTGGGGAAATTTCGCCATCCCGCACTTTAACGCGACAACGTTTGATTTAAGCGTTTTGCTCGCGCTTTGACGGCACGGCTGATTTATTTCAGAGAACGCTGTTAACGTTCTGCTGTCGCGTGGCCTTCTTTCCTGTTTTTCGTTTCTTTTGTTATCGGGGTGAGGAATCTGGGAAATTGCTCGGAACTTGTCCTCAAAAGCGGGGCAATCTCCTGCTGCGCGTTCCAGATAATTGTCACAGCGAAGACCAGGCCATGAAATGTTCATTTTAGCCGCCTTTAAAATAAATATCGGGGTGCGGTTGTGCGAGCGTGAGAAGAACGAAGGTTTCGATGATGCGTATCGCGAAGGAATCAAGAAGAGAGAATCCACTCGTGGTACAGTGAAGATCTAGAGAGATTATCGAGATGTCAGAGAGTATAGAGAGTATAGCAGTTGCGATAACGAGAGATTAATATCGTTTGTCGCCGTATTGGGACTTTTCCGGTATCTGTTAATTCCAAAATTAATAAACAGTATTTATATTTATTTTGAAATCGCCGTAGGTAAAAAAAAACCTATTTGTGTTCAACCTGTTTATATTTATTTTGAAACCCCGTAGGCAAAAAACCTATTTGTATTATTTTTATCTACAAAATTGGAGGCTCGTCCCGGGATTTAACCGACGCAGCTTACATTGCGTAATCTATTTCGAGCTGCGATTTTTGCCAACGTTATGTTCTTAACTGCGGCAATTTTCTGATTGATCGAACGAACGAGCGTTATCAGTTTAACGCAGGGTGGAAATGTTGAAATAACACGGACAATTTGTATTTGGCGGTCTTGTTGCGTCAAACAACCGGGTGGTGTAAAATTTAAATCGGCGAGCAGTGAGTGTCAACGCGCGCGTCGTCAGGGACGGAGAGGTTTTCGAACGCGGACGGCGACTCGCGAGAACGAAGCACGGGACGAAAGCTATGTGAAAAAGTGTAAAATTATAGGCGGGCGCGAGGATTAAATAAACAGCAAATGAAAGAGTAATCGAATATCGGCATGGTTTATTTACCTAGCAATATCGTATATACTAAATCAACATCATAAGCGTCTAGCGGAGCCCCGGCGAATTTCAGTCGTATCGGCAAATATTGATTATTCTGCCTGTTAACGTTCACGCAAACGATAAATTCGGATTTCTCTGGCGTCGTGGCCATACGCGAATATACCCGGGGTCAAGAGACAATATTAACCGCCCGCTCGATATCCACGCAATAGGATATTTTTGATTCCCTCTTTCTCTCCCTCTCGCCGCGTTTCTGTTCCCAGTCAAATCTTCGATTTGTAGCTCGATCAATCGACCACGACGTTTCGACGGGTGTTTCGGATCGCTTCTTAATCCAGCAACGTTCACGCCGAACCGAAATGGCCGGTTGGCTAATTGGACGCGAAACTGTCCGAGCTGGCGTAAACAAATTAACCTGCTTTCGGCCGGTGCCGTTTAATTCGTCTGGACGTTCGATGAAAGACGATTCACCTCCTCTCTCTCGTTTCGTTTTCCGCGCTTCAATTCCCCTCCCGTTTCTTTCTTCTTTTTTCTTTTTCCGTTTCTTCTTCCTTTTTTTTCCTTTTTTTTTTCCTTTTTCGGCCAGTTTCGAATCCAGAATCCAGCTTTCGGCGCTGGACCGGTCACTTTGAAACAGCAAACTACGAGCAGCGGTTCGTCAATCATTACTCGACATTTAATTACGCCGGATGGATGCCGGGCCACCGGGCGATATTGCGACGCGCGTCGCGACTCTCGGCCGCTATCGATACAATATTGACACGATTGCCATACACCGAAACATCGGTATTTATGTGTAAATACTCGCCAAGCGCAATAAATAGAATGAAGTATAAATATTGCGTGAGCGCCGTTTAATCCTGCGTCGCCAGAATCAAACGCACGTACGTGTGTACACATATGTATTTACACGAGAGAGAGAGAGAGAGAGAGAGAGAATGTCAGGATTCATCCCGTAGAGTTGTAACTCTTCATTTTTCAAATGGATCGTTTTCACCGTGGTTCGACACTTGATCAACGTTGAATTTGGATCAAGCCGACCGAAACTTTCGGCGTTGCTTTTTGCCCTCCCTCCCTTCCCCCCGGATCACCGATACTCGTTCCGCGTTCCCTTGTTTAACCATTGTACAGCGCATAGATTCGCGAAAACCATTTTTACGTCGTAAAACATGGCGGGTAGGACACGATGCCTACGTGTCCCGAAACGATGGATCGCGTTTAATTTTTCACGTTACGTCGAGGCAAAAAAAAACGGAGAAATTGAAACGAAAGAGGAAAACGAGAAAAAGGAAAAGATGGTTCATTTACGTTACGAGATATTTCAACGTTGTCCCGCATACACGCACGCACACAACGTCGGATGAAATTACGTCTCGCAGGCTGAACGTCGTTCATTTTTCTGCCGAGAAACCCCTTTCGCAGAAACGAGGCAACGCGGCCCCGTTTACTCCCGACTTCATTATATACGAACAAACAGAAGTTCCTCCTTTATTCTCTTAATTCACTCCGGCAGCTTTCGAGATGCCGGCCGGCATCAGACGTGAGATAACCGGGCAATTTCTCACACGGCCCGTGTCGGTTATCTTCTCGCCGTCTGTTGTACCGTGCTGCCGCGATATTAGGGCACGTGGGCATGGTCAAAGGGCGATTAGCGGTTATAAGCCGGTTCGAATAGTCATTTGATGGACATTCGCGCGATGTGCACGCGCAAACGTTCGAACGGGTTGAATTTCGAGGCGTCAGACGACGAGTAGGAGTAATCTCTCACGTCAAAGTAACGAACGGTCCATCTACTTTTTCTGTGAGAAATGAATGACACGACAGAAAAGAAAGTACGTAGTAGAATTCTGTTTATAGACGTTTGTTTGTAGAAACTTGTTGGAACCAGTAGGTTCCAAACAGAAGGTTTCACACGGCAGAATTCTATTTATATATACACTAGAGCAATCGAGAAAAGGCGTTCATTGATTTTGCAGCGCGCGATTTTTCCGTTCGTATGATGGAAATTCATATGAATTCATTTGATCGAGTATTAATAACAAAATTTCATATAAATGGAATTCCACGTGCCAAAAAAAAAAAAAAAAGAAAAGGAAAAAAAGGGAAAAATAATAACAAAATGATAAAACATCGCATCGAACGTTTCATCGGGTACGTACGTTTCCTTGAAAAGGGACCTTCGAATGGAATAATGTAATTTTCGATTTCTTCGACTCACTTTTGCATGCAAGCGCCTTCTGTGTTCATCGTCTCTCTATCGCGCTCTGCACGAATCCAAATGATCCCTCCGCGTTGTCGAACGTCTCGTTTGCATCTGCTTTTATCTCCAACAATCTGTTCCATTCGATCCGAAAGGAATCAAGTATGCAAAACTCGCTTCTTTCTGGTACGATGGTACCTCGATCTCTCTCTCCTCGGCCAGCGTTGCCAGAACTGAACCTCAATTTCTCTCCGTTCATCCGCTTCGGGGAGTCAATCGAGATGACCCGTGGAAAATCGTCGAAACGATCGGCTCCCGGTTCACCAGCGACGAGAAAAAAAAATAAAAAAAGAAACTTTTCGTGAAATTTTGCGCGTCGAGCGTATGCGCGCGCGTGTGTGCATGTGTATGCGAGCGAACGATCAAATGACGGGAGCCGATAATGTCGCGTCTCTGCCTCCAAGTGTCCGGGTTTCGCATGCTTGCCGATTCGCTGGCGTCGGTAACTTTTAACGAGCCTGTAACTCGCTGCCGGCACCGAATTTCGTCTACACCGCGTTGAGCGATGCTCGGGTGTGAGGTGTCGCTCGTTATATATCGGCCGGATTTCCACGTCGACGAACCATGTCAAAGCGATAGTCTGAGGCGACGCGGGACAATCGCGGATACCGTTACATTTTGTCCAGTTTCGCGCGCAGCTGGTACAAGTTTCCGGTGTGTCGCTAATTGCCTCGTCAAGATTACAGCGTTCGACACAGCCGCGTGTACATCTCATCTTTTGACGTTCGGACGTATTCGACATCAGAGATAGACGATTTGAGAAGAGCTTCAATAGTTATTATTTGAGTGTCGCCGAGACTGGTTTGAGAAAGTTTGCTCGTTGCTAATTAGTGAGATTCGAATGTAATAAATTTCATACGATAAAGCGACATATATATATTATACGTTTTTTGTAGCGAATGTCACGAGAACAAAGAACACTCGTACACGTTCCACTTGGAAATGGAAATAGAGTTGTCTTTTCACTGTTCAATTCTCTAAATATTTCTAAAATATAAAAAACACTCGCGCAAGAGTGCTGATCGCAGGTAAACTTACGATTTCAAACCCTAGCCGTGACGCGTCGTGTTTCCAGTTAAAAGAGTTCCATGAACCAGTCTTTTCTAAACTGTATTAACGGCGTCACGAGTAGCCTCAACGAGCAAAGTGTCCACGCTTTCACGGCCGAGCTTTTTCAGAATGCCAACTCCGTGCCTGGTGGTTCGAGGCAAACCTATTGATAACATCCAAGGGTAAAGTTCCACAGCTGGAGAGAGGGAATTAACGAACAAAGTTGCCGGCGGAAGTGGATTGTCATCCGACAGACAAGACAATTTGCCAGGAAAGGAGAAAAGGAAGTCGTTCAACCGTGTCGTCATTCATCGTTTCTCGACCGAGCGAGCTCTGACACTCGACGTTGAAAAAGTTGGCAACCGCCTTAAATTTTCCATCCGCGGCATTCTCCGTCCCAGTGTCTTCCTTTCACCTCTCTTGCGCCCTTTTATCGCGATATTTATGACTTCGCTTGTCTGCCTCTGCTGCACACGCTTTTGGAGAAGGCAGGCTGCGCTTTAATTAGCAGAAATTAGAGCGGAGAAGAATCCGCAAGCAAGGGAAGAAGAAGAAACGGGAGAAGAAGGGCAACACACACAGTGTTTCTTATTCGGAAGCTCCGGCCAGGCGATTCAGGAAGCTCGCAGGAAGCTCGAAAGCTTTCGTACTACTTTCCGAGCTCTTGGCTCTTGGTTAATCACGAACAACAAAACGTTGACACGGCTTAACGAACGGAACTATCGCTTCCAACTACGAGCGGCGAGTGCCATGGTTTCACCGCTAATTATTTCGTTTCTTTGAAATTCGTCTCAGACCGGTAATCTTCCAGTTACCGCATGTTAAACTCTTCCTTTATATTTTTCGTTTATTTACTGTAAGCTCCTCTCTTAGTCTCTACTTTGAGGAGATCTAGCTTTCTGTGTTACACGAGACACCGAATGGATCTCTTGACCCTAGGGGTTTGGGACAGAACCAGAACCTAAAATTTCAGCTACGATCGGACCGGTTCCTGGGTAATCTTCCAGCTGGACGTTCACTTGCGCGAAACAAGGATGACGTTGAATTTCTGATAATCTACCGACACTCGCTCGTAACGCTATTGTCGAATTTATAAGCTCCTCATCCTCGCGACACTTACGACGACCCTTTCTCCCACCGTGAAGAGTTCGAGTTCCCCTTGTACAGTACAATTGTTTAATTATCACACTGACAAAATTAGGTAGGCGATCGTTCCGATATCACGATTCACCATACCGAGGAAGGTAGCCGATTATCCTCGTGTTTAATTAAATTATTCGCCGGTATCGATTAACAATAAATTCCAAGCAACTCGTTTTCGCTGAGAGAGAGAGAGAGAGAGAGAGAGAGTATCGAGAACACGGAACGATACGACGGGGCAGACGGTGTAGCACGTAAAACGTCACCGGGCTTTTAGGTGCAACACAAGTTGTACCCGATGGAAGGACGTTTGACCCGGCACAGCCAAACCACAGCAGCTCCGTCAGCCTAACACGGCGGTTGGTGCACGTGCACGTTACCCGTGGGCTAATGTCTACGCCACCTGGGACATCGTGACATTCGGTTCTGCCTCACTCGGTGTCCAGACGCCACGGGCTCACGGTTCTTCCCGGCGGACCGAGCCTGATCTATGGCATCGACTGGTTTTAATCCATCTAGTTTTACGATGACAGAGAGTCCGCCAGGACTGCCGCAACTTGGCCAACTCGGCCCACGGAATTATCCCACGTAGCCGGAACTAGGCTGTGCCGCATTAAACTTTTAACCTCGGCCGTGTTACGTGTTTCGAAAACTTTAAACAGTTAAAGGGAAGACACCGGTCTTCTCCTTTTCCCGCGCCGCCGGTATGTAACCCCACGGGCGGCGAACCACGCGCGGAATATCAATTTGCAACAACTTTCCCTTTGTCTTTTGCGAAATTAAACAGCAACGGCGGAGAACCGGGCGGCCGACACGGGATTCTGTTTAATCTAGCCTGAAAACAGCCAACCAGGATAGCGGCCACGCATCTTTAGCATCCGGTGAATATTTCATGGATATGCCATGTGCGCGCATAATTTTCACGTCGCCGCCACTGCATACCGCCCGACTCCGCCCCTTGATTATCCCCACTTTCAGTCATTGCACCACTGACAGCCAGCCACGTTGCAGTAGCGGCGTAGCACTGCGACCCGGAGTTGATGAATCCATATAATATTTAAGAAGCAGCCAACCGGAGAAAAAAAGATGACTTTTCGCCCGGTGCTTTGTCACACCGCACTGTACCTCTTGAAAATTCTGTCTGGTTTTGCCCGTCGTGCCGCTCGAATCAGGACACTTCTTCTTTTATCGCGATACGCCGCGTGCTGCTCGTATAACGAGCGCGTAATCGCATTATCGCATCCGGAGAAAAAGTGAAAGACAACGTAGCTCGAGAAGGTCTCGAGCTTTGATCGCAGATTTCAATTTGCACGTTTTCATAAAATCTCGTGATTGTAATATTTTTCATTATTAATACTCGATATTTATCGTAGATAATATCAAAATTATAATATTACTAAATTAAATTAAATTATATCAAATATTACTAAATAAAATTAAATTATATCAAATACACTGCACGTGTATTTTTTTTTCTTTTCTTTTATAAAAGTCTAGAGATCTTTTACTGCAAAGTAAAGTACACTTTTTGAAATAAATGCAGCTCGCATCGATGATGTTACATTGTAGATTTGGGTTCGGCGATCGTGATTTCTTAGATTCGTTATCGATGGCGAGAACAAGCAGTCGTTGTGAAAATTTCCCGACACACGCCTCGTTTGTTCCCTGTTTGCACGGACGTATCCGGGAGAAAATGCTGCGCACGCCGGCAACAGTCACGTTCGTGCAAACACGCAACTGCATTATTAATAATACGGTCTGAGCGAGCGAGCGAGATGAAGAGCGTAATAGTTGTTCGTAGTCCATTGCATTCGGTCACACATGACATACCTACCTGGAATTTGTTCCCACGTAATTTCCAACCAGCGACTATCCAATCTCAAACTTAAATTCCAAAAGTCTCTCCGCTCCGCTTACTTTACAACGGAATATATAATACCGATGATAATAACCGCCTTGATAATCCAGAGACTTGAATCGCAAGGACGATGAACCGAAATTGAAAACTTTATCGCGGAATTATTCGGGACGCACATTGCCTGTCACATACTTTATGCGGGGAACATCCTGGATTCCTCGAGCATAGTGAGATCTGTGAAATTGATGAGAAAACACCCGCGGTGATTCCGTTTCGAAGTAAAAGCAAGCTGATTCCCAGTCGTTAATAGAATAACATTGATATTAAACTTTTATTCGAATCGTTCCTATCGAAAGTTATTTGCAAATGTAATGGAATAGAAATGAAGCGAGAGAGAGAGAGAGAGAGAGAGAGAGAGAGAGAGAGAGAGAGAGAGAGTGAGAGTGAGGGCAGGAGGGAAGATGGGATAGGTTGGAATTCGCATGAAACGATAATGAGTAAAATTGCGCGAACGGCTAATTGCATTCCTAATAATACGTTGGTAAGGGTGGGCTTATGTAGTTTATCGTACTTTATTACTCAACCAACTGCAACCGCTGGGAATTTTCCTGCTGGTCCCGCGTAATTTGCACGTTGTCGTCAAGTGTAACGACAGAACTTTATCACAAAGTCGATAAAGACATAACACGCTGGATATACTACACTGCGGACATCACGCTCGCACGTTTGACGACTTGCCTCGGAATCGCGGTGGCGCGCGCTCTTTCCAGAAAGAGCTCGTCGCGATTCACAATTTCACAAGTGAAATTAAAATTTCAACAAAATTTTCGATTCGCGATTCCTGCTGCGTTGCGACGCCGACCGTGTAATTCTATCCGTTCGTTATGGCATTTTTTTTTTTTTTTTTTTTTTTACGTTAAAAATCGGCTGTCGCCGATAAATAAAAGAACGCGCGAGGAACTCGCGCGAACCACATTCCGGCATTCGTTTCGGGAAAACGAATGATGTATGAGCGCGTAGAATCGCAATCATCGATGAACGAGCTTTACGAGCCAGGCACGATCGCAATTTTTCTTTCTTTCTTTTTTTTCTCTCTTCTCTCTCTCTCTCTCTCTTTTTTTTAGGGAGTATTTTACCAACGAAAATTCGATCAAATTCATACTCGATTTCGTCTCTTTTCCCGTGCTTCCCGTTCGTTGCTGGTAATCGGTCCGCGATTGTCTTCGTCGGAACGAGGATAGCTTATGGCGCTATCGCATATAGGAACGGTCGCGAATAACGGCCACCGTGAATAAAGAATAACGCAAACAGCGTGTGAAATTTTCGTCAAACGAAATTTTTAAAAAATTTAAAAAAAAAAGAGAGAAGGATCGAGATGAAAAATCTTGATGGAAATTTATACGGGCGGCTTGAAAAAATCAACAGGCGCGAGAACTAGGTCTGGTAACAAACATGTTAGAAATTAATCGTCTCGTATCGCGAGGACGTATCGGGTGAGGGAATTAATTCGCATTAATTTTTCCAGCGTCACCCACGTTTCACTTATACCCAGTGTTTATTTTCTCTCTCTCTCCAATAACTCTGTGACGAACTCGTGTCAACCACGTGTATCTGCAAAATACATGTTCGTTAGCGTTCGCAACGAGATCACACGTCCGTTGGAATATTCATCGGCATCTGGTATTTTTTTTTTCAATCCGCGATTTATATCGAGCCGATACGCGAGACGTTCAAAGTTGCGTTCAGTTAATCAACACTGATCGCGACGATGACGTGTCTGAAACGAACGCGTAATTTTCTAGCGACGCGATGCGCCTCCTGCACTCCAGGTGTATACATATTATATAATATACATACGGCGGACAGAGTGTGAAACACAATGATGTGGTAAAATTCAGTGACAGAAATATACATGTACACACACACACACACACACACACACACACACACACACACACACACATGTATTTGCGACGATCTTTGTTTTATTCGATAGTCACGTAACGAGGGAGGGAACGACGTGGCCATGCAAACGAGTAATTACCGCAATACTAATAATACGTCGGCGAGAATGGATTTACGTGTCCCATTGCATTAGGGAAATTACCGGAAATGCCGCCGCGGGCTTCGTTGTTTGACGTGTAAAATCAATGACGAACGGAGCAACAAAAGCAACGGAACGTTGCCGCCGCTTCCGTTACTGTCCGCCGACATTATTTTCCTCTGCTTTCTCTTTCGTTTAAATTGATTACACGTACGCGCGCAGCGGCGAAGCCGGTTTTCTCCTCTGACTACGTCCGTCGCCAGGTTTTAACGTCACGTCCGACTCGCCGCGTTTAATCACCGGAAATCGAACATCTGCCTGCCCGCTTCCAGTTTTAACGTTTATCAGTAGAATCGACTTGGAAGTTGATTGTTTGGACTTCTGATTGCGCGAACACGGGGAGGTCCGACTCGCGCGGACCGACGCAATCCGCGTCGTCGGGACCTGTGTTCCTTTCACCCGGCAGAAATGCAGGCAACTTTGCCTCTGACGATCGAAACGAGCTCCGTCATTTATTCCCTCACTCATTTCGGAGTTGCAGTTTTGTAATTTACGCTCGGTAATACTGCCGTTCATTGGTGTTTGGAAATTTTGAATTACTCGTCGTAATTTCAAGCATGTCTTCGAGCATACGTTCCAAATTTTACCGACATAGTCGCAATTATCGTGCTCGCGCATTGCATCGATGATAAAATTTCAAAGCGTTACAACACCGACTGGTGGAAATAAATTTTCGCGAGTCAGTGCGTCAATTTTCATCACAGCGATAATTGCTGTTAACAACGTTCATATGTTGCAAGCGAGTTTTTCCGTCCCGTTTTTCGACTTCGCAGCATCAAAAAAAAAAAAAAAGGGAAAAAAGAAAAAAAAAGAACGAAGGAAAAACGAGACGATATTTAATCGAAGATGTCATAAACGGTACAATGCAACGGCTCGCAATTCGTTTAATTTGCGCTAATTGGGACGAACAGCGGGGCGCGAACATTCGAAGAACCGCGCTCGAATAAACACAGCGTATTTCGCGAAATTTCCAGCGTTCCCAACGATTTTCGCTAATTGGGAAAATTAAACGGCCAACCAGCCCGGCTGAGAGAAGCCGAGACTCGTCTCGTGAAGTGCCACGGGACAGACGCACGAGGCGATACACACGATTTTACCGATCTGAAAACCGAAGAGTTTTGCACGCTCACCTTTGTAGTGCCGATTGATGCTTATGCTCTGGCCGTCTTCCCTCTTCCACATCAACTTCGGCGTTGGATAGCCGTCCGCTTTGCACGTGAGCGTGATGTTCTGGTTCTCACGGACCGCCACCGTGCTCTCGGTCGACAGCGAGTCCAAAATGTTGGGTGGCACTTGAGAACAGACAGAGAGGAACGCGGGAGAAACCCGGTCCAGGTTAGTCTGATTAAAAAAGACTTTACAACGGGTTTATTAATTGCGCGGTGAGAAACTTTTCTTCGAACTTTCGTAAGTCCCGCAAGTACCGTTTGTTTTATCGATTGAACTGCGTCACGACGAATCCTCATTGAAGCCGCCTGAGAAGAGCTGTTCGCTCCCGGCGGCCAACAATACATAACAACGGCTTTAAAGGCGCCTTAAGCCGACGGAAGAAGATTAAAACATGCTCACCGACAACTTGAAGGAAGCCGACCTGGCTCATCATCGGGTTCGTGTTCAGCTGGCACATATAGTAGCCCCGGTCGTCCTGTTGTACGTTGTTGATGTGCAGCAGCCAGGTCTTCTGGTTGTCGTGGGAAACCGAGAACCTCGGTATCTTCACCACCACGTGCTTGTGGATGGTCAAGAGCATTTGACGCCCCACGTGAATCCACGCCACCTGCGAATTAAATCAGCCTCGTTTTCACGACGTTCTCGGACCTGCTCTCGGAGAGGAGGATTGTTAAAAAATTTCAATAACTGAAATCTTCTATCTTTTATATTTAGAAAAATAACTAAACTAATATAAAATAACACGAGTGGTGAAAATTTGATTATTAACATTATGGCGTCCGGTAACAATACGTTGGTACCGTATGCAAAGTCATCGAACAAAAACGTCAGTGACATGTTTGTATTGTCTGTAAGGTAGTAATTAGTTACACTAAAATCAGCAGAGTTTCTAATTTTTTAATAACAAGTGAATTGGAGTCCTTCTTCGACGAACTTTAACCAAGTTGCCAAGTGACGGGATCATAGAAGAGTTGGACACAGACTGGTGAAATTTTCATTCACCGAATAATAATAATGAATTGAAAAGAGTCTCCGGGTCTAACATAATTTCGCACGAGACGAACAAAAGTGAAAGATTTCGCAAATTTATTTATCGGAAACCAAGTAGATACTACAGACAAAATACCAATAGTAACATGCGATATAAATATAAGTTAAGTTTTTAATTATTTAATCAGGATTGAAAACTATTGATATTTTCATATTTTAATAAGATTGTGTATTGTAATATTTATTCTCTCGAGAAACTACTTAAACTAGACAAAAGAAACGTCAAAGTGTTTAGACAGCAGTGAACCAAATTTACGGATACGTTACGGATAAATATCAACAATTAAAAATTATTTATTATAATATTTAAAATATTTAAAAATATGCGCCAAATATTTTTAAAAAATGCACAGATCAATTTCGGCTATCCCGAAATTTTACTCAGGCAGCGATACACTCTGAAAAAGGAAACGTTTGGTACCATTTTCTACAATTCCAACTGTTAGAATTGTTCTGCGCGAGGTACAGACAATCAGTGTGACAATGTGACGATTACAGATCAGTGTAACTGTCAGTGACAGTGACAGTTGCATCGTTGCAGACGTTACATTACGTCACAAAATTATACAGTCCACTCATCACGATCTCCGGCCATATCGGAATCGTTCCATTCGCTACACTTCACCCGCACGATCGCCATCCGCTTCAAAATTCAAACGTTTCGAACCGGATCCACATGTGGGGGGTCTCATTTTTTGTAATTTCTTCCAAGAGCCAGGCAATTGTCGTTGTTCGTGCGATTTGTCACAGAAATGGTCAAGCTTTGGACAGCGTGCAAGTATAGTGAGAATTTAATATCCTTTTGTCATCGTCGTATTTGGACCTGCTCAATTTTAACTCCTAAATTAATGAACTTTAACCATTTATTTTGAACCAATCAAAATTTGGTGAAAATTTATGTTTGCAAAGAGAGTACAATAAAATTCATATTAAAGGAAAACTATGAAAGAGACACGAAGGATCCTCGGACCATTTAGGACTTGCGAAATCCCTAGAAGGAATAAGGCTGTTATCCGAAGACTATAAATGACGCTTGGAAGTAAAAGAGGCGTCTATACGAGCTATCGAACGAGTAGGACGAGCTGCAGCGTTTTTGAATAAACGTCGAATCGTACAATTTTATATTTCTCACGCGTTCTTGCTTGAACCGCCGAGCTACAACACGTACCAGTTTCCAAAAGGATGATCAATATTCAATTTGACGGCGAAGCTTGTCTTTTAAATTTCAGCTTGTCAATGGGCTCTGCGGGCCATCGAGTGCTCCACAAGTGGCTGAGCAGAATGCAGAGGAAGGAGAAAGGTGACGAAAGGCAGGAAGGAGAAATAGCAGAAGGGAGAAAGAAGATGGCCGAAGTGCGGCGCAACGACACGCTGCGCAACCCCGAGTCTGCATCAGAAATGCTACGAACAAACATTATTACGGCCGTATTTTACGCTCGGCTGGGCTAACGCCCCCCTAACTAAGCTCATTCCGTGACAAAGCTTATGCACTTTCGAGGATCTCTGGGTTGAACTGGCCGCCCCTGCCGGCTCTCTCTCTCTCTCTCTCTCTCTCGGGCCCAGCACACTCCTATCGCGCCACTTTTTCCTTTCTCCTTTCCGTTTTCTTGCCAACGCTGCTGCTCGACGCTCGAGGACCAGCTCGGTTCCGCGCGGAAGCGCCACTCCTCCTCAGTTTTTGCTTCTTCGCTTCCGCGACGCGTTTCACCTCGACATAGCTTCCTGCTCTCAGTATCTTTGGACGAAGGCTAGCAGAGCATTCAACGACCAATCGACTATTTATTCGTCGGCGATTTACCACGTGAATCGACGATCGACGATCGACGACTGAGGCTCGTCGAGGATCCGGTTCATTGGAAATTTGCTCGCACGGGCGCGGAACTGATTCCTCGACGAATCGATTTCATGTTTCATTCTGTATTTGCTCGCGCAAATACTTTTGGAAACTGGGTGATTCAATGTCAGGGTCAGGATTCAAAGGCAGATTTGAGACAGAGTCTAACAGAGTCAGAGTTTCACGCTCGAACGTTAGACGCTAACCAGGTTGCTCGGATTATTTTCTTTCGTTTTTCCTACTCGATTTCGCAGTCACGTAACAAGCAAGGGGAATTAAGCGGCTTGCCGGAACGTAGATCGTTCGGTAATTCAAACTCGCGGAACGGGATTCGAAACTTTGCTAATTGTTTCTGGAAGGAATGCTTCAGCGGAATCGTCTCTTTGCCAGTCGCGCCACCGAGAAGAACTAGAGCAGACTCTGGTTAATCGGAGTTATTTAAAATCGACTGGCGAGCCGTCGTTTCGTTCGAAAATTTCCAAAATACAAAGGCTGGACTTTGATGATTAAATCACCGAGTTAAGGCCGTGCCGGAGTCGAGCCAGGTTGACCAGGCTTGTCGATTTAATTTGTCAAAAGCATCGGAGGAACGTCGCGTCGAGGAAGATTAAAGCGTGGTTGAGCTCCGTTAATCCCTCAGTTTCGGATACAGTTACGTCATTCCTTAGACTCGAGCTTGCCCCGAGGCACTTCCGTCGCTTCCACGTGCAATTTCTTCCGTTTGTATCGCTTGTATCAGTTACTAACGAATCCGTCTTGTTCCCAATTTTTCCGAATATCGTCCGCGGTACCATTCAACGCGGAATATCAGTGATTCGAAACGAGATTATCAGAGGATTATCGCCGCTACGGGGGCGAAGCGGCGACGGTTGTGAAACTTCGACTGGTCGATGGATTGTGAAAGGTGAATGGCGTTCGATCAAGAGAGAGAGAGAGAAAAAAGTTGGCTCTCTGATGCGCAAAGGTAGCTGCCGGCGTTATATTGGCCTTTAAACGGTCTCGAGGTAAAGCTCGCGCCGCTTGCGGCCCCGATTGAAATCCCTGGCACTGGTTCAAAGTCAGACTCAACTGCTGCCACGATGCCTGGGCGAAACTGACGCTTTATATCGCGAGGGGAAAAGCGTTATTTCGATAGCGACGCGTTTTTGTCGCGGCCAACTTGTTTAAGAAACTTTGATCGATTTTTAGCCCCCAACCCCACCACTTTATGTTGGCCATTTGCCTTTGTGCGGTGGTTTCTTGGTGAACACCAACTTTTGGGTTTTTCCCACCTGGATATTAAATTTATCGAATTATGTAAAATTCGACAAGAACTTTTAGAAATTCCTCGGTGTTTTCGGACCAGGGCAGAGTTTTCGACAGAAATTGTGCGGGCTTTGATCAATTCGATGCTTTTCCTCGACAACTGGCCAACGGTGAATTTGTTTATTTGATTATTCAGAATGGATCGTTGTTAAATGTTATCATCGTTAACCTCTTGGCTACTGTTGGCGTTTATGAGCGCTTACTTTATAACTAATTCACGTACAACTGTAAACAATAATTGCAGCGAACCTCACTTGCTCAGACGTAAGTGAATACTGATTCAACAATTGCATCATCCGTTAATCATATATTATATAAACGTGATTAGTTTACAGTTATTTCATTTAATGAGAATCTTATAATGAAAAGTTATGAACTAATCAGAAAAAGAAATGTGTAGTAAGGAGACGTATTACGAATGCAAGAGATGTGACGTACATGTGTATTGATCCATTCGAATTGTACCACTTTACTTGGATTAATTATTAAAATAAAGCTTAAAGTTACCGTTAAATCATGCGCGCTAACAAATTCAATACAAAATACAGTAGAATACAGAATACGAATAAATAATATCGCTTTGATATGCAGTGCACTTTAGTGTTTTAATTATTTCTATATACTGTCTGAGAAATATATTTCCGCTGACGAAAAATTTCGCCGTTCTCGGTATAGGTCGCTATCGATTGAATTTGTGTCGTATGCTACGTCCGATACTTATCAAAGTAACTGCTGTAGCCGCGAGGAGTTAAATTGATCAGATTGATTCAGATTATTTCCAGTCCACGTTTATTTTTCTTTCTTTTTTTTTTTTTTTTTTTTTTTTTTTTGAATCGAAAATAATTTCCAGAGAGTCCTTTCTTTTGTGCCCGGGTGTTTCCAGCGGCGGCTATCCCGCGAGCAGGCTCCGACACTCCGCTCTTGAACAGAAATCAACGGTGCAGACTGTTGGCGCGAGTTCCTATCTATCGACAGTCACGCGGCTGATTCAGTGCAATATAGATCGACGCGTTCATCGGGCTGGCCCGATCACTTTTGGGCTCCTGTGCCGGCGGCTGTCAACCAAATCGAGTTTTTTCTCTTTTTTTTTTTTTTTTTGTACTCCGAAATGACCGGCACCGGTATGAAACCGATAAAAGGTGACGGGAAAAGGAATAAACGCAACTCGTTAAAACGAAAGAGAAAAAGAGAGAGAGAGGGGGGGGAACACGTTGCAAAAACAGAGGGGAAATAATTCTTTTCAATTTAGCGAGAAATATTTTTTTCAAAGACACGTGTCGAGAGTCGTTCGTCAAACTCGATCTAATTTCTCGGCTGCTTAACCCTCTTGGCCGACCGCAAACTTGAACGTAATTAACGCGCGACCGCGTGTATTTCGTTTTTAGAACGAAAGCATTTCCCCCAAGTTGGTTTTACCGAGTTATACTCTTGCCTTTTGCCATATTAAACTCTTGTAATCGTAGACGCACAATTCCGTAACCACTGGATTTCGTTTGTTCGTCGAAGTAAAATTATTGTTAACTCCAATTTAAAATCTGGGAAATAATCTGATTGCAAATAAGTCGTTGGACATTTTTTCGACGAGACAACGAATCCTATTTTCAAAATACCGCTGACCTGACTAATTAATAGATCAGTGCTTGGTCTTAATTGAGATTTATCATTATATTATTAATAATAGATGTTATATTATTTATTGTATTATTATATTAGTAATTAACGTCAGTAGACTGCGAATTTTTCTGCTACACTGATTTTGGTGTATTACGTTTTCAACGTGTTCAAATCGCGATCAGTTTGTCAACGTTTGTTGGTTTCGGGTATGGCGAACGCTCGACATCGATCGGCAACGATCGTTTCCAAATTCACGAGAAGCACGGGTCAACTCGTCTCGTCACGCTCTCGAATGACAGCAATTATTCGGCAACGGTAGTCGTCGCCGGCTGGAACGAGTCACGTGCCGTCTTAATGCCGCAAACTCTCTGCAGAATTTACGCTTGTTTCGCTTAAAATACGTGCCTCGTGGATCATCTACAATACCGACACGCCGTTGACATTCACCATGAGTCTCCGCCGGCCGCAAGAAACGTTTCCACCGGACAGAAACGTGATCTCGGTGTCGTAAGTGTCAATCGTGCCAGTTAGTTCGTTTCTACGAGTCGGTCCTACATATTTACTTTCTCTTCGAGAGGGAGAGAGAGAGAGAGAGCTGGTCCGTCAGATTTAGGATGCTTATAGAATTTAACCACGTTCCCCCTCTGTCTCTTTCCGGAAAGGAGACGTCGTTATCCAGCGCGACTCTTCCAGTGGAACTCTTTGGAATTTGATTCGAACTCGCCGAAACGGGGGTGTAAAGAGAATTTTAAAACGCCGTCGTCCGAGACTCTGTCGGTCGAGACGAATTCTGACGAGGAAAGGGCTGGTTCCTCACGCGGTCCCTAAATTTTTTCCCCTCTACAACAATCTCACTTTGGGAAATTCTCAGGCTCGTAAATACTCGTTTACTCTCGTTCGAGAGTCGTTATACTAGTCGTAACCACTGCAGCACGGTGAAATTCGAAAGTGTACCTGGGGTTGAAAAGAAACGAGAAGAGTGGATACGCGAGAAGAAAGAAGAGAATCGAGGTTGATTTGGCAAACGCTAATTTAAACGTAAATCGCGAATGGGAAGAACGCTTCGATGGATCGGTAAGAACATCTTTCGTCCTGCTTCTAAACTCTCCGCGATCAAGAAAAATACTGGCATCTACACATTTCACGTCGTCTTTGCACTTTCATCATTTCAACGATAAAAATTTGGTGGCCGCCAACTGCGAAACTTGACAAAAAGAGAGCGTTAAAGTAAAACTTTGCCAACACTTTCCGTACCGACTGTACATTGACCCTTCGTGAATCTCTTTCGAAGGAAGAAATGAACGATCGGTTTCTTGCGAGTCTCCGCAGGAATGTCCCTTCTTTAAGCGTCCTTCTTGAATTAAGTCATGGCGTAAGAAGAAAAAAAAAGCAAAAAAAGAAAAAAAAGGAAGAGAAGTGGCAGATACGAAACGAGGGGGAGGGAATAGTCGTTGGAGTTTACACGGAGTTTCTTAAAACAATCGACCAGCCGATCTAGAATTTAATTAACCACCGCGTGGAACGAGAGGGGAGAAAAAGTAACCGAGTGGCTGGAGAGCATAACAAGAGAGAATGCTGGGAAACACGAGGGTTGAGGAGTGGAGGGGAGGGGTGGGGGGGGTGGTTTGGGCCCGAGGGATAGGCAGAGGAAGAGAAGGTCGAACGAACGCGCAATTCCAACAACGGCGTGGCGTTTAGCGTTCAGAGGAGGAAGGGCTGCTCGTTTTAATCAACTTTGCGAAAATATTCCCGACGTTTGCCGGCCGTGGTCATTAGGCCGAACTTGATTTCCCACAAGGTCGCTTTTATACTTCTCCACGGTGTTTAGCTTTAACGTTACTGCGGCATTCTCCGTTCTTTATTTCGTTCGTCTTCTTTTTCTTCTTTCCTCTTTCTTTTTTTTCCCCCCTTTCCTTTTTCCCTTCCCCTTGAAATGAAACATTCGTCCGCTGACAGTTGGTATTCACCGGAGGAACGATCCCTCGTCTAGCGACGGAAACAACTTACTCATTCCCTTTGCCGCCTGTCGTTCGACGTTTCTTTTAAAATGTGCGAATCGATTCGTTGACATGGGTAAAGGAAAGCTTCGGAGACGAGAACTGGGAAGGGAAAGTTGATTGGCGTCGAGATCATGGGGGAGAGATAGGAACTGTGGATGGATGAAGTTTTCGTACATTCGAGGAATGTCCTCATTGTCTCGAAAAAGTTTAGGAACTATGTATTACAACCGAGAGCGTAATACGTAATAATGTCGGATTGGCCAGAAAGTAACTACGCTTTTTTTTGTGCGTGCACGTTCCTCGTGAAAAATTCGGCCATTTTGTTTGATTACCTTTCTCCATGCTTTCAGGCAGTTTCACGATTCCGCGTCCGAAAAACGTACTTGTCAAACAGGAACGATTTGACATCCTCGTGAAATTTAACACTGTCGTAGTTTGAAGGCTTCTTCGCCACGCATATCGGATAATTTTTCACAAGCTTGCATAGCAAACGAATTTTTTTCCCTTTTGTGTCAATAGGAAGCAGTAGACTGCAAAATATGACAAAAATGTTCCCTTTCGACTTTCCATTTTGAAATCAACGCTAAGCAAACAATTGTTAACGAAATCGTGCATTTTGCTTTTCTGCGATAAAATTTTTTCAGGTATCACACAATGAATCTACAATTTAAAACGAAGTGAATTGCAGTCTGAAATATACGTATACATCCATCTATTAGAAAAAATCTGCAATTACTTTTCGGCCAATCCAAAATATTTTTAACATTCGTAAGAATTTATCCATTTATACAAGTTATTTATTCCTCTAACAGTGTGATACAGCGATGAAAAATTTAAAACGAAGGGATTGGGAACTTTCTGCGAGAAATTCAAGATAAAATTCTCTATGTGCGCGTAGTTTCAGAAATTTCGAAGACACTCGCAAGTACTTTCGTTCGTACATTCGATCAGCTGTAAAAACGTGAATTCGCTCGAAAGATCACACTCAGCACTCGCATTTGATTTCATTTCAATTATCAGCAAAAGTTCGACAGGATCCTCTCGAGGACGAGAGATTTTATCAGACAGACAGAGAAAGAACCGATTTCGGCAAACTTCACGCGTTCGAAGAGGAACAAGGAAGACTCGCGCTATCGGCACGAGAAATGAATGACTCTCCGGCGCGAAAGATTCGCGTTAATCGACGAATGTTATCGCTGTCCCATTTGTCCCGTGTTTTTCTTCGCGGTGAATAAATTTTCAGAATGGCGCGTGACCGCGATCCAGCAATCCCTTTCGGGATCTCGGGCACGAGTTAACCCGGCGATTTATCAGCGCGGTGATTAAAAATAATTTCCAGAGATCTCGCGGCGCCAACGCTCGACGCACGCCTGTACCGCTGTAATTCAGTTAGCGAATTAATTATTAAATTCATTTTCTAATTAGCTGATTACGCTTCAACTTCCTCTCTTCATCCCTCCCACCCCTTCTCGTTCTGTCAGTAATGGACACGAGTTTCAGCTCTCCCCTTAACCTCGATCGTTTGCGTTATAATATCTCGATGATGCGTTAACACATTGGACAAGGAGCGTAAGCAAGGATTAAGCGCGACACTGAATTATCATTTTTCAGAAACCTTGTTTCTTTTTCCCAAAGATACAACTTCCAATCTCTGTAGGAGTGATCGCAAAATTCGAGGCAACTTCGCCGCGACAAACAAGCGTGTTTATCGTTGAATTAATCAGCAACCTATTAAAGCACGGTGTCGCGCGTATGCAATATCGAGCTTAAAGGGGTTAATAAATCTCCCGGCACTTGGGAGTGTTTGGGCACGTGCAAAATAAAGGCGGCACTTGTTTATGTCACGCGGAGGGGCGAATTATACCAACGCGAAACGCCCCTGGTGGGCCGCGGATGTCCGTGCGAGTGCATTTTTACAACGAGCGTGGACAAAGGAAATGCATGTTAAACGCAATTTCTTTTGCTCTTAAAAAATTGCCGGGGCTTTACTTTAGCATTACGATAAACACACGGATGTTTGTTTATCTTCCCACCATCTTTCGTACATTCCGTTTATACATTTACGCTGCGTGAATGAGCAAACAACGGCAGTGTATTCGTTAATGTCTCCCTGCTACGTGCAGCAGTCTGGTTTCATTAGATGATCGTTTCGCGGTTACGTTCTACCCTTTGAAAGAGACTGTTCGAGGAACAAATTACGAATTGCGTCCCCTCCAGCTTTCTTTCGTGTAATTAAACAAGATTCTACGTTCGCGGTGAACGGCAGCCAGCTGACGAGAAGGAACGAACCAATAGCGAGTAATTGCTTCTATCATTCGTGGAGAATTTCAGTTTCCCACGGGCCAAGGAAATGAAAACACGATCGACGATCGATACCGAGCCGCGAAGAAGAAACCGCCGGGTACTTTATCCACTCGCGTGCTCGCGTTTCAGTTTGATATTGTAATTTCAGCAGAGGCAAAATTTTCAGTTGGTCCGCGAAATCCGACCCGCGAAACCGTACATATAACGCGAGTAATTTTTTCCAATTTGCCCGTCTATCGTGCCTCAAGAGCCGGCCGCGTAACGAGCCACGTGTATCTACGAGTATTCTCTCCGAAAGAGAGAGAGAGAGAGAGAGAGAGAGAGAGAGAGAGAGAGAGAGAGAGAGAGAGCGAACCGTAGGAATTCATTTTGAACAAAAGAGTTTCACCGCAATTCCCCGGCTTCGCACGACATAATTAAATCCAGGAAAATTGACAAAGTCGTACGGTTTCCTTCGCCGAAACCGGAGGGAAAGCAGAGCGAGGCTGGCTCTTTGCCCTAAAGCAGAGGCGTTAAATGGAATTTTTTTTTCTTTCTTTTTTGGCGTTCCGATCAAAGAGCCTCGGGAACGCGATTCGTCGCCTGGGAATCGTATTCGCAATCGCGTCGAATCTAACGAGACCGTTCGAGATCAACAAGCGACACGTTCGTTCCCTTCTCGTTCCCTTTCGACCAACCAGACCCGATTGTTTCTCGCTTCGTTCACGAAAATAACGTTTTCCACAGCGGAGATCCAGCGTCGTCCGTGGAGACTCGAACGCTCGCGTCCGCCGGCCTTGGCGAAGAAACGCGGGTAAAAAATTGATGAAACCGCGGGAAAATGGGTTCTCTTTTTGCGTTTGGATCGGCAGGCCATAGGTGGAACGGCGGGAACGATCGATAATCGTTAATACTACGTTCCTGACGGGTGGTTCTCGAGGCCAGGGAAGATATCGTGATTCGATACCGATTTTTCGGATTGATTTTGTCGGAGCCGATTAAAGGACAGATTACACGTTTCTGAATCGCGTCGATACGCGGATAGATCGGCGATCGACGTGTAACGAAACTAACTGAACGGAGAAAACTTGCCAGCCTCGAGCCAACTCGCGAAACACTCCATCACGCAAAATAATGCCTCGCGTACACCGTGAGCAATGAGCTTTAATGAAACGTTAATCTCGAATCGAGCCGTAAGCGAGTATCCCCGAACGGCAACGGGATAAATCGTTGAAATGTACCGGGGTGAAACGTTCCGCGTTACGTTCAGCCCAGTAAATTTTCCAGATAACATTTCCATTTGTTTGCTTCCAGCATCGATCAGCAACCTTACAACGCCGCGGACAAATTTCCCCCTACGCGACACCGATAAATCAATTTTGATGCTTTACGACACTGTGAAATTATTTCCACCGTTCCAACGTTGTATGCATTCTGTCTATGGGAGGGAAATTTCGGTCCGCGGGCGAGTTTAGAGAGTCGGCACGCTCTTTAAATTCGCGTGATATAAAACAGCGTGTACATATATAGCCGAAATTAGTTAGGTTTTTTTAAAAGGTGTAAGAAATTTCTGTTTAAATTCCAGGCAGAACGCGAATTTACCAACCGTAATAACAACCAGACCGCCGGTTTTGATGCAAATTCATATTTTTCGGGAATGCGTGTAACTTGAACGCTCGGTAAAAAAAAAAGAAAAGTGGCTTTAAATGCCCGGCAAGGTACCGCGATCTCGACGTTTTTTTTAAAATATTACGCGTATCACGCGTACCCTGCGCAATTTTACACTTGGAAAAACGTTTGCAGCACGGTACATGATAACTTTCCCAGAAAGAAATACACCGAAAATGATCTGAGCGTCTGGCAAAGTGTATAGGAATGATCGTGCGTTCCGTGACAGTTAACGAGCTATCGACTCTCATGATACACGTCCATTTATAGTTTTTCGCGACAAAGAGGAGGACGCGGATGAAAACGTTTCTCTCTCGCAAAGTTATCGGCTCCTATCGCGGCAAGTTGAATCGACTGAAAGGGGGAGGGGGAGGGGGCTCGATCTTTATTCGCGAAGCGTAGCGCGGGTTGCAAACATCTTTATGTTTCACCGGTATAATGGACGAAGCTGTAAACGGTGGACGAGCTTACGGTTTATTGTCGCGGCATTGTAACGCTCGGCTCGTCTTTCATAAAAGTGGATCAGCCGAATTATTAAAATTCTTCCCTCGGCTTTCGCTGGTCGTTGCATCCGCACCGTGTTTCCCGCCGTAGGAATTCGTTCACCATCGTCCCGAGTTGCTCGAGATTCACGTGTAACGAATTATACCGTTATCGTGCCTATTAACTATTCATCGTCGACCATTTTTTTTTTAACCTTTCGCCTTGGTCCTACGTCGAGTATAGCTCGACAATACATTTCTCGATTCGTCGATGCTATTTTCGTCGAGACTAAGAGATTCAGTCACTTTCAGATTTTGTAATATCTGTTTTTTCAAAAAGATCTTTTGCAAATGCAAATCTGATCCGATGCAAATCAATATGAATTTCTGCTCGACGCGTTTCGACACCTTGAAATCCTTCGCTGTATATAAGTTGTTACTTTACTCTACGGAGCTCGTTGTCCAAAAAAATATTGTGGTGTATCTGAACTCATTTCTTTTTTTGACACGTTTTTAAACGAAATTATTCTCCCCATTTTCTTTCATCTATTCCTTCTTTCTTTAGATTTTCCTGCCTTCCTTTACTTTCTTATTTTTGTTCTTTTCCCCTCCTATTACACCTTACGTCACAATAGCTGCTAAACGCAACCGTGAAAGAGACCTTCCCTCTATTTGTGTCGGATCAATCACGGCGCGCAATTAATTTCGTACACGTCCCTTGCGAGCGACATTCTTCAAATTCCGCGGCGAACCTTCCCCTTCGCCGCAAATTGTCCCTCAGCCGGTGGAAAATCAAATTTCCATCGATTACGCCGGCTTCCTTGAAAGGTGCCCGCGGAGGGCACCGAACAAAGGAGGGACTCGACGCAGGTCCCTTCGGAAACCGGGCTGAAAGAGGAACGAGAGGAGCGCGCTAGAGTGGCAATTTTCCCCGGGCAGGGCACGTTGTCGTTCAGGAACTCGCGGAGTAATTGGCTCGGACTAATAAGCGCCTTCAACCGACCGGGAACGTCTTCACCGAGAGGGTACCCGCGTGCAGTCACGTGCACGTGCGTGGAAGACATGCAGACGCGACGGAAGTTTCAACCGGCCCGGAACACGTGCCGTTCCCATTTACTCTCGCAGCGGTGCTCAATCATCTCGCGGCCACGTAATTCGTAGCGTGAAAATTCTTCGCGATAACGGGTTCGTGGTTGAGGCTACGCGTCGTTTCGCCATTTCCTTCGTCGTGTTCGTTATCTGCCTTTTCTCACGCTCCCCTGGCGTTTCACGAGAGAAGCTTCTCGTTTTTTGGAATCGTCGTTGCCTCGTCCGGTCGGGAATTTTGTTACACTGTGCCACATTTCGAAGTCGAAGTCGCTTAGAACATAGAATTATTAGGAAATTGTCAAAATCGATAGCTGAAGTGGCTAACTGGCGGCTCTTGCCCCCCACCTCCAACCGCTAGCGCTATCCCCTCCACTGCGTTCAGAGTGTCGCGGCCACAGTACTCGCGTCAGATACGTATAAATTGTTTTCTTTAGCTTTTTAGTTGCCAAAGTTAGGAAAGTATAATAATTTGTAAATGGCCTGCTGTAGCGCATGAGTTTCCAGTTAACTAATTTTCACCGATGGAGGAATCAGTGAAGAAATTTACCACCGCTGTTCTATAGAATGAAGATCGTTGAATTTATAGAGTTGCTAAAAAAAATTTCGTCCCATCTGTGTTCATTTCACTCCTTAACAAAGCGCACCAAATTTGCATCAGGCGTGTGACACTTGAAAATTGTTTGTAGAGGAAACAGACAGTGTGCTTCCGTTCAGTCGACGAAATCTCTGACGAGTGGACACGCCGGGAGACGCGTATAGACACAGGAAGTGCCATCTTTGTGCGATCGCCTTCGCGGCCGCTATTGGAAACGCATCAGTCGTCCCATTGGAGGTGCTCGTAGCTACGAGGGCAGCCCGCGGCCCGAACAACCATACACGCGAACAAACGTATCGGCGGGACCATCCAGCGACCATCCACGAGACGGATCGAATGGAACGAGCCATCGTAGGCTGAGAAACTGCCGAATAAATCGCGGGACCTTTGTCGGAGAACCGCGCCCTCTTGATATTCCGCCCGCGGAGGAAAGATTACCGCGGGGAGGAACGATATTTTCTTGCGTTACGTGTATAGATAGGTTCGAGGTTAGGTTACAGTCGATGCTTCACGATGTATGCAGGGGAGACGTTAAGATTGGAAAATTTCAGGAAGAAATATACGTGGAACGAAGACTGTGCTTGGCTTTTAAACTGTGGCAAAGGAGAGAGAGAGAGAGAGAGAGAGAGAGAGAGGAAAGGGGGAAGATCCGGTTCGGTGACCGGCGTTGGTTTGGATTAAATTTTGAATGAAACACGGGGCTCGGGCGGCGCGACGTTCCAGAGTGCTGGTAAATATTTCGCGCGGGCCGAGCCATGTATAAAAGGGATCGGCTGCGATTTTTATTTACATTCAATTCGAGCCAGGTGGCCAGACGGATTTTCTCATTATGTACGTATGTTTCACGGGTGATTCTAAATAATTCGACGCTCGATGACGCCGCGTATTGTGGTTCATTTACCGTTGCTACCGTTGTCTCTTAATTTCACGAACTTTCGTCATGACTGCTTTATTTGTTAATCGTTCTGCGAATGTTTACAGAACGTAGTCGTGTCGTGAAATATGCAGCGAGTGTTTACGGCCTTCGATAACGTACAAAAATATCGAAATACTGAAATTGTTAGCGTAAGAATGTATCAAACACTCCGGAGCTCTGAGTCATGATTTAGGCAATTTAAATACAAAAACGCCCTTTTTTTACTAGATCGAGACAGACACATATTGTTGTCCACCCGCGTATGTCAAGAGAATCGCCAGCTTGTTTTTCGATAACGAAGCCTTCGAGAAACGTCTGGAACAATCAACATCGCCAGAATGAACTAGTGGGCATAGTTTTTATGTTGTTAAACGAGAATGGTCTCCGTCGTTAACAAAGAATAGTTTTTCCGTAGTGAATCATGGTAGTGTTCGTCGAAGTCACGGTATTCACATCAAAGTGACTTATCATAAACGACAAGAGCCAGACAAGACTCTGTGCAGTTTCACTGCAATAAAAATTATATAAACATACAGTCTCGTTATTCATGATCAATTCGAGCCCGGACCACGAATGTCTGAACAGAAATATTTCTTCAAGTTGCGACTAATTTCGTTCCACGGATATTCGAAGATATCGGTCCATGGGTCTCCCTGACAGTTCTCAACTTTTTTTTTTACCAGAGACCAACTAGTAACTTCTTCCGAAGAATTTACAAAGTATAAAATCACGTTATAATGGCTGCTGAGAAAACTACGTGGCCGTTCAACGCGAAAATCGTTCGAGAATCGCGTGTAGCGGGAAACAGGAACGTGCATCCCCGTTGCATCGGTGTACAAATGTGGTTCGACGCTGGTATCGCCACGCTCCGAGATAACGCCCGAAGAATCCGCCCGTGGACCGGTGGAGATTACGGTGGAAAAGAACCGACGGAAATTACCGACACGCCAGCCAACGACGGAGGAAGCGTTCGTCGGAATCGCGATAATGCTAATAACGCCGGGAGATCCTTCGATGCAGCGGAGGTAATTGAACGCCGAGGAGAATCGACAGAGGCAGCGAGAGAACGAGGGAGGTGTGAGCGAGCCAGCCAGCCACCCACGCAACGTTACGTTCCCCTTTTTGCACGCTGTCTCTCTGTTCAACAAAAGGCCGGACCTTTTTGCTCTCTTTCTCCTCGTTTCGTGATTTACGGCCGCGAAACTGGTCGATGGTAGAATAATGTGGAACACGCTTTTCGCTCTACAGGATATTACACCGATCGCGTACGCCGATGCAAACGTAATCCCGCGCTTTTCCCTCTCCCTCTCTCGTACGTTTTTTCCTTTTTTCTTTTCAATCTCCTTCATTACTACGTCGCTCGGTTTCTTTCCACGCAATCGTGTCGAAAGAAACAGATTTTCACACGCATAATCGTTTTCGTTCCACTTTCTCTTTGTTCTCGATCCCGCGGTCGCCAGCCAACGCGAGTGTTTCTACTTTTGTTCTTATTGATATTGGTTTTTTTTAACGTGGGTCGTCTTTATATAATCGAATCTTTCATCGGTACTTGCACTTGTTCAGGTTTCTCAGATTCGTCGAGTTTCTCTGAAATTTAGTAAACTAACTGCGTCTTGCTGAAGAGCTCTTTCGTTCTTTCATTCAACATCACTTTCGTCTGGAAATTAGAACGAAACTGTCAGCTGTAATAGTGGAAAATGTCGTACGTTGTAAAATTTCGAGAGCAACGTGTTATTTTAAGAGTTAAGAGGATTGGAAAATTGGTTCACCAGGGTAAATTCAAATTCACGTCAATTCACGACTACCAACGAAACTACAAAGATTTGTACGAATGTAAACTTATGTATATCAAGCGTTTTTCAAAAATACGTACGTACATTCTCAGATTTATTTTAAATTTTACTAATATTATTATATTACTGTTAATGAAATTCTAGAACACACACGATATTTTTACGAACATGCGACAAATTCGATTGTGTTATACTCAAATTACATTTTTGCAATCTGTAACATTATGTATTTACACTGACTCCTCAACACTTAGATACTCAAACTGTTATAATTTTGTAAAAAAAAAAAAATCGTACAACAATAAACTTGGATTCACTTTACAATTTGAAGCCTCTACTTTCGAAGAGCTTCATTCATTTTATTCTAAACTGCTTTCACATGACGCAGCGGTTGGATGAGTTAAGACACTTTCTTCTCGAAAACGCTGAGTTGCCATACTACGTAAGAACGTTGAACAATTTTTTTCTCGCGACTGAATCTACGATGAATCTGAAGATTGAAGCCTCTTCTTTACAACGATTTCTGAAAATCTGACGCATGATTTTTTTCTTCACCATTTTATTGAACTTTGAACACTACTCTTGTATGACGAAAATTGTAACATTTTCGTCGTTATGTTCATTTTCAATATTCAATAAATCGGCGACAAAAAATCGCACGGTAAGTTTTAAGGGGTTGTATTTCATCTTCGCCGATTCGCGAATTCATTTTCATCTCTCGTAATCGCAGTCTAAAGTCGAAGCGTTGATCAAATTTCACGGGGGAGGAGCCAGGAATCGAAAGTCGTCCGTCGAGAAGTGCATCGTTTGAAAACGCGGCACACTCGGCGCGATGACACGTGTTTATTCGGTTTTGAAAACAGCTCTCCTCTACACACACACATACATACATACGCTCGCAGTTGGGCGAGCTCCTTCGTGCGCGTCGTTCCATTAAAATCGCCCCCAATAAAAGGATTTCGAGCGTGCACGCCCGCCACACGACAAAACGTTCTAGCGGATATATCTCGCCTTCTCGCGAAATATGAAATATTCGTGGACGGGCCGCGGAGCGGGAATCGATACATCGGCAGCAGATAGCGTAAATATTTTAGAACGCCGCGGCATTACAACGTCTGCGGCGGCATTTATTATTTACCAACGACATTGCGTAATAATGGAGCCACGGACGTGACGCTTACGTAAGCGGTGCCTTGCAAACCGGCGCGGCCGCAAACTTTCCCGCGAGATAGCTTTCATTCCGTGGAAAATTTCGATCGCGTGGGCTGCGTGCGCGTTATTTTCAAACATACGTCGGGGGCCACTCGCCCCCTGGCGCGCGCCAACAACCGGGGAAATTTTTTAACCTCGTTTCACGCTGTTCCTCGTGAACTAGGTTAACCCTTGATCTGGCACGGCCTAAAAGCTGATATATCACGATTTTCATCACGTTTCGAATTTTTTTTTCCCTGACCTTGGTGCTTCATTTCTTTGGAATTAGTTTCTGCTGAAAAATTGATCCACGATAGGTAATCAAGGTTAAATTTTTGACGACGAGGGGGAACTGTCGAAGAAAATTTCGATAATTTCGAAGCAGGAGCGGTGGTAGAGGATTGGGCGGTTAGGAGAGGGAAGAGAATCGTTCAAATTTCACTCGAACGTTCGACTCGAATTCTCTTTCGATTGCAGTGAAAGTTTCGAGGACGATCGGCCTTCGAGTTGTACTACTTGTGCACAGGCGTGTATTACTGATTGTGAGCTTGAAAACCGTGCGGAACGACGTGGCATAGACTCTTCGATTTAATTACCTTGTAATTACCGAGGTTTTCGACGACGCAGGGTAAGCTGACGTCTCTCCCCAGTGGCACCGTGACGTTCGGTATTGGCTCAGCAAACATCGGTTGATCGGACAACGCTGCAAAGATAGAAAATTCTATTAACTGTCAATTCTCTCTCCTTTTTTCCTGCCCCTCCCTCTCCCCCTATCAATTTCGATTTCAGAGAGATAATTTTAGACGTTGGTAGATTGGTTCGATTACGATCGTTGGGTGCATCCACCCTTTTAAAAGTAACACGGTTATTAGCAATTACATTACCCGTTTACACTGATACATTAATATTGATCCATTTTAAATACATTCATGCCTTTTCTTTGAATATTTTTGATATCGATAGATATTACTATCGTTAGTGTACTACGTACATATCTAGAAAGTTTCTAGCCGAATGCCGTAACGTCGTGATAACCTTTCGCGATGAATCATCTCGTTCATTAGTACATCATTATCTTAGGTAATAAAATTTAATGCATACGCCTACTGTTTTATTCCGTTTCATATCTCGTTCCAGCACAGAGTTTCATTGATAAAATATCGTTGTATATACAGTCGCGAATAAACTGCGAATGTTTATACAAATTCGTATTTCAGCGAACGTAATCAAAAGAAATAGAACGAAAAAAGAAACTCGTTTTGACATTATAAACGAACGCTATGCTTTACATAATTCTGCATGTTATGTAACATGCATTTCCGTACCCTTCGTTCCATAAATACATACATAAAAATTCGCGGTACACGCGTACGAGAAGCGTCTGGGTCAAGTTATTCAGTTACCACGGCGAAATATAATTGCAAAGACAAAAATCACGTTCGCGTGACACGTCGTTAGGCAGCCACGCAACGACGCGTTTGTATGGATCATAATGGCGCGATAAATCCGCGCGGGCGAACACTCGGAGAGACTTCATAAAGTCGCAGCCACCCTCTTAAACTCCGATTATGATTGATTTCGCGGCGTTCCGAGCCGCGTCGAAGAATAACCGCGTCACAGATACCGCGATGATGGATCGGGGGCGTTGATTAACGAGAAGAATTAATCACGGGGCGTCGCATCGCTGTTCGATGTCGCGGGTGTCACGGCACTATCATCACGGTGACTTTAAGGAATGTTAATACCTCAGAGTTAAACTCTAATATTCTAAGTATAACACCGACGCGTACAATCACGTATGATTATAACGACGAAGGGGCACAAACTAGAGAAGTAGATTTGGCGCAAAGGCTAACAAGAATGCCAATCTGTTGATTGGTTGAGTTGGCTTCTATGAGTAGTGGACCTTGATTGAACTTGGGCGATATGCGATATGGGCGATTGCTGACTCTTGGACTTCTGAGTCAGTGACGAACCTTGACTGAATTGAGGTGATAAGGCCGTCTTCACACGCGCTTGCCGACTTGGCCTTGCTCTTTGCACTCTTTCCACTTCAGACTCAATCACGCATCGGTTGACAGTCCTCGAAAGAACGTTCGGATATATTTCCGAAAGAAGATTAACAAAGAATCGTACAAGTCTCCAAAAATACGTTGTTTTATATTTATAAAATATTAATATAATATTAATACATTAATATATTGATAATTAATAATTCATAATATTAATTTTATTATTAACTTCCTACAAGACAGAATTGAACGAAACATCCTCGAGAGTTAAGGAGTTCAGTGAAAATTTGTTTCGTTCGCCAAAATTTTTAGTCGAGGTGTTTCTTGCATCTTTAAATTTCGCACGAACGTACAGAACATCTCTCGTACTCTCAGACTTTGTATTTTTTTACTATCAATTCACCGACAAGTAGTTAGCAGTCACTCGACGCGAAAAGGAAACGGCCCTCCTATCGAGACGCTTATCCGGCGATTTCGTTGTTGGAGTTCGTGGTAACCGAAGAGAGCAGCTTGCAAAACGAGCAGTTCGCGAGGAACCGAGCGGAATGCAGACAGACGCCTGGACACCCTGGAGTCGCATCGACGTATCGATGAATAACACGTTGGAAAATAACTGTCAACCGCAAGAAGTCATCGTCCGAGCGTGGATCAGTCATTCGACAATCGCGCGAAAGAAAAAAAACGTATCGAAACCGAAAGATCCAAATGCTCGACAGCGTTTCAATTCGTAAACTCTTCAATCGTGGGATATCGTGTTCGATATTTGACAAAAACCGACTGTTTCCCATTCAACTTTTTTGGCAATTTCAACTTTGCATCATTTTTTTTTCTTCCTCCGAGTATTTTAGCATCTTAAACAGTTGTTACTGAAACATACTTGGTTTGCCAAAATTTTGTTAAAAAGTTCAAACTTTACGCTGCTTGATCTCGGAATTTTTCACTCAATTTAATATATTTTTATATTTAACAAAAATATTGAAATGGTCATTTTGACCATTTCCGAAAGGAACGAGCTTTCAACTATAGGCAATTAATGCGTAAAATTTCCATCGGAGACGTCAAAGTAAAAGAAAGTTTTTGTAATACAATCGGATACACAAGGCTCACTCGAGTTCCCAAAAATATGCTGTTTCGTGTCTACGAAATATTCAAATGGTCATTTTGATAGTTCCAGCGTTAATTTCATCGGAGAAACGCGAAGAAAAATGTTCGACTATCTACGCGCCGTGATTCTCGGCGAGATTTCAGTGGGTATTTGATAAACTCGGAGGAGTCTCGCGCAGATGATCGTTAAAGCGAGTCACCGGCAGAAGTTCCATTCGTAAATCACGACATCGGACGCACGTGATTCACCGTCTTCCGTTTCATTCCGGCCCCGGTGGAAGTTGCGGCGTGTCGTTCAAGTGCCGATTGTGAATGGCCAAGTTTTACCATCGAGTGATGCAAGGGGCGAAGTTGCACTAAGTCGCTCCATTTTCGTGAGAAAAGCCTCTTAATCGAGCGATCTGTGTCACTCGCGAGCGAACGCGCGCCGTATAAGTTTCAATTTCGCCGGCGATCTGTCGATAAAATCTGGCAGGCTCCACTTGGCTCTTGTCACGCGAGTATCTTTCGTACTTCGAACGTTTTCCTTTCGTCCCATTTCGACACTTTACATCCGGAAACGAATCGTTTCGCTGTAATAACGCGATAAATGAATCTTATTTTCCCTTATGTTGGTGTCACAACGTCGGAATTGTGTGGGTCGTCGGCATCACGCTGGCTGCGACAACGGTTTTCCCAGCAAAACTGTTCATTGTGCTCGAGCAACGTGGTGGCTCGAGCATTGGTTACAATCGGACTTGTGCTTCGGAGAAATCTCTCTCTTTCTCTTGCTTTCGTATTTTTCGCCCCTATTTACAGTGGGGAGTCAGAAAAATATTGGCACACACCTAGTCTCTTGGCGATATTTTCGTGGCAACGAATGGCATATTAAGAAAATCTGTTTCGTCGCGTGCAAAAGTAATTAAACAATTCTCCAACGACGAGTTATGCTAGTAACGACACAGGAGATGTAAAATATCGTGAGTCGAAAAAGCGATGACTCCATACTTAATCCGCGGTTTAATTCGGCGGAATGTTGTTAGAAAAATGGCAAAATATCCTTTTGCAAGTACAGTAGAGCTGCAAATCACACGTCAATATTTTTCTTAAATTTTTATATCACCGGCAACTCGTTATTGCTATCTCGCGCATTACTCATGTGACAAACTATTCGTGGACACAGACTTTGTTAACGTCGCATCTGCTCTTACCAAAGACATTAAGCAAGAGAACTAAAATGGGTGTTTTAACATTGTTTCGATTCGTTATACACGTATATTGCTCGAGGGAGTTGGGAAGTCTGATAAAGAAAGGACAGAAGATATTGGCGACTAATTGTATAAAGTTCACGTTCGGATGATTTTATATTCGGCATAGATAGGAGTCAAAGTGAGTGCTCGTGTTCGCAAGAGATAGCGGGGGAAAGTATCCGACGACAAATTTCATGGGAACAGAGGAAACGGTGTAGGCGGGTGCAACGCAATCTACTTGTACTCTGCGCTGACCTTGGTGATCCGTCAAGCGTTTCGTTTTCCCGCAAGCAAGCCTGTTACAGTTCCGGATTTACGCTGGATATAATAGACAATCGCAATAATTTATTACAGCTTACGGTATTCTCTCTCTCTCTCTCTCTCTCTCTCTCTCTGAAGAGGAAAAAGAAAAAATAAAAGAAACGGTTCTTCTAAAAGGCTTTTCGTTTCGTCTCTTTCATATATCCTCCTTTCCTTCTTCGCCTTAATATTAAATTAGAATAATGAAATGCAGCGATAACAGACATTGATCGATCAGCTTTAAAGATACGATAGAACAGTTCGCTGTTGCTAATATTTCAACTCATCGACAGTTCCCCCCACCGATGCCTTCTTCTCTGAAACTAGCGTAGACATTACAGCGTGCACATTGCATTTGACCAGTCGACTTAGAACTGCTGACAGACCCGGCAGTCGCGCGATGCACGATACCTGCGCTTTTTACCTTTCCTTGCCGACGTAACGCGCCTTTCAAGTATTTACTCGTTCGATCGCCCCGAAGCCTGCTCGATCGTTCTCGTTCGCGAGTCATCGATCAACGTTCAAGATCAAGTAGCAAGAGACGCTGATGTAAAAAAAATCGAGAGAGAACCGTCGCCAGACAGCCGGAGTGACGACTTGGTGGCGATTATTGATTGAGATACGTAACGAAAGAGGTGCGCCGAGGGAAGAAAATAGGGCAGCCAAGATACGCGAAATTCGCGAGACTCTTTCAAAGAGTAAAACGTTGCGAACGGCGACAAATTCCTTCGTCGAACATCCGTGCCCCATATTCGGATTCCATGCTCGACGCGCCGCGGCAACGGTGCGCCATCAATCACCGGCTTTATCGATTCGTTTCATCATCGATCCTACGCAGGAAACGGAGTCTCCTTTTTTTTTCCCTGCGTAGTTCGACGCGTTCCGTCGCACAGTCGCGTCTACGTCGACGAAATTCCCGCGACTCGCGAGTGCAGTGTTCACGGCGTGAACCTTGAACTTTGCGCAGCTGTCGAAATCAGTTGAAACGCGAACTGTCGGACGGAAAAGACCGGAGCGAAAGATTCGACTCTGAAGATGATTTGGAAAAGGATTGTGAAATTTTTGGTTGACTCTACGTGTTGCACCGACTATGTGCGTCGATTATGGAACTTGTCACCATTCGACTCGGACTCACAGTGAACTCTGGACTTGGAAAAATTTCCATTTTCTCGATCGTTTCAACGATGTGATTAGTCGAATTTCGTCACGATTCGACGACTGTCGACGAGCGTCGTTTTGAAAATACTCGATTAGTCTCGCGAGCAAAATACGCATGCAGGCGAGTCTCATAATTCATCTCACGCGGCGAGTCTTGAATTACACGCTGACGAATATAGATTTCAAGAAAACCACTCGAGTTTTATCGAATTATAGAATTTTCGATCTCGGACCAGTGACGTTTAATCAAATCTAGCCAGATCATCGCCCAGATCGTTTTTATTAATCTGATACACGCGAAATGATAAGGTGAAGTAACATTCCGTCGTGGAAGAACGAAAACACACTCGCAATGCTTTGTCGATTCCATTTTTGCATATCTAATTTGCTGCCTATCTACAACAGCTACAAGAACTATAATTTTCTCGGCTTCGCGTTTCCTCGAATTGCCTGAACGAAGTCCAATGTCACAAATCAGAAGGAAGTGTTCAACGTTTCCTTATTGAAGAAGAATCGATCCACAGTCGACTACGTTTGAATATCCATATGTCACAAATGCGAATGGTGTGCTATTCAATAAAAAAAAAAAGAAAAGAAAATGATGATAATCGTGATTAGGGCCTGGAGAGAAAGAAGAGGGGGAAACGGTTGATCGAGTGTCAAACTTACGTGGCCAGAGGAGGGGAAGAAATTGGACAGGCCTGGCGATAACGAATCATTATCTCTCTCGGAGCTCTTTATGATTTACTGTTACGAGCATTTACAATTTCCACGTAATACTCGGCCGGCGTTCGTTAACTTCTGCTCGTCAGCCGTCTGTTCGTTGCGTATCTTTTTCACGGCGAATTAAGACCCGAGACAGAGAGAAAGAAAGAGAGGGAGAGAGAGAGAGAGAGATCGAAATCTGTCTATGAGCGACGTTTCCTGTTGTGTGTTGTCTCGTTCAAGTCATTGCCGAGAGCAATTCAAGTTCGCATTATCCAGCTCGCGAATGCAACAAACGTAATTTCCATCGAGATAATAGGACGAGGAGATCGACTTAATGACGCTTAATGACACTTAATCGCGCTTGATGATGAAAGGAAGAACTGAGAAATGAATCTTCAATGAAAATCGTGGTACAGCCGGTCTTCGTCGGACGATACATACAGATAGATAGAGCACCAAAGAGGAACCGATATGAAATTATGGATATTCGTGAAAGTCAGCCTGATCGTCGTCACGATCTTCACGTTCACCCTCTACGTTCTGTCCTTCTATTTCAACTGCAGGATCGACGACATCCTCCACTTCAGGCGGATCATCAATGGCGACGCGCGAGTGAGGAACACGACGAAGAAGATCCTGTTCTGGAACACCATGTTCAGCGACGAGACGTTTTACATGGGCAAGGGCGACATATTCCACGATTGTCCCGTAAACGATTGTTACGCGACGCACGACAGGAGCTACGCGAATCTGACGGACTTCGACGCGGTACTGTTTCACGGTAACGAGCTCGAGCTCACCGATCTGCCGACGAGTAGGTCACCGCGGCAGTGGTACGTTTTCGTGAATCTGGAAAGTCCGGCCAACAGACCGCTGACCAGCTACTTTTACGAGGACTTCTTTAACGTCACGATGACGTACAGATTGGACAGCGACATCGTGTGGACCTACGGAATCGTTAAGGATTCCCACACCGGCGAAATCGTCGCACCTAGCAGAAACGCGAATTGGGACGCGTTTAACAATCGGTCAGGTAACTGTCGACGACAGTCGACGAAATTTTTATTCGATAAACAAAGCTTTTATGAAACGTATTTTCATTTGGATTTGTTAATGTTGGTTAATAAGAGGGAAGGAAATTTTGAAGGAATGTTTATGTGAATTTTGATCTGACAGCTTTGACGACAATCTCAAAGTGATTTTTTAAATAAATCAATCTATTTTTATTTGGGTCCGTTAGTGTTAGAAAAGAGGACGAAATTTTGTGGTAACGAATTTTCAAAATCTCGAAACTTTTATACAATTGGAGAAACGACGCTCCATTTTACAATCCAATATATCTTTTTTATCAAAAATCATTTGGATTTGTCACTGTCGGTTACAAGAGAGGAGGAAATTTTAAAGCAACGAATTCTTATGTTGATATTAATTTAACAGAGATAACCTCGACGATAATCTCGAAACTTTTATATAATCGGAGAAATGATTCTTTTATAGATCAATCTATTTTATTGACCAATATATTTTCATTTGTCAGTGTCTGTTACAAAAGAGGAGGAAATTCTTATGTCAATTTTGGTCTAACAAATCATACAACTTTGACGATAATCTCGAAATGATTTCTTTTACAAATCGATCTATTTTGATTTGAATTCGTTAGTGCTGATTGCAAAAGTGGAAGGAATTTCGAAGTAACGATTTCGTATATATCAATTTTACTCTCGACGTACATTTCGACGACAATCTCGATACTTTCATTCGATCGGAAAGAAACGACGTTCTTGTAAATCAATATATTTCGATTCGATTTCGACTGGCAAGAGTGGGAAATTTCAACGTGACGAGTTCGAATATCAATTTTGATTATCTCCGTATTTAGATATGACACGGGAACGTGTTTCACCATCGCGGTTGCCTTCTGGATGGCGGCGTCATCTTGTCCCGCGTGCTTCATAATCGTCGCGGTGCGTAATTAATCTCGGTTCCCTCCGCGTTGCTTTTGCCCACGGTGCGACAAAGAACCCGGCCATTTGCTGTCGCAACACGAGACACGGGTAGCTGTTCTTTCGTGGTCGCGCACCCGCGCGAAACGAGCGGCAAAAACGTTTCTGCGGCGAGCTGTTTCTTCGTATGCGACCGGGGGAAACGTGTCTTGCTGTGGAACGAGAAAAATAAAGGAGCGACTGTGGTGGAATTGTTAAAACTCCAACGAGATCGAACAGGGAGGGGGCGTGTAATTAGACTGAGATTAAATCGCGAGTTTTGGCTTTTTAATCATGTGTCGCGTGCTCAACACGCTGATCGTCATTACGTACACGTGTTCCCCCGGGGAATCGAAAAACGCGAGCGTTACATTAATAGAAACGGAGAGAAGGTTGGGAAGTCGCAAAGGACAATCGTAGACTGTAACAATTTCTCTGCGTAATCGTCGTTGCGTAACGTGCGGGGCTCGCACGTGCTAATTAAAGTGTCGCCGATGACTTTATTAACCGTTGCAAATTAGTTGTCCCCCGTTTCTGCAACTCTGCCGCTCCTTGTTAGCCAGGTCACGTTTGGTTCGGTTCGTGTACGTTTTAATAAATTTTCCACAACCGAGGATTGTTGATCCCTCGATTTTACGATTCGGGAATACGTAGATAAACATTGGTTCCGAAAGATATCTCGCGATTTTTAAAGTCAATGCCAAACAAAGGAACAAAGGCTAATTGAGAATGGTTTCGTAGAAATTCGTGGAAAAAATTAAGAAAGACTTTCCATTTGCAACAGACTGTGCTGAAAAAATAGAAACTTATTTTGTTCCTCGATTCTCTTTAGTATTCAACCGAGGGAACAATATTTGTTCGGGCATATTGCTCGCCAGATATTCGCGTTAAAAACAAAATTCTCGAACGATATGTTATTAATCCATTAACGTAAATTTCATCGGTGCGACACATGGTGGTACGTAAACACTAATTTGCAAACAGAGGATAATTCTACAATTCTGTATTGCTACGTTCATCTATCTCGGTTACTCTTATATATTTATGTATTTACCTTCGTCTCACTTATCATCTATCCGTACTATTATACAAAAGTTTCTTCCCATCTGTTTTTTTTTTAAATAAAACATCAAAATGCAAGAAGAAACTAATCTTATTAATTTAAAATTAAGTTCAAGTTCAGACACGATTCTTTCATTATGTTTTAAATGTTGAAAAAAAAACATATAATAAAAAAGAAATTGCGGATTTATTTTAGCAGAAGGTGACTTTTGACCCACCCTGTTCATATAATACTCTTCTTGCTCTGTTGTCACTTTTCACTTTTTCTTTTCTGCATGAGAACTCACATTCGAATAACGAATAAATCAAATATGAATTAAATTGTAATCGCATATATTTAACCATAAATTAAATAATGAACAAACGAAAAATGAAAATTGAGAGTGAGGTAATTTCTCTGAATGGAAGCAGTCGTCGAGCAAGTTATACAGTAGTATTGTACATACAACGCTCGGTCGAAATCGTCGAACGTCTCACGAGAGCAACAATTTGCACAGGTGGTCGATCGTTTGCCGACGAGGGCGCCGCGTCGTCGTTGTCGAGGACGGTTCGAGGCAAGACGAGGCCGATCGTCTGGTTCGTGAGCAACTGCCAAGCAAAAAGCGGCCGGCAGGAGTACGTGGACGAGCTGTCCAGGCACATACCGGTCGACGTTTACGGGAAATGCGGCAGCATGAATTGTCCATCGAGCGACGATTGTTTCGCACGAGTCGCCGAACCCAACTACTTTTTCTACCTGTCGTTCGAGAACTCGCTGTGCGACGATTACGTAACCGAGAAGCTGTACAATGCCCTCAGGTAAAAGCAATGGCCGCGGCGAAACGATCTCGACGATCAAATTGTCAGCCGTAGCTCGTGCCTACCGCTGTTCACCGATTTCGAATCGGCTGACGTGTATCCGCGTTTTCAGTTTCCAGCGTCCTGTGTAAAATTGTTTCGACACGTGACCGTGACCGTTCACCGATTTTCTCGACAAGCTTGTCCGCGTACGTTTCATTTCCACCATATTTTCTTTTCCGCGATAGTCTTTTCTTTTTTTTTTTTTTTTTGTTATTATTTTCCATTTCCTTTTTCGTACGTGATAAGAATAATAAATTAGAGAAGCGACGGGAAAACAAAAGCAAACGAAAATATTATAAATATCATCTTCTTGAGAGAAATGAACGAGTCGTCCGCTTCTTTACGATTGGAGATTTACCCTCCATTTGCATTACTTTATTTCCTTCATCGCGTTCACGAAATGTTATAAAATCGTCAGAATCAAATAGTCTCTAGTAATTGTGTTTTACCTGCACGGTAAAATGGAGGAATTCGCGACTTTCTGAATGAACAAGATTTCCCTGAAAATTTCTGAAAAGTTCCGGACCAGAAAACGCGATTGAAATTCCTCCTCAATTTACGCTCAATTTACTCTTTCATCTACAATAGATACTCGTCGTTTCGGAGTTCAAGGGAACGCCCAGGCGATTAAAGGAAGCGCATGCAAAACAGTATCATTCCCGTTCTGCTTTCAGATACAACATAATTCCCATCGTTTACGGCGGCGCCAATTACAGCCACTTTGCGCCGCCGCGCTCCTACATAGACGCCCTCGACTTCGACACGCCGAAGAGCCTGGCTGAATATTTAGGGAAGCTGATCGAGAATCCGCGGCAGTACGGCGAGTACTTCGCCTGGAAGAGATGCTACGAAGTCGACGGGGGCATTCGACAGGCGGTGTGCAATCTGTGCGAGTTTCTCCATAAGCGGAGAAGGCCACGGACGTATGGCTCGTTGTCTAATTGGTACAGTCGGTCGAGATGCCCCTTGCAGAAATATTTGCGTTACCAAAGTTACCTCACGGGATCCGTATTCAAAGACTGACTTGGTTATACTTTGTACTATTCTAAAGTATCGCCGCGCGAATGTAAATGATTTTCCTACCGCGAAATACATTTGTTGTTGGTTTAGGACTAGATTTGTTTTATTTATTTTCACTGGTCCGCGATTATATGTAATACTACTTCGTATGCTGTATGTATGTATGTATGTATGTATGTAGGAAACATTTTGTAATTTCATTAACACTGTTGCGCGATCGTATCGGTCAAAGCCGAAATCTGACAAAATGTGTGAATTACAAGACGTTAGCTCACAGATGGTAGAAAGAAATTGACGCTCGTCGTAAACAAGAGTCGCAAATTACTTTAAACTGCTGTCAAAACTAACGGTTCACTAAAGCAATTTTCTGATTTTTTCAAACATTTGAACAGATACTTGCCTTAATTGCTTTGTAATCGTATAGCTATCTTCAGAGTTATTTCAAAATAACCGATATACTCGGGACAGTCGAGTGTCACTACAGTGCTAATGAAATTTCAAGGTGTTTTTATAGACACGCAAAATTTGTCCACGTGTGTTCGAACACGCTTTCGCATAGCTGCGTGCATGTACAGAGAATTTCCAAGTCCCGGGCTTATCCATTTGTTTATCAGAACCGCGTGCTATCGCGTTTAACTCGAATAATACTGAAAAATATACAAAATACCAGCGAACGGAAGTTCTACATAAAGTGGAATCTCAAACAATAAATGGGGCAGGAACTTTTTAAGCGGTATACGCCGGTCGTTTAAATGAATTCAAACGTATTAACTTTAAACGCAGGCTAAATCTACGTGGCACGGTCTCGCAACTTATTTAATATTTCAATAAAATTGCTAATTCACGGGTAAATTGTTCGAAAGTGAAAAAGAGAACGGTGGGAAGAAGGGAGAGGGAGGGGGGAACGTTTGAAATTTACGTATGAGCTGCCGATTAAACGGAGAGGTAGTTACTGGAAGCGTAATTAGAATGTTTCGTTCGTGATTTAAAAAATTAACACGGAAGTTTAATCGATCGTTGTTCTCGCCGTGAAATAATGTACAAATTGAACATGCCGATAGATCGATGATTCTCACAATTTATCTCGAAATTTATTCCGAAACCATCAGTGAGAAAATTCTAATCAATTAGTTTACAATTATTACTTGTAATAACCTGCAAGCACGCCACGGTTGGTATTCACGTCAAAAACACACGGTACGCGTGTATTCAAGTGGCTCGCGCGAACGACGCACCGGTTTCTAATTACCAGAACTCATTTACAATCACTTATCGGGCTTTCAGCGAACCATTTGCACGTCGCCTTTAAAATAAAGCCAAGGCTGCGTGAACGATAATTTTGCTCGTGTTGTTGCGCAATGCCAATCGTTCTAATGTCATTTTAAAATTCAATGAACCAGTCAACCAGTTTATCGCGGCGGCAACAAGAATGATTAATTCATTCGGAGGGATGAGAATTCAGGAGAGAGAGAATCGTTCTTAGTAGGTATTCGTTCGCGTTAAGCGTCTAGGGAATTCTAGGATCGCGCCGTCATTCGAACGAAGAGATTTTATACTCTAATTGATATCACATTGCCGTCGAAGTCACAACTTGTTATTTTCCAGCGATACTAGTAACGTTGTCTGCGACAGTCTAACGTAGGGCTTCTCAAAGAGATTTGGGGATTGCAGAAATTTCATCAAAAATTCGTATTTGGTCTTTAATATATGGTGAAACGATATTCGTATGTATACCAAAGAATTGTTTTCGAATAAATTTTCTATATGATTTACTATCGGCAAATGTTTTAATTCCTAGTCTCCTAGTACTCCTAGTATTCCTAGTTTATATATCCTTTGAGAAGCTCTGGTCTAATATATTTTTATATTAATATTAATATATATATTTTGGTATATATATATATTTTTTAATATTATTTAATATATTTAATACAGTCTAATTAATTTATATTAATATTAATATATATATTTTAGTATTTTCTAATATTACTAATATTAATATCAATATATTTTCTCAACGCGAGAATGCGTGACACATTTCTTAAGGAATTTCGCTCTTCGATTGATTTCCTTCGCCATTTTCAGGCCACGACAATAATTGTGTATATTGTCGCGCGTTTATGGTCATCGATGGACGAAATTAACGACTCGAGAGAGCATCACAGCTCGGAACAGCAGGCAACGACAACTTCTCTCTTTCGAGAGACAAGAAAGACTTGTTCGTATCACGCTGCCCGTTTTAATTAAAGTTCGCGCTATTTCCCGGAAAGTTTCCAGCGTCAAATATGTCGCGTCTAGTAAACAACTAGTCATTCTCCGATGGATCGGGAGAGAGAAAGAGAGAGAAAGAGAGAGAGAGAGAGAGAGAGAGTTGCTGGTACCGCTGGCGGCATTCTCGCGCGATTTCTTCGACGCGACGGTCGAAGAAATTTCAAACGCGTTGCGCGTTGGTCTGAAAAGGCTTGTAAAATCGCGCTCGAGTCGTTGAACGAGGAAGTTCGGCGCGAACGGACGCGACAAAACCATTCGAATCGCGCGAGGAATTGTTTAAACCGAGGCACCGAGAATTTCGTAATAATCGGTTGAATCGGCGATCCTTCGTAAACAAGCACGGTCCGTTGATTAATTAGGAGTCTTGTTGAAGATTCGTTTTGAATAGTGTCATTGAGAGCGTTAATATTCCTCCAGCAGGAGTAGAATCGCTCCTCGGCTCTTTTTACAATCTTCTATCTCGTTAATTTCGCTCCGCTGACTCATTATCGTAACGACATTGATCGCCATATTTTTTCTCAGGCATTATGCAAACACGACGACGCGACTATTGTTAAATGTACGAATGGAAAATTCTCGGCGAGTGACGGCGCAAATTTTTAACTCGCGTTCGCTCGAAACGAAAATCCAGAGAGAGAGAGAGAGAGAGAAAGAGAGAGAGAGCTGCATTCTGATTCTACGTTGTTATATTTTTCCTCTCGTTGTAAATGCCAAAGAGAAACTCGATTTCTTTTGAAACGGGGAGAGGAGTGTACCGCTGAGTGTACCGCGACGATGGTTAAGAACGATGTTTCTACGATCGCGCGATGGAGAGGATAGGAAATACGTGAACTCTTAGGTAGACTCGGACACGCCACGTTCTTTCACGGGATGGGACTCGACGTTTGAGGCGAGCCGACGTGAAGAAGCGCACGCCACGGTGCGATGCGTTTTTGCACAGTGCTGGAAAACGCCGCACAATAGACCACTGGTTAACCACTTTTGCGAAAGCTATTTCAACGTCACTATGACGTATAAGTTTTTATTGTGACGTCGCGTTGTGAATGTATGGCACCGTTAGGGATAAAATGACCAACAAAATTGTCGCCTCCTTTTCACCCACCGCTGGTGTCCAAGTTACATTTCTGCTCTTTTTTCCTCTTTCTTTTTTTCTCAACAATCGATCGACAACTGTTCTTGTACTGTAGATTCTATTTGTTAACGGGGAACTCTTGAAATTTATTTCACATACGTCAGACGATAAACGAGTGAGAAGCATCAGTCTTGTACATTTTAGAAATTTATTAGCTCCATTTGTCAGTCTTGTCGGCGGGTAGCTAAATTCGTGTTTACACGGACGGACGTGCCATGCTCGACCATCGCGCGAACAATACGACTAACAATAAGAAGAACGCGATCGGGCACGGTTTGTGGGCAACTGTCAGAGCGAGGAGATACGTACAACGGCTAAACTGTCCAACCGGACGCACAGACGTCGACGTTTGCGGCGAGCGCGGTGATTATAACTGTTCTTGCGGCAACTAGCGCTTCTCTCAAGATCGCCAAGCCCGGCTACTTTTTCTATTTCTCCTTCGAGGAACGTTCTGCTCGGCGACTTTGCAACTGAGCCCGAACTGCGCAGTTCTCTCTCAACAATGAGGACAATGTTTTGTACCTTGGAGCGTTCAAGCGTTCTTGTGGTGGTCGTCCACTTAAGAGGAATAATTCTCTCCTGCCGCTTCTGGAGCAGTTGTACGCTCAAAAACTAAGTGAAAATCGAAGAAACTCGTTTCAGCGAAAATCAATTGACATTGAACATAGTTATGCAGGGTGAGTCTCGTAACGTGACGACATCAAATGACATTATAAAATATTTACGAAAAAATGTTGCAGATCGAAGTTGCATGGCTTTCAGGGGGACATGTAGTATTGTAATCAGTTTTACGTTATTTTGCTTTCTTTGTCAAGATATCAATGGTCACTTTCAATTCTTTAAATGGAACAGTTAATACTTTTTCCCGAATTCGGATAGAGCGTTATACCAAAATAGGGTCTAAAATACATAGTTACTGAGATATTAGCAAAAATATTTTTTTACATTGTATTAGAAAAGATCCTTAATCTTAGTAACTACGTATTTTGGCGCAGTACCTTTTTTACGTAGAATTCACCGCTTTATCCGAATTCGAGAAGAAATATTAACCGCTTCTATTTAAAAAATTGAGGGTGATGTTCACATTTCGATGAAAAAGCAAAATAACATAAAACTGATTACAGTACCATATGTCACTCTGGAAGCCATGCAACTTCTATCTGAAACATTTTTTCGTACAACAAATATTTTATGAGTTATTTGATGTCGTCACGTTACGAGACTCACCTATATACGTCAACTTATCTGTTATACTGATGATACTTCAATACGATATCCATCGTATAACAACAGATTCGTTTTGGCGTCTTGGGCCATGCAAAAGCAGCGTGGCATTCGACATACGCGTTAAACATTGAAAACGATAAAAAAAAAAGAACAGAAAAATCCCGTCCTCTTCGGAGGAAACGTTGCGAAATGGATGATGCTTGAACAGCCGTGGCTGCGTGTATATTTCATTACGAGAGACAGTGACGCGTCGAAAAGTAGTGTAATTGCTTTTTAGATTCTGTCAATACAGGTGTTGCGAGGTGGAAAGGTTCCAGCGGTGCGTGTGCGCGCACTCCGTGGCGTCGCGTTAAACAATCAGAGGTGACACGCGTTATTAGCGGTTTAATTGTCACTATTCTGCTCGTTATTAAAAGCGGATAACCTCTTTTCGTTGTCAAACGGATCCTCCAAGGTTAACCGACGTGAAATAACGACTTTCGTTCGCCGACGATTGAAAATCGCGAACCGGTTGTTATCTCGGACTCGTTAACAGCCAAGAGCCGTCGCCGCGTGTTCAAAGGGAATCACTCGATATGCGAGTGTTTCCAACGTTCGTACAATACGATGCAATAATATCCGGGGATAATCGAAAAATTACATGGGGCGTAAACGTTGGGGGCTGCGTCCTCCGCAACGGGGGAAATATACGAACTGACGTAACTGCCTTCCATTTCTTTTTTTTTTTTTTAACCCAGTCGATTAATCGCTGTTGCGTTTGTTAATTAAAACAAACAAACAAACAAACAAAAAAAAAAAAAAGAAAGAGAAAAGAGAAAATTGTTATGAAACCACCGCGTCCATAAATTGCAACAATGGCTGCGCGAGACAGATTCGAACTCTGTTCTCGAAATCACGATTGTTCCGCGACTTGAAACTCTTATTCAGTTTCCCGGCTCTCTGTCTGAGAGCGTGGCGCAATCAACGCGAATGAGTGGCTGAATGAATATCTCCCGTTTTGTCGCCGCGGCTTGTTACTGACGCCGCGCGATTGCATTATGAATTCTTCAAGGTAGCAAACTGCGTTTCAACGCCGATCGCAAGCCGTGCGAATCGCCAGCGATGACCATTCAACGTTGACGGTGACTGGGCGTCGTTATAAATTTACTTCGCCGATCATTTACGAAGATTCGTATTTATATTATTTACGGAGACTCTGCTCGAAAAAGTAAAACCTTTACCGTGTTGGATATTTTACATTTTTTTATCGCGATTTCGCAGTATAGAGATTTCTTAAAAAAAAAAAAAAAAAAAAGGTACAAAATTAAATTAGGCACATCAAATTTAGGTCCAAATTAAATACATCAAATGTATACTGTCACTTGTGCAATAACATCGTCGTACGATTATTGTGAAAATTCGGTGATTTTTAGTTGGTATTTTATAAAAGTACGCGACGAGTTGTTGTCGCGATAGAATCTTTCGATATGAAATCTCTTTTTCGTTGTAAAAGGAAACAAAAAAAGAGAGAAATCCACAGAACGAAAAAAGGAGGAATCATACTGTTGTTTAACATGGTGACAATATAAACATGAACCTTTCGAATCGACAAATTGATATAGAAACACGGGGAAAAAACAACAAATTTTTTCAGTACGTTTTAAACTGTTAAATTCGTTTGACAAGCTGCTGGTGAACGGTACCTTTTTGAACTCCGGGAGTCCGGTATATAAATTTTCTCTCTGTTGTTTTTTAGAGTTTCATGTGTCACGGATTGGCCAGCTTTGACGCGGCATATTAACAACGAGAGCTTTTGCAACTAAAACCGGGCAAGAGTGTCCCGAAACTAAGTCGTTTCGTTTTCCATCGTGACAAATTCGACGGTTCCATCTAATTCTATCGTTTTTTAACAAGTCTTTGCGGTGACTTTAGATTTTAGTATCCGGTCGCTAAAAATGCGAAAGACAATAATATTTAGATTTGAATTAATTAATTCGTACGAGCTCGGACTAGTGACAACGTATAATTTTTAACTTGCTATTCATGCCTCCAAAATTTCTCAATTTTTCGAATCTTACAAAATTACATGATTTTAATTGATTAATAATTCTTCTAACGATCTGGAGTAAATTTTGCAATTAATTTGCAATTAAGCTGGCAGCAATTAATTTCAGAAAATTCGAAAAAGGTTAAGAAACTTTTAAATAGGTTGGTAGAAATTTTTCGAGAAATGTTGTTGCATCGCAAGTCCCGATGTGGAGAGATAAATGAATATTTTTAATAATAGTTCCAGACAAATGGTAAAATATAAAAGTATAAAAATGTTTCCTGACGAAAGTACAGACAATCTGTTCAATACTGAAAACCGTTCTTAATAATTCGTTTTAAATCGACTCAATAAGTTGTATAAATGTTCTTAATCATTGATCGCAGTCACGATTTTATTTTGTTTCTCGTACATATATTATTGACAAATTTACTGACAATTTTCACAATTTCAATCTGATATATAAATTCGTAATTTTTTTCATTTCAACGCTATTTCAACTTAAATTCAATTTAAATTTAATAAAATTAGTTTCTTCCTATATTTCGATGTTGAACTTTTGGGGGAATCCCATAGATTCATTATTTCAAACAAATAAATGTTATCCTCTTTTCATTGAAGTGTACTGTCGGAAATTTCGAGATTCTCGTCGTTTAAACTTCGCCGAAGATCATCGCGCAGCGGCCAAAAAAACGCTCGAGGAATCCGTATCCTCGCGCGATCGTTATTTGTTGCACGATTCTCCGGACAAACTTTTTTCCATGCGGGCGTCGCGCGACGGAATTGCCCCTCGATTATTGTCGTCGCGACAAAAGCATAGCTGCTCCAGGGCGAGACACAAAAAACGCTCGCGAAAGAAATAACGAGCTCCTCCGTTGCGTTCTTTCTCCCTCTCTCTCTCTCTCTCTCTCGTTCCTTTCCACCGTTTCTTCCCGAGTTTCTTTCCGCTTCGAGCGAAAGAATCGCCCCGGCTCCGCTTCGAATACACGTTCGATTAAGTTCCGGTTGCGGATAGTTATATCAACAAACTCGAACGCTCGGATCCTGTCAATCGCGCAATTTCACGAAAGAATTCGGGAACGTGGCGTGTGAAGTGAGAAACGCCCACTGTTGTTGAAAGATGACAAAGCTACGATTGACTTTCTATTTCGTTTTCAGTATGACTGGGCAATGATTTTATTTACAGCGAATTTTTAGTCTGCACCGTATGAGATTATAAAATATACACTGCTTTCAGCGAGAAGCTACGAGTCGCGGCGCTCATTATGATGGAAAGCAATTTATAATTAATTATATTAATGAACGTAGCCAAAAATGTTTGCGCACTTATAAATGTTTCGTTCGTCAAAATAATTATCATTTCAATGCACGACTTTTTTGTCGATAAAACGCAATTTTGTCAGATTCGCGAGAAACGAATCGTACATTGATCGAGACTATTATTTGAACAAAAATTGATAATGAAGATATCTTGTGCCTTCCAATTATATTATCAACGTGGACGCGAGTCACGATTGTTCCAGTGACAGTTTCTGGAAGATACAAAGATCATCGAGCTAGCGAATTTTGACGAAGCAAATTCTCTTCTCACCGAGGGCGAACTTACGTTTCAACGCTAAAACTACCGACAACTATAGCATGAAATTTCCATCAGAGACATTAAAGTAGAAGAAACAGAAAATCTGTACAATACAACATGGTATACAAACTTAACGAAGAATCATTCGAGTCTCCAAAAATACGCTGTTTTATATCTATAAAATAGTAATGTAATGTTAATATATTTTTATATTCAACAAAAATATTCAAATGGTCATTTTGACCATTTTCGAAAGGAACGAGCTTTCAACGCTAGATTACCGCCGATTAATGCATAAAAATTTTTATCAGACATGTAAAATAGAGGAAAATCTTTATAATATGATACAATGGAGCACACAGTACTTTACACAGAATCGAGTTCCGAAAAATACGCTGGTTTGCATCTAAACAAAATATCTAACAAAAATATTCAAATGGTCATTTTGGAGCGTTTTAGTGTTAAAACATAGTATCAAAACACGACGACGAATATCCGGTGAATAAGTCTGAAAATTGGATTAATCCGTCGGAATTATTCCGCCGGTTCTCGTAACTCGAGGCAAAGACGGGACCGATCCCCGACGCGGAACTAACTTCGGTTCTTGTCTCGTCACACCGCGGAAACTTCCGGTCTCCGATCCCGGAGTGAGCCGGTCGCCGGTACCAACTTGCCCGCTTGCCGAAGAAAGAACAGGAAGAGTCCCCTCGGAGTAATCTGTCAGACGCAGAACACGCGTTAAGAGCCCGCAAACAGCCCCCTCCTGCCCGGCAGCTTCGCGGAAAATCGATGGCGAGATCGATCGTAGCCTGTCCCCCCTCTGCCTCTCCCGTCTTCGCTGACAAACTGCGTCGATACGCGATCGAGTCGCGATAAACCGGGATGAACCGGACGAACGTCGATAGATGGTGGGAACAGATAGTCACGGATGAATTCGAGCGTGTCCCCGATGGCGGACATTAGTCGGTTTGACACCGTGAAAGTACCCGTAAAGGATAGAAGTCGAGTCTTGGCGACTCTCGTGCCTCGGTTATTTCGTCCTGGGCTTCCAACGAGCCGGAAGTTCCTCGGTAAGTTCCACGTCGTAAAGTCAGGCGAAATTTTCGGGCAGATGAAACGGTAACTGCTGGCGTAAGATCCGATTGCACTCCCTCCCCTTCGTCGCTTTTCCTGGTCAAGCCGCAACTTTATCCCCTCCAGCGTTTGCAAAGAGCGTTCGCTGTTTCACTCCGCGTGAAACCGGGGAATATCGAGGCGGACAGGTGTTCCTTTTTTTTTTTTTTTTTTTTTTTTGGCGGGGGGAGGGTTAAACGGCCGATCGAAGAGCAGTGGAAAGTTCAGCGACGTTGGAATTGGATCGTTGGAAAATTGAGTTAAAAACTCGGTGCGGCGTTAAAAACGCCGTTTCGTTTCGTTTGAAATCGGACGATCACCTGGACCCGATCGTTGCAGAAACTTGGCGTTACGCGAACCGTCCACGGGGCGTGATAAATCGCTGTTGCACACAGCAGAAACAAGGTTCCCCAACATCGGTAAAAATTGAAAACTGTAATTTGCAATCTATCTTGGTGTACCCACTTGGTTCGATAAGTCGTCGTGTATTCGGGAAGAGAGTCAATTTGGAGATGGTCGAATCGAGATCGGAAGCGAAGGAAGAAGAGATTGCTAGGTAGCAATCGCGTTGTTTCTGCCAGGGAGGCCGCCGCCGGCCGGTTAAATATTTAAACAGGGGAGGAGGATCAAATAAGTAATCGCCCAGGCATCCAACTGTGCAAATCGCGCGCGGCCACTTTGTGTTTGATCATTATAAAACAAACGGAGATTGTTGTTTCACAGTTGCCCCGTTGATGAATCGTTCCTCGCACAAACCTCCTCGTTATTTCACGAAACTCGAAACTATCGCCCATCCCTACCCTCGCTCAACTCTGCTGCGCGTATCGGGCGCACGTGCGCTCACCGCGTGTGTCTTCGACCATGGTTGCACTTTACATCGTTTGGAATTAACAAACGCTGACGTTAATTACATACGTTACGTTTGAGAGAGGACGGGGAAGCAGTGGGAAATCCAAATGTTATCGACACGCGTCGAATTGCGCTCCGGCGTCGCTTATTACAAAATAAAGGGAGAGAAAAGTCGGGAACAATGGGAGTGAAGAGTGAAACAGCGGTGAAGGTAGGTTGAAAATCCGACAGGAGAAAAATTCGAGGGTCTTTGTGCCTCGCGTCGTTCGAATTTCAATGTTACATGTACCTACTGCGCTGTCAAAAAAAAAAAAAAAAAAAAAAGAAAAAAGAGAGAGAGAGAGAGAGCAAGAGGAAAAAGAACCGAGCAAAAAAAAGAAAAAAGGAAACGAGAATATAGAGCGTACCCGGTTGATGGAAAAAAACGACGCTGTATATTTTATTTTATTTCGCGTTACACGTTGATTCGCGAGTAGCATTGTAATATTGTCCCGGGTAAATAAAATTGCTGTGAAACGAAAGTCACGCGAGAGTAGAGAAAACGATAATGTTTCCGATTTCACGTCGCTCGAGCTCGATAACGCGCTCGATTATTGTCGAATCACGCAGTTATGAAATTACCGATTGGTACTAAACGGCGGCGGTGGATAAGGCGAACGATAAGGGTTGCCTTAGCTCAGGGAAGGAAAATATCGATTGGAAGCGATCGCTCGTGACCGAATTTTCGAGCAGAAGGAAATACCCGTTTACCAGAGGTGAACGCGGTAATTACTGAAAAATTCAAAGTGCAATCAATCGATTGGCAGATAGGTTCATTCGTTCAATCTGACTGTCGACGTTGCTCGAGGAAGTGGAAGGTTATGCTGCCTTCCATCGATCGCGCGTTTCCTTGTTAATTGCGATTTTTCTTTCTCGAGCAAGTTCTTTCTCTCGTTCCAGAGATTCCAGACTCGAGCAAACTGTAATGTTTGTTTTGCAAGGAGGTATATATTTTGAAATTTAATCGTAAGTAACGTCACGTGCCATGTATTATAGAGTAATATCTAGTGGACATTTCGATCTACATTTGTATTTTACACAGCGGCTGGAACATTTTGAAAATTCGTTAGAACATTATACCCATTGGAATTAATATTATATATTTAAATATTTAAACAGTCAAACCCACCTGACACCTTTTCTTTTTAATTATTAATTTTCACAATTTTCTTTTTTTTAGTTATCACGTGCGAACTGTACGTTCAAGATAGATGTTTATGCTACAATGCAAACTTTTTCCTAAATGCATATTTGCAGCACTTGAATGTTTCATAACTTGTACGTGCAATTTTACCGATGTAATTGCAAAGTATTTTGTATGAAACTTCAACACGTAAAACTTCATATTCTAGCTCGAGGAAAAAGGAAAAAGGAAGTGTTCATCTAAGCGCGCGTATCGCACGGCGTCGCTTTTCTCGTCGAGCATCGATTGAGAACCGCTTTATTAATGAGTCATTGATACTCGATTACGCCACTCTAAACACCCACCTAATGACGATGACTCATAAATGCCTTGTCGACAAGAGCCTCTCCAACCGGTTTCCGAAGCGTGTGCTGAAACACTGCCTCTCGCCGAGATAAAACATATGCTTTCGAATTGGATGGTCCTCGTTCGGGTGATGATTTTACCCAGGAAAATTAAGGCCATCGGCGACAAAATATAAACGTTGGAGCTCGCGTGATGAAGCAGACTGAAAGAGTAACGGACTCGGGTCACGGCGAATGGTTGTGAAGAGAAAAGAAAAATATATTACGAGGCTCTCGTGTCCACTTGGACAGATTCGAGCGAGACTCAAAGCATCCGCATTACACCCAGACATACTCCACTCGCTACCTTTTTCTGCGCAACCGGACTTATTTCCTCGATTCCCCCTCGAGCGCGGTACTTCTAATCTGATTTACAGATGCCCCTTCTGCTCGATTCTAAGCCTTCGTTTTCCGATGCCATTCGAGCAACGTTACGGCGAAAGACTGCTCCCGGATTAAATCACCATGGACAGCGACTAATCCATCGGAACGTACACTCCGCCAGACTGTAGTCTGAGATTTTCTGCTCGTTTATTATTAATCGAGGTAGCAGCTTACTTCGTCTTGCAGCAGAAAAAAAAAAAAGAAGAAGGAGATCTCGGTTCGTGAAGATTGTGAAAAATTCGAAACAAAAGAATTTTCACGTACGGGGAAATGAAAAATTTCTACGTTCCGGGAGAATCGACTTCCAACGAACGAGGCTAAATTAATTATCCCCGTTTCGACATCAACTGCCTAATAAACCGAGCAGCAGCGCGATCGTGCAATTACGGTTGCTCACCGTTGCTATTAATAACAAGGATCGAAAGCACGGAAAGCGCAATTCCCCGACGTATCATTCTCACCCTCGGCATTAAGACGTCGTTATCGTTTCGAGGGAAGCCTCGACCAACCCTAGATTTATCATTGTTCGGCTGTACCGTGCCAAGTGGTAATAAAGCTGGAGATCGGCGATAGGCATCGTATCGTTTACGGGGTTGCTCCTTCTCTTCTTTAACGCCGCGTTACGGCAGCGTTTTCGCACCCCTCGAAAAACCATTCGCCGGTCGCCGAGTAAAATCGTAAAACCGCCGAGCGTTTAATTAACGAAATAAACTGGCCGGCGTGGGACGTCGTTAATCGACACGGTCACGCGCGCTAAATAAGAGTAGCCGAACTACGGCCAACCTACGATACGCGATGGATTGAGGATGGATCGATGAAATCCAAGCGTCGAATGGCAGCTTCCCCGTTTTCTGTCGGCCACGTGCAACAGCCGGTTAATGGAATTGATTGGTGCCGGGCGGCCGAGAGAGGATATCTCTGGCAATTAATCAAATTATTAAGCCGCGTGCGTTGCGTCGAGCCGCGTGTTGTTTCCGCAAATATCCGCGCGACGACGGAGGTGTGAATCGCAGATAAAGAGATCCGATCGCCGCAAATTTCTCGTTTAACTCTCTCTCTCTCTTTTTTTCCCACTGATCCTCATCGAAACACCGCAAGGTCGGTGTCACGTTCGAACGTTATCGTAGTGTTATCGGCTGGATGAACGATACGGGTAGTTTTTGAACTCGGTATTTTTTCATTATTTTCCTTTTTAGAAAAATTTCGGCAGAATTCCACGTTGTGGAACTGATGTTATTTATTTATTCTACGGGGAGAATCTCTTTATAGCAATAAAAGATAATACAGAAGAAAAGGAAAGATGAAAATATAGTTAGAAAATTGAAATTAAAATTACCGAGATTAGTTAAGGAAAAATTAACGATGTTTCAAACCACAGTAGAAATGAGTGAGTCCCCTCTAAGCGGACATCGTATTTAAATCTAGCTAACTGCTCGGACTTTCTCTTTTGATAATAATTATATATGTGTTATATACATGATATACAGTATAATATAACATTTGAACAAATGCCTAGAGTGAAAGTTATAATAACGACGTAAGATGAACAAAAGAAGAAGTTTCTGAAGACAGTCCTGAGTCAATTGACACTCGATAATTCACATAATTCGGAATAATTTGCATAAACTGGACTTCCATGTATCATCAACTTTTGTATATTATACTGGTATATTCTAGCAGACTCACAATGCACGGATTGATGATTGCTTTAAATTTAAACGATATGACATGTTTAAAAAGAAACAATCAAATATGATTTGAATGATTATTTCCAATACTATGTCATCTTTTTGAAGTGATAAAATTCGTAAATAAATTGCTGGTAATACAAAGATACGAAAAACGTTTGTCGAGGGCAAAGGGTTTTCTAAAGGAGCCTAAGAAGAACAAGTCGCTATTTCGTAGAGATCGAGATAAATATCATGAACAACTATTCTTTCAGTCATCTAATAGCCAACAATGAGTCAAAATTCTACGTCAAACTACGTCAAACATTTAATTAGTATCTTTGACAAACCAACGTCCAAGTCCCCAATATCGATTTTTCTCATTCCAATCTTACTTTCAAATTAAATCCCCCGTAGACATTCTCTCTCTCTCTCTCTCTCTCTCTCTCTCTTCCGTGGAAGGAAAAAGAACAGCGAGTCCCGGCGGATGGCGGTGGAGCAAAGCCAGTTCAAACAAATCCACCAGGGAATTTCATACACCACGCGTGTTTCACCGGCACTAATACGGAGGAGAATAGATATTTATAACGCGGCACGCGTCCGTGAGTAGATCCGAGATTTCGGGAGATGCCGCGAATATGCGATCAGGCACGGTTCCAGACAGCGATCTCGCTTCTCGTCCGTTCCGGCCGGGAGAGCGAGTCGAGGTGTCGAATAATGGGCTGAAAGGGATCGTGGAACGGGGAGAGATTGGGTGAGATTGGGTGGCGTTGGGGGTGGTAGACGAGAGAAGTTGCGACGACGACGACGTCGTCGTCGTCGTCGTCGTCGTGAGAAGAGTGACAGTAAGCTGTTCGTAGAACGTCTGCTTGCGTTCACGAAATTGCCAGTAGCAGAAGCTTTCGAAGTAGCAGAACCGTCTGCATCCGAACGAGACGGCGAGCGTCGCGCGCGCCGCGCCGGTTGCATCTGCAACAGATAGAAGACACTTTAGCCGATACGTTGCGCCAAGTCGTTGACGTTTCTCGGATCGATCCGTGCCGACGATAATTCTTCGGGACGCGTCGACGCCGACGGCTGACGGTATTATTTGCTTTTAAGGGAATCGCCATCGATATGGATTCCGTTCGAATACGGACAGGCAGCCACGCGCTACCTTCCTATCGAGCTACGGCCAACTAAGTAACGCAGTGAGATCCGACCGGTTGGCTGCTCCTGCCGATTACAATTGGATCAGTCGGCAAGTGACGAACCGGTTCACGTTTCTCGGATGTCGCGTCGAAGTCTCCATCGACTTTGCTTCTCAACGAGCGTTGTTTAACCCTCCGACAACTCTCTGAATCTCAAATGTGCCGGGGTCATTTTGACTCACACGGATATTTCACTAATACATATTTAGGGTTATCCGAACGGCTCATCGATACTCGAGACCGAGGTCCTCATTGACATTGTGACCAACACAGTGACAGACTCATATAGGAACATGCAGGAATATGAGGAACCAATAATAGTCACATGGATAATAAAGTTATATATATTTACTATACATTTATGTCATTCACTGTCAGGAACGTCTTGTGCAGATGGAGCAAAAGAAGACAAAGAAAGATTGCTCGTTGGCAATGAAGACATTGCGTCAACAAACAGAAACAATGGAAAAAATAACAAAAAGAACAAAAATAATAATAAAAACAGTAAATTAATAATAAAAATAGTAAAATATTAAAACGGTGCTAAAAACTAAAATCTAAATAGTAAATACAAAAATAATATTAAATACTAAATACTAAATACAAGACTAGTATAAAATACTAAATACTGAAAAAATAATACGAACTATTAAATGCTAAAATACTAAAACACTAATAAAAATACTAGAATATAAAATAAACTTTGAAATAAAAAATTACTTCGATTTGCTGCGCACGTCTTTCTTCCTCAGAACGTTACCAGAAACTGATATTTTTCGTCTTTAGTCGTCGTCACTTCGGCAATTTGGCACACAACCGCATGATGCGTTAGTGTGATCACTAATACAAGCAACTTCCAGCACAGGTCAAAACTGTGACCCAGGCACAGTAGGTGGAGGGTTAAATACACGATTAACGCGCACGATGCTGTGTCGTTTGAATATTTTCATTTCAATTCTCCACCCGAATGACGTGCACGTGTACTCTTTCGATGTTTGGAAAGGATGGAGGAGCAATTTATCGATTGTTATGCATCTATTTCCATGAAAATCAAAGTCGCGTTTCTCGTGCTTCATGAAGAACGTGACTTCAGATCCGCGGGAGACAAGTCTACAGCCTCCCTCTGGATTTATTTACCGCTGTTGTTCGTCATTGTCCCGGATTCTGAAGATCAGAAACTTTAAAAACTAACTTTGTCGCCCCTCGTTGCCTATTATACGTTCGAGACACTATTAATTCTTCTTCAGCGACGTATTAATAGATCGTTTTGAGAATTCCAAAGACACACACGAAGTAGGAGTAAAGTAGTTACCGTGAAGAAGCGATGTATTCCGTTGGAAACGAGGCTATCAAAGCGTAGATAGAAATGGAAATCAACGCGAAGAACGGAGCTTGTTAAAAGGCAAATTTTTTCGCGCAGATTCGAATAACGATTCCGATTTATACACAGACACGTGCACATGTACACGCTCGCACATTCGCTACATAGGCGAATATATTCCGCATCATTTGACTTTACGTAATAGCTGTAGCTTGTCGGATATGTGATCGGATCTTTGTAACGCGTCTGTCCGTATATTCAGTCCATCCATCCGTCCAACATGTATCCCAAGATGTATGGACTCTTGAAAGTGCATCGAGCCGCGTCGCTATTAATAAGCCGCGAGCATCGAACTCCGCGCACCCTTAGAAATGCATCCTGTGAAAACTGGAACAACCCCTCGCCCTCTGTCGTGTCATCTCACACGCCTTAACTCGGGCCATCGGTTTCTTCGTCATTTTCTTCTTTCCCCCCAGGTTAGACAGATCTCCATTCAAAATTTTCGCGCGCAAAGGATCGCAAAGTAATTTCAGCAAGCATCTTCTGCGCGAGGGCGTTCGAACGTTCAATTTCATAGCGAAATTAACGTAAATGTAACTTAGGAAGGTAACAATCTCGTTCGAGAATTGAGCGAACGAGTTCTAGATCTATGGTGGCGGACCTATGACCCATGGGTCAGACACTGACTTTTCAAATGATCCACGCGTAGATTTTTATAAACTTATCATCGTATATATAAAAGAATTTTAATTATTTTTCGAATAATACCCCTCTTTTCAAAAAATGTTCAAGAAAATTACAAGTGCTCAGTTAGAGCTTAAAAGTGAGAAATAAATGCACAATTGTGTTTTACGGAGGATTTACGACTTGGTTATGTATACATATAGGTATTTTATGTCTTAAATGTTATACGAGTTACTTGTGTCCAAAAAATCTTATATAGCGCTTACGATTAAACAGATTTAATAAACACTAAAAAAACGCACTAGATCCTATTCTCAGAATGGAAAGCTTTGTTAGTTTTTTTATATAATAAAAGAGAGAACAGACAATAAAAAATATTAAGAAATAAAGTATATATATCTAATGCATAGTGCAGGGGTGACTGGGCATGATGTCACCCCTTCTATATCAATTTTTTGACGTCGACGTTTATTCTGTTGCTCTTCACTCGCAAAAGTAAAAGTTGTAAAACAAAAGGGAAACGTAAACTTTTTAGAGAATTGTAAAAGTGAAAACCAAAGAAAAGTAGCTTTTAACCATCCTCCCCTCCCCCTTTCCAAGTGACGCCACTGGCTTAGTGACCCACGAGCTAGTACTAAAAAAAATAATGAACAAAATTTGACCCACTTCTCAAAAAGGTTCGCCGTCGCTGTTCTAGAAGAACCGAAAGTGGAAAATGAGTTCGCGGATCGGGAGGATCACCGCGGACCTGTGAATTTGTCGATGAACATGAAGGTTGTTTTTCTTGATAGTCTATTAGTAAATGTTCCTTTTGAACGCGTTATCAACCACTTCCGGCACGGTTTAAAGGACGCGTGGACTGCGGTTGAAAAAATATGAAGAAGCCAAGGTAAGTAGCCGTATAAATTGCCCGCAGCGCGGCTGTTCGCCGGTACAATGCGACTTTCAAGCGTATGCTCGCTATCGCCAATAACTCCGGTCCTTTCATATCTTGCCAATAATTCGTCCTCTAGCCAGCGGCTAGAGGAACAGAGACAGAGACAGAAAGAGAGAGAGAGAGAGAGGGAGGGAGGGAGGGAAAGGGAGAGCAAAATAGAGGGTGGCCAGAATACGATGAGGATGGCTGTTCTTTCGGCCTGGTTCGTGGAGAAGCGACCGAGGGAAATTTATCCAGCAGATAAAAATGTCTGTTAGAGTTTATATAGGGAACGGCGAGATTTCAATAAAACCCTCGATTGTAAAGTACAGATAGAGGAGACCGTCCGGACGTTACACGGGTCAGTGAAGCTCAAAGTCGCCTCTCTCTCGTCTCCCAAGACTTCTTCCCAAGGTTTTTTCACCCTTCTCTGCCCTTCTGCCCGATGCACCGGCATACTACACGCCGCGAACGCGGCACGCCCCTCTTCCGTGTGCAACGTCGCGTTATCGATACGCGAGCTTCTTTTTTTCCCCCTCGTGGGGAATTCATTTCTCGTCGAGTTAGAGGCAACCCCGGTCCGAACCGTGTCCGAAACGTTTACTCGTAGGGATGATCGAGGGGTGTGTCGTGGCCTGGGTCACCGGGGACCCAGTTCCCCCTCCCCACCCTTCGCCGCGGTCCCGGTTGTTGTTTCTGTTTGTCGAAGGTAAGGTCGATGAACGGGTGGAACGGCGGCGGTGGGTGGACGTGTCGTTGCTGGGATTTGTTTGATTCGAACGTTTACTCTTGAAAATGTCACGGATCCACGGGGCGGAGACACGAGCTCGAGTTTAATGGGAATTCTGTTTGCCCTCTGATTCGTTTGTTGGCTCAGCGATTAGATCGCAGCGACGTCCTCCGACGTCGAGCAGCCTTTTTTCTTCTATTTTTCTTCTTTTTCGTTTTCTTTTCTTGTGAAAAACGTTCGATCTATCGTACGCGTATGTATCGGTGATAAGCGAGATCCTTTTCCGCGGGCGTCATCAATAAACGGGGCGAATCAATAAGCGATGGAAGGGACGATCGGTCGCACGGGGTTACGCAGTGATTCCTAAGCGCGGTCTAACGTCTTCGAACAGCTCTCGACGAACACGTGGTCGTCGTCGGCGAACGTGGCAAGCCTCGAATCAGTCCGCCCAGTGGCTGCCATCAATCCTGCCGGCGTGTCTGCTTTAAGACCACCTATAAAGACCGAATCGGTCGATTTAACCGAGGACCTCCGCTCCATTCCTTCTCGCCTGGCTCGATGCTCCGGCGCGTTACTCTCTTATGACCGATCGAATGCTCGTCCCGATGATAAAAACAGACATTCCCGAGAAGAATTAAAGCGAGCGAACGTTTACGAGCGTCGGGGACATCTCTGCCCCGCGTAACAAGCGTTCGAAACGAGAGCGGAGAACGTAGTGGAGAACGTTCTCACGGACGTGACTGTCTGTAACGTCGTCTCTCGTTCTCGCGAACTGTTAATTTCAAGTTTCGAAGACGCGTTAATGGAGAAAATGAAGCAACAGCCGTTTCGAAAACAAGTGTCTACCTATGCTTGTTATCTGAGAGGGCGTTGGATACAAGTAAAAAATATATTCGTGCGATTGTTTCGCTCAGGGTTACTTTGTTCGTCCCTGAAGAGGAACGAGACAAGTTTTCTCGTTATTTTGACGCGTAGGATAAATATCCATCGAACGTTTGGCAACGGCCTGTACGCGCGTACGTACGGTACACAGAAATCGAGTGGTCGTTCAAAGGGAAATTTCCGAATAACAGACGAGGGGAATGGGAGAAATTCCTAACATCGAGCGAGAGGGTAGGCGATGATCCGCGTGCTCTGTACGCGTGACGTGGTCGCGCCAGAAGTGGATAATTAGTACAACCGATCCGAATAGTCTCACGCAGGATTAATTACGCAGGCTGCGATGTACGCGCGTAACCACATACACAGCTGAACACATAAATATTACACGTAACACGTGCCCCGTGTCGCCGTCCACACACACACACGCACGCACACGCACGCACGCGCGCGCGCACCTACATACACATATATGACCATCCATCTAGTTATAGACACGGGAATACGTCAATTTGTGGCCCTGTGTATCTGTACGTGACTAAACAAACTTTCCACCACTCGCCATCCACTACACCGTGCACGTACGCTCTGGACGCCACTTGGCATTATTGGTCGAAGAATGACGGAACTCTCCACTAACAGATACGTGTACGTGTTGCACGTACGTGTGTGAATTCGTCTCTCTACGCTACGGTTCTATCACTGTCTCTCCCTGTGTGTGTGTATTCACGTGCCGTCTAACCGATGCACACTTTTTAAACAGACACAAACAGGCACCTGACCAACCCGTTGCAAAGCAGCACAGGTGGCGGGGTTCGCGCGAAATCGAGTTTCCCTCCCGATTCACGTACTGCCGCGAGACTGTTAGGTGGTTCTGTGTGGTTCCGCACGGTTCTATACGGGCCCCGCCATTCGGCGGTGTGTCGTACACGCGTTTTCCTAAGGCGAACACCATGCCCGGCTACGTGCAACGAGACGACACCGCTGGGTCGACGGTGTGTGTATGTGCCGGACCAACCGGCAGTTTAGACCACGATTTATAGGGCATTAAACCAACACGCGCGACCAGCCAACCCACCGTGCTCGTTCCGAACTCTTCTAAGCGGCTCCGTATAAATATGAGCCGCTCTTCTTCCGCAAGATTATTCTCCCTTCTTCCGGCTACTGCGGCCGGGCTATTTTCTTAGCCTCGAATCAACGCGAATACGCGTCGCATTTAAATATCTCAGTAGCTTCGCCAACTCTCCGATCCGTGGTTTTTTCCATTTGGAATCCAGCGTGAAGAGTGTAATTGTAAAATCGACGTTCATTCGACTGGTGGCCGGATAACGATAATAAATAATAAATAACGACGGCCCGTATCCATCTCTCTCGCGCCGCTTCTTCTTCCACGACTCACGCTTCCCTTTGTCCCGTCCCTCTTCCCGCGCACCAGATTAGAATTCTTGTACGTCCAAGATGGAAAATCGATTGCTAACAGGCGAACGGATTCTCTGGTGGACCGTACGGGGCTCGGTTATAGCTTCCTGCCCCCGGGGATATTTACAATATGGAAACGACAATTTTCTGCCAACCGTTGGACAATCATAAAACACACCGGAGGGTCCCGTTCATTAAACGATAATACCGTTGTCCAAGGGCGAGACCACCGTGTCTGTTCCTTTTCTTTCTCTTAATTGCAAAAGATAAACGTTAAATGATCTCTGCCCGAGCTCGCGAATCGGCGAGAGAGAAGTAAAAGTAGCTGCGCTCCTAATGGCTTTCCTTCCTCCCCCTTCTTTTCCCATGCTTCTTTCCGCCCCTTTCATTTATCCTTCCTCCTTTCTCCCGTTTGGGGGTTCAATGAATTTTGGGATTCAGTTTCGATATGTGGTACGCATGATGAGTGGAAAACTCAAATACGTAGGTGAGTGCAGAGTGTGATAGATGAAATCAATTTTAGTTCAATTCAATTAATCCTTTTCTGCGTCATTTATTTGTAACAATTTATTTATAAAATAGCGAGTGAAGCGAATCACTTCAAGCAAAATGACGCAACACTGGGAATAATTATCCTGTTCAAATGACATTGAGCATGAAATTTTGTTGATTTTATATTCCTCGAACGTGTGATATTTTTTTAAAGCAATCGTCATCGCGAGTTTATTAAACTACGGTTTAATTGACACGTGTTTTCAATTTTCTGAAAAAAATTCGTTTCATTATTTTATAAACTTTCGTAAGAGGCGACAGTGAATTACTTCGAATTATTCGAATTATCCCAATTAGCGTCGACTGACTCACGACTGCCTCTGTCCTCAGGAATTTCTTCTTCTGAGATGCTTTTATCCGTTTCTACGTCGTTGTTGCAGCTAGTTGTAATTATCAGAAATTACATAAAAGAAAGTCCGAGCTGTTGGCTTGCTAATTACGATGTCTCCTTAAAAAGGACAGCTGAGTCACATTTAATCTTAAGTCAAATGTGTGTATCTCGGTCTTCATTATCGAACATCCGAGTCTCGCAAATAGCTTCGATCCTCTTCGACTGGCACGCGTTTCAATTATCACGACTTATTTTTACAACTCCGTTCATTGCAACAGAGCGACGATAAGTAATCGAATGAAAATTTTAACTGACGCTTTATGCCATCGTCGCTTTCCACCACTTTACTATTTATGGAATCGAGTGACCCAATTATGTCAAGCAACATGAAATTTTTCATCAGCTCATTTCCTTCGTCGTTCCACTTCCCCTCTCTCTTCCTCCTTTTTCAATTTTTCGTTGCGGACCGACATCGCACACTACCAAATCTGTTTGTTATTTATCTAAGTTGTCGAATGCTTTTTTCTCTCTCTTTTTTTTTGTTTCGAACGAGGAAGTACGTACGTTGATTTTCCGACAACGTGTCTTTTATTGTGCACGCACGTCCCTCTCTCTCCCCCCTCCTTCACCCTTCCTGTCAAAAAAAAAAAAAAAAAAAAAAAAAGAAAAAAAGAAAAAAAGAGGCAAAAGGCAGAAAGTCCATCAATCAAAAGGGGAAAAGCTAAAAAAAAAAAAAAAAAAAATAGAGAAACGAGAGAGAGAAGTTGAAAAGAAAAACGCTAAAAATTGATCCTTGAAATCGCGTGCAATTCCACGGGAATGCTGTTTGTTTGTCGCACGCGAGTGCGCGCGAGAGGAGAGAGCGAGAGCGAGAGCGAGAGAGCACGAAGCGCTATTTCGAAAGGGAAAACAGTAAACGGTTCTCACGCGGCCCCGTCCACTTGCCGAAAAAAATGTTTCGGGACCGGGGCTGCAACAACGTCTGTTATTCTTGCGCTGCCTCGAGGTAAACTCGTTACCGGACGGTTCCACCACCGACGGGCGCAACGGTTTTTCGTTCACGGCCGCTTGATACAGCAATTACGATGAGGCAAACACGCGATAAAACTCTTTCGGCCAACTTTTATTTTCCACAGAAAGCGGCCGTATTCGACACAGGAACACACGAACACACAGAGAAAGAGAGAGAGAGAGACCGACTGAAGACTCTCTTTCTCTGTTTCTGGGCTCGTGTGTGTTTGCACTGCGAGGACCGGCCGTACACCGGTCTCCCAAATAGAATTTCAATCTGGGATGTAATCGCTGAAACTTCCGAGATCCCGCCGGCTGAATTGCATCGATGGAAGTTTCATGCCGTTCCCGGAACGAAATTTTCCACGGGATCGACATCCACGCCGGGAATAAGCGTCCCTCGATTACGATTTACGAGCCGCTTAATCAAATTTTGATACCGGTGGCTTCTTCCAGCCGGCGGAGGAGGCTCGCCAGAATCGAAACGGCCATTCAACGCTAGGGAGGGAGGAGGGATGTGCACCGCGACTGACAACTCTTTCGCCGGTATTCCCCTTCAGCCGGTATTATCCATTTTCGTCGAATTCGCCAGAGCTGAGACTCGCCGACCACGCCATTGGTTTCATCGTGAACAGGCGCTCGATTTCTTTCTTCCTTTCTGTTTTCCTTTTTTCTTTCTCTCTCTCTCTCTCTCTCTCTCTCTCTCTCTCTCTCCTCCGTCGGTCGAATTCTTCTTTTAGAAAAGAAGCTTCGGTTCATTCGGAAGTTTCCTCACCCTTTGAGATCCTTAAAAAAAGCACCCTCTCCACCGAAGGGAACTCGAATTACCCGATAACTTTTAGAATCCGATATAATTTTGCGCGATTCGGCGGCGCACAAAGATTCGAAAGGAATTCTCTCTCTTCCTCTCTGTTCGGCTCGGAGAGATTGGCCTCCGTGTCGAGCGTATTTACTGCAAACTTGCACGTAGCCAAGTATGTCCGGGGGGGGGGGGAGGCTGAGGGGAGATTGCGTTTCGACGTACGTGACGCAAGTACAGGGAGAATCGGCGCGCTCTCCTCGCCGGATGAACAGCCCGATGATGAATCGCATCCGAGGCATTCACGCGATCGGTCCGCGCTCTGCTACGTTGTTTCCGTGCCGATTACGGTTCGCCGAGCGTTTCGCCCCAAAGAGTTTCGCCGCCCCCTCTCCCTCCCCCTTTGCTCTTTCAGCTTCCCCGTTTCGAAATCAAATCTTACGGATTTCCCAACGTTTCTCTCGCTCGCAAACGTCGTTTTCGCGCGGGCCATTCGCCGCGAGGAACCCATCGAAGAACCCTTCCTCGCTCCGTTGTGGCGAAACACGCGTCTAATTCGTCCTATCTCCTATTTTCGGCGAGTTTTCTCGAACTTTCTCGCGAAGGAACCGTGGGGACAAGAGACTCGCTGTCCCTCGACGAAATGGAAACAACGGCAAGAGGGGCAAGTTTGCTCGTAGAAATACGAGGACGAGTTAAAGTTCGTCCTCTCTCTCTCTCTCTCTCTCTCTCTCTCTCTCTCTCGGTTGGCCCGCAAACTATGGAGGGCGACTACGTTGGCGCGAAAATTCGTTGGAAACGAGACAAGTCTCGAGTCAGCTGGTGGCTCTGTTCGCGGAGCGAGCTAAACGCATCCGCCAGGATGAAAGGGACGCAAGAATGCCAACGGAGAGGAGAGGGTGGAGAACGAACGATAGAGCTCATTCGTGTGTGTGTGTATGTGTGTTTCAGACTCCATTACTCGAATTGGAGTGGGAATACACGTCGGTCTCTGCGCGTGTTCCCCGTATTTCGGGGCAAATGTTCGCGCGCCCATCGGCCAGCGTCGCTCTATGTGCCTTGGCATTTCTGACTTCTCTTACAAAGCGATAACTATACGGTACCACGTGTGTGTAGGGCGAGTCTTGGGTTCAACGACCTTTGTCTTTGCTAAAAAGTTGCAAACTACGAAGAGAGTTTGATAATTTGGTTTGCGTGACGTCAGCGCAATGGTTGGACCTTTAACCCTCTTAGCTGTGAATGACGAGTGTGAAATCTTCGCCACAAAGAAATGGCAATTTTTTCGTGTACGACGAGTGTACATACTGGTCGCGCGAGAGAAACAATTGCAATTTGTCACTTGAGTTAAATTTTTTTGTGGAAAGTAAAATGTATCTGTAAATTTCAGACGTTTTGGAATATTCTGAGATTAGACTTGGCTAGTTCTTTTCACGTTATTTCTAAATATTTCTTTGCTGTAGATATTAATTAAGTTGAACAATAAAATTACCGTTTTTTCAAAAGAGGAAACCAGTGTTACCTCCGTATAGTTTCATTCAATTTTACAGCAGCTGCGTGTTATTTTGTGGTTGAAGAATATTCGTTTCGCGACACTATGTAGATACACACTTTCAAAAACGGCACCACACGGGAACATACCGAAATGTGAATCACCGATTTCGATGAAATTTGGCACAAATGTAGTTTTCAAAAAAAATATTTGTATCTTTTTTTATCGGCAATCGTTGAAAGAATGAAGAAACTAAAACTCAAAATTGGAGGTGAGGAACATATTTTATCAAATATTTCAGAAATTATTGAAGATACCGTTCAAACACAAATTACGGTTATAATGGAATCTTGAATTATAAAAAAATTCATTATTTTCAAATCTTTCTCGCTGAACGTGCAAAGCGGGTTGTATACTAGAATTGTTCTCTGTTCGTAAATAGGTTATAAAATATATTTATAACTTAATGTATTTTATTTCTGAAAAAAGTTGACTTTATTCTAAGAGGGTAAACGTTTACAATTTTAATGAAAAAAGATACATGAAGAAAATGTTGAATTGATTCAATCTTTCTCTTTTATCGCTGTCAATTTCGCAATTTTCCATCGCGAAAATATATTTTGAGACGTCGAACGTCCTTCAAAATCGTTGCAAATCATTTGCAAATCACTCGTTCTCGTGGCAAACGCTTTCCCATAAATGTCGAACGTCTGATCACAAAGGAACGTAGGTAGATGCCGAGAGTCTAGAAATTAATTTAAAAGTTGGTTCGCGTGCACGTTGCTCCTTGGTTACCGCGTAGAATGACCGTAGAGAGAAGGGCAGCAGTTCCGGCGGAAAAATGAGTGAACCGCGGCCACCGGGTTCGTTACTTTCGCCCATTGACCACGCTTCCCTCAATTTTGCTCTATTCCCGTTCTCTGCCCTCGAATTTCCTAAAATGCCATTTCTCCCGGCAAATTTCGAAGATTCGTAGCTCTGTGTTTAATTCATACCCCCTTCTCCCCTCCTCCCTGTCTTTCGCGAACGAACATTTTCCACGCGTGTGATAAATTTCATGCGACAACTTCTTTCATTAGGGTAACATGCGAATTAGCTCCAATAATAAGGACGACAAGGCGATATAACTTTGTTACGCGATGTAACTTAATAATTTTATACAATGATCAGAGTTCTTTTATCGTTGAATTTTCATTTTATAATGTTGCCCAGTTATTTACATTTTTCGAAATTCTTTCGTCGTCCGTCACCATCGCGGTTGGTTAATATTTAATTTCTTGTACAATATATAAGAATATTTTCCAACTATTCTTATAAAAGTATTTACCGACGTTGATACTCGGACGCGATATATCGAGAAACTGTTCTAATTTTATCGAAGGAAATCGTGAAATTTGATAAACTTGGGCTCGTTTTAGAAATCGAGGTATACACTCTTAAAATGAATCGTTCACTTTATTCTCATTTGTCTCACGACTAAATCTGTAGGTGGCGAGAGAAAGAACATGCGTTAAATTCTTAACGATCGTTACAAAGACTACAATTTTGCAATTTTCAAATCCATTTTAGACTCAGTCACGAGAAGAAATTTTGTGACCATTTATAGCATTTCCAGTGAGAAAAGTGTCTTCTACTTATCCATCCACTTTACGCGATGATAAAAAGGAATTTCAGAATAAAATGAACGATACATTTTCAAAATAGTGGCTTCAGACTTTAAAACGACTCCAGGTTTATTGTCGTACGATCTTCTTCTTCTTAGAAAATTATAACGGAGTGTCGATATTCAGTGTGTGAATATTAATTATCGACTATTGATTGTCGTCACTGTACGAGCCTGGTTCTAATACAAAAGGACCATAAGATACACATTTCCGAATGATCGAAACTTCCATCGACGTCGAAAGGAAAGCCTCGTTCCCGTTCGCCGGCAATTAAATTGCGATCGATCAGCGATCGGACATTAAAAGCAATTTCAACTCTTTCCAGTCGGAAACTGCATTAAAGGGTTTCAGTGTCGGGGGTCGGGCTGGAAGCTCGCGAAACAACGACGAGCCCTGACATTAAAACCAATTAATACCGCGGACCGTTTTCATTACGATTTCATTGGCCGAGCCCGATCGGATCTACCGATATTGGCGTTATCGCGAACCAGGCTGCTCTATATATATATATATATATATATATATATATATATATATATATATATATATATATATATACACGTTAGCGTACGTTTTCCTTCTATCCGACTTCCATTACGGCGATATTGCGCCGAGACGTAGAGCGCAAATGAAACGGCCCCCCTGAATTGCCCTAAGAAATGTACACACCGGCTCCTACGTGTGTACGTGTGTACGTGGCCCGTAGCTTGGCATATGCTTGCTCCAGTTCCAATTTCTGGCTTCGCTACCCTTCGGTTGCTCGAATTTAAGGAGCCTTGTATCAGGGTACGGAGCGATACCGCTAGTAGCGGGTATGGTTTGCCAAGGAGGCTGCAGTTTGCTGCCGCCTTGTTCCGTCAACGAACGTGCGTGGCACCGTTTAGTCTGTTTCGCAGATTTTACGCGAGCACAAGTTTCTTCTTCGGACAGTTGAGCGGTGTCTGCCGAGTAGTATTCAGAATCGTTTCAAATGAAATTTCTACCACGTGACGCGAGTTTTTCCCTCACTTTCCCTGTCAATTTCTTGGTTCTCTTTCAACGAACCTGTGGTCTAATATTCGACATCGAGTAAGACGAATTTCTTCTCGAATGAGAGGCTATGAGCAAAGATACAGAGAGAGAGAGAGGTAGAGGTTATAAAACTCATCTCCATTGCAAATTCTTCAATCTCGCGTTCGTACGAAATGCGAACGTCTACGATGTATCGTGTTACAGGAGAATTTACGTTCGACGGAAGAGTTGGATAATATCAATTTCTCTGGCAATGTTCCGGCCTTGCGTTTCTAAGTGAATATTTTCGAATATAGTTGCAAACGTACAGGGTGTTCCTTTAGTGTTCACAATTTGCTGGTTCAGGTTTGCAAATAAAAATAAGACTGAAACTTCGTGTAACGAAAAGCTTCGTCGTGTAACAGAAAGTGCTTCGTTGAAAGGTTGTAACAAAAATACGAAGCGCGACAGACACGATCAATGCGAACGGTTCAATCGACGAGGAACAACTTTTTATTCTACTAATTCCAATCGCAACGGGGAATGGAGGAAACTCAATTCGGAGATCCACAATCCGAGACTCTCCACTCACGGATCCGAGATCCAGAAGTCGAAAATCAAGAATGAAAATCCACTGTACAATCTGGTATTCGGGTGATTTCGAAATTCGCAATCAGGATCGGAGAGTGAGGATATATTATTCACGATTCGAGATTGAAGATACCGATCCGCGCCAGCATCGTCTGTCTCAACATAGCCATCGTTGGCTATCGCTGTTCGCTATCTTCGTCGCTTCGAACGCGAGCGATATGAACGAACAGAGCGGAGCAGAATCGTGGATCTAGGAACGAAATTATCTGTAATGGCGGCGGGTGGGGGATCGGCCGCAGCGGTTGTAAAATTATTCTAGCCGGAATAGTCAGAATTGATTCCGCATTTTGAATATTATGCAGATGCTCGTGCGGCACGCTAGCGCGTAGCGGTTGCGGGACAGGCGCGCCTCGGCGGGCTCTCGTTCGTTCGTAAAAAGCCGAAAAGTAATTTCGCGTGGAACGAGACGGACGAAGCTGTACGTGGCCTGCCGTTCTCGCAGTCGAATTTAATTTCGCCGCGGTCGAATCAACGGGAGCTAACAATATGAGCCGCGCAACTACGAAAACGCTCTTCGCCCGCCGCGAGATTTGCATACGCGTGCCGCGATTAATCATCGCCGAAACACCAACGGTCGAAACATCGACGTTATCGCGAAACGAAATTAAGCTCGAAAGCTTCCGAACAATTTCGTCAGTCACTTGTTTCTAAGATCTGAGAAGATCTTGTGTCGTTTAACACTAGTTATACCACGCCCGGTCAAATGACCAATATTTAATCCAAAATTACACGTCCATCGTGTGCTATTTCTTTTGTTTGTTTAACTTTATTCCTTGCATTGTCTGATCAGTCAGTTTTCAACTTTTCGTTTCCTCTTTGCTTCTTTTCTCATTGAGAAAAAATTTGCCGCCTGGCTTATTTGCCGCGACGTGTGCGTTCAAACAGCGACTTTATGGTTCTGGACATGTGGATGCAATGTTTATATTTCGAATAATGTTAACAGGTAGTTTCATCGTTTAGACTTACAATCAAATCAATTAGTGAAACCTAATACGAAATTTAGTTAAAATAGACATCCATGTGTCCAGTGTGAGCATAAAGTCGCTGTTAGTCCGCAGTGTTAAATGATTAAGAAACTTTTTTGCCATTTTTCGAAAGAAACCATAGTTCCTTGGATGAGTAGAATACAATGCAAAAAAAAAAAAAAAAAAATTGTTGACCTTGAAACTGAATCGAAGATGTAGAATTCATTTATGATGGCAACGGACAAACTTTCCTTTCCAAACTGTACTTTACACGCGTGGATCTTCTACACGCGAGCAACGATCACGGAAATACATATGTGTGTAAAAGTATTACGTCTGTTTGTTAAATTTTACCACTTGCTATTAACCAAATATCATTATATTACATTATAATAATATAATACAATTAACCAAATATTATAATATTATATGAACCAAATATTTTCACGCAATTGAAACCTCTCTCAAAACAATTACCGGAATCTCGATTACACACACACACACACACACACACACACACACACACACAACGTTTAATTCTACAGCACATTTGTCCGACTGTCCCGTACATCCGAAATTTCTCACCCTCTTCGGCAATCTGCTTTGCCGCTGGCGTCAAGCGAAAACGGACATACGAACGGGAACAAGTTGATACAAAGGGAGGAACAATTAATCATCGACATTATTTCCCTTTATGCGTGGCACAATACTTCCAGCGTAGCGTGACATCCAACGTTCCATCCTTAGGATAATTTGTCTGGCGGGGAATTGAAAAGAATGACGAATCGTCTGGAACCGAGGAACCGCCGCCTCTTTCCCCACCTCTCTCCACGATATTAACCTTTCTCAATTTACTCGGAATTATCTCTCGATGCATTCGACTCGATTCGTTACCGAATCGTTTCTCGGCGATGCGCTTTTGAATAAAGCTTCGCAATAAGGGAGAGATCAGTAGAATGGAAGGGAGACAGCCATCACTCCAGACAACGTAGAAGTCAATGATAGAACCATCTGCTCCCGGTGGATGCTCTTTTCTTGGTAGAATGTGTGTGTGCTGTATAAGCACGCGTGTGTGTAGGTATACAGGGTGTCCCGTTCATATCTGCTCGAATATATCTGCCAAATTACACGGGAATAAATACGTTTCGAATAAAATTTGTTCTGTTTCGAGGGGGACGTCTTACGATGGCCGCCAGATCTCTCTTTTCTGAGATCTGAAGGTCACTTTCACTTTTTTAAATGAAATCTTACGTGTGTGTGTGTGTGTGTGTGTGTGTGCTTTTGTAAAAGCATTAATCGATGCGAGAGTCTTGAGATTCTTTACGAAAAAGGTATGCACGAGTAAGTGAAAAAATTATCAGTCGAAGAAACATATTTCAACCTTGCACGAAAGACGAGACAAGATAGAAACGATATTCTTTTGTAATTGGCTTTGTCTTTCACGCATGGATTTTATAAAAGTTAAAATACAACCGAAACTAATAATTTTTCGGCATACGTAGGTTGGTACTCTTTTTTGTCAACTTGCATTCGAGCAACGAACAAAAGAAAATATACGATCCCATTTTTAAAGAAGTGATGCTCCCGGAAACAAATCCGGCGATTTTTCGGATAGCTTCCATTTCAAACATGTTCGCGTGTCGTCGGTAGTTTGACAGATACTCGAGCGTAATTGACGTAAATGGGACACCCTGTACACGTAGAGAGTATACATATATACCGCGTGTCTGGAAGGGTATACATCATTACCCCGTCAGTCTTACTTCTTCCCGAGGAACGTGTAACAGCTGCGCTGAATGGAGAGAGAGTCTCTGTTCTCGATAGGCTCGACGACGTTATCGCGTCGAGAAGGGACTCTTCGGAACGTTTCTTCAACCGTCGCCTTCAACCGAAGGATTCATTGGAATTACCGAGAGAATGGAGTCGCGGGAGTGTAAAGATTCAATCCCGAAACGTCTGGGTACTTTCGCCGGTTATAAGCCTATCATCGTGCACGTGGGTCGCGTCCTAATTGCGGCTCCGATTCGATTTCACCGTGGGAAGTATACAGGCGAACGACGACGAAGATATACAGCGATTGTCGACGAGACACAAACGTATAATCGCGTGTAAAATAAATAAGCTCTCTCTCTCTCTCTCTCTCTCTCTCTCCGAGATTGGAAGGATTTCCCGTGGACGAGCCAAAAACCAGCGCGAACACACCGGTGGGATGCGTCTCTGTTTGCAGTGATCCACGTGACGTTACCATCGCGTCCCTCTCGCGAGACACCGCCACTTCCTGTTGCGGGAAATTCCAGCTAATTAAGGAAAAATAAGACCAAGTGTTTCTCGTATTCGAGCTGTTTGTCGCCGATCACTTTCGTTGAGTTGCCGAGACCGAGGATTTGAGGAATAAGAGAGGCTCTATTTCTTTTACGGCTCGACCCTCGAATCCCAACGATGTCGTTTAAATCGTTGCGTTCGACGTTAAGTTCCGACGGAAGTCCGTAACGCGGGACGGAGGGAACGTGTTATTGAAACTATATTTCTGCTCTCACCTTTTTCGGATGTCGTAAAGATATCGCCGTTTCTCAGCGAGAAACTGCGAAAAACTAAGTGGAATTTTCAATTTTACACGTTAAAAACTTTCTACATCTCGTTACCGGGTGCGTCAAACATTTTCTGTTTCCGTCCGTCGGATAATATTTTTTTTTTTTTGCCACTTCGAAGCGTGCTCGACGCTCGGCAGTAGACTGAACACGTTTCTAGTCAGACGCGACGCAACCGTCAAACTTTCTCTTCCATTTGTCTCTATTTTCTTACGAGAGGACAATGAAAATTTATCGTTTTCTGAGACGTTTAATTCCCATTTGGAACCTCGCACAATGATTAATAACTTTAACGAATTAACAAACTGAAAATTATGTACGTATGTAGGTATGCAGACACCTAATTTCAGTCTCAAAGAGAATAATCCTACAAAATTTTGCTCATTTTATTTCTAAAATTTTACTAACTTCTTGTATTCTAATTTGTTACTTGTGTAATTATTCTAATTCCAATATGAAGTAACTTTTACGTTTAATTGCGACTTAAAAATTTAATCGTTATGGCCCTTATTTATAATTTTAAATATTAAAATAATCAATATAAGTATCCCAATATTCATTCTACGATTAATGTAATTAAAGATCATAAAACTATATTCATTATACAATTTCAATATCAAAAATTAAAAATAATAATCTAATTTAAAAAAAAAGATACATTTATAGGTAATATATTATCTGTATCTTGTTATACATATATATGAAGGTAAAGTAATGACGAAGAAACGTGCGTCAAACCTTCGTAACTTCTTCTCACAGTTCAAACACTGGAGAATGAAATTTGCTAAAAATTTAACAAAATTTCAACTTGCGGGGGCCACGCTGCGACAAAAACCACAGCTTCTCGAGCGAGTTAATACGCCCAACCACTCTCGGAAATCTCTAAATCTGCGCAGCCGTCTCTCTCTCTCTCTCCCTCTCTCTCTTTTTCTCTCTCTCTTGCGGCCGACTAACACTAATACGCAAGCATTTCATAGCCCCACGACGCGAATGCACGTAATAATCCAAGGATACGGTCTCGTTTCGACCGTCCGATCGATCCATCCATTTTTGGCTGGGATTATCGGAGGCTGGTTTACCGGAACTTAATTCGTATCCAGGCACAATGCGAGTACATTTCGGACGCGGCGCACCGAAAACGGAGGGAGAATGGGAAGGTGGAAGAGGGGGGGGGAGAGAAGGAGAGATCTAGATGAAGAGATAGGGATCCTGGGGATGCCTGGGGATCGTCGTGCTCATCCGGAGACGGAGCTAATACGCAAGGCGCAACGGTGGCGGTGGTTGGATTGTCGTTGCTCGAATCTCAGCCAAAGGCTCGCATGACCGATGAATCGATATCGGAGCACGCGGAATCCTCAGAGGGGATGATACGCGAAGCGTATCGGTTGATAATCTCCGGCAACCGGGGAATCGCTTTCAGGTTCGGTCTTGTCAATGCTCGGTTTGGTCGGTTCGTTCGTTCGAGCACCGATTTACCATGAAACCACGCGACCAAAGTGTGGCTGCGTGCGCGCGTGTATCGCGAAAATGTTTTATGAAAGGGGAAAGTCGTGCGCGCGAGCGATTCTAGGGGGCGGGAGGGAAGGGGGATGGAAAATTGATCGAAGATTCGAGAGCGAGGGAGAAGACTTCGAGGGGAGGATGGAGTCCAAGCGCCTTCGTTCGCTCGGGACGAAGCCTCATGAAATTCCATGAAATTGCATATTCCTTTCTGACGAGGACAGTGCCAGTGATTTGAATATCAAAGATCGCTTGCTCTTTTTCGCCATTCACTCCTCCGGCTGGAAAACTCCGCGAGATCGGAAAGGCCAAGGATGAAACAAAGCTATCGTTTGATTTAGATTTCAAACGATAGCTCCGTCCCGCGAACGAGGCGAGAGTTTCCCACCCATTTTCACCCGTCGATCCGCCGCGGGAAGAAAAATGCATCGCCGATGAATTCGATACGCGGAATCGCGGGAATAGAATACAGCCGCGTAGATCAAAGAAATTCTTTAACCAGCTAGTGTTTGCCAATTTTCTGAAAAGCAAACTATTTAACGCGTCCGGCTCTGCGCCGACAGATATTTCATTAAAACTTGCAGTCCAATTCGAAACCGGGGCGAAAGTAATTCCGCATTAAAGCTCGCCGTTACACGGTCAAACGTTCCTGCCGCGGCGAACTTTTTCGAGGGAACAAAGTGGACGCGACATAATTGTGCTAATAATTGTGCTACGGCAAACCAACATCCTTTGTACACACCGTCGTAAAAAGTGCTTACGCTAACGAGAGCTCGTTTACTTGCGTTTCAAACGCGTGTCACGGCCATTTTGACCGAAGAACGAAAGGATGATTTCGAACATCTGGCTTGTTACTCGTTGGATCGACACGCGTGAATCGCGCCAACTCACGATGCACTTTACGCCGAGAGACATTAAATTCACGACGTTCTCGTTGCCGTGATCGACAATTTCCGCGAAAGTTTGCGAGACCGCCGAGTCGACTTGCGCCATTGCGATAAGATATTAGGATTTCGCGGTTGACAGCCGAGCTAAGCTGCGCCAAGAAATTATAGCGCGTACGTGTTTTCCTATCAGTCAGAGTCGACGCTCGTTAACCGAGTTGCGTTTGGATCGTTTGTTCTTGGAAAGTTTCTTCATCGACGATTATACGAGCCTTTGTTTCCTGTTATCTTTTAAATTCAGAGCGCTCTCTACGATAGAACTGTCGACTGGAAGCACAAAATTTTCATCAGTGATAACGAAGTGAAGAAAATAGAGAAGCTTTGTAGTATAATAAATTGCACGAGCTTTTATCTGTATATATTTTACGAAACATCGTTCAAGTCTCTAGAAATGCATTGTTTCAAATCTAAAAAATTTCTAACAAAAATTGGTCGTTTCGACTATTTTTGTAGTTCTAGCGTTGAATATTTCTACCGACTAATGCTAGAAGTATAAAATTTCCATCAGTGATAACGGAGTAAAGAAAGAAAAAAAAAATAGAAAAGCTTTGTAGTACAATAAATTATACGAACTTTTATTTGTATATTTTACGAAACATCGTTTAAATCTCTAGAAATACGCTCTTTTATTTATATCACCTGCAAAATTTCTAACAAAAATTGTACGCAAATTGATCGTCTCGACTACCTTCGTAGCTCCAGCATCGAATACTTGAAAATACTACTGACTTGTGCCTCATTAATTATGCTTAATATTAATTCAATCAAACTAACATCGCAAATTCACCGTCAAATTATCACCTTCTTCGAGTATTTTATATAGTGGTTTTCACGTTTTTCTTGTTTCCTCCGATCCAGCGAGAGATTTTACTCGAAATTCACAGAATCTTCCGGAGTTTCGTTCGTAAGGGTGTTTGTTCTCGCGGTGAGTGAATTTGCTCGGTCATTCGCGCGAATGTTCCGCGTGACTGGAGTAACGAACCCTTGTTTCCCGTGGCTCGGTTCAGTTCGCCGGTTCGTCAAAAGACGAACGTGAATTAAGAAATCCGCAGCGCACGTACACCGGCGGAACTTCCTCTTAAAAAAATAACTGTTACCGGCGCGCGTATAATTGGACATCGTAGACGATTGAAGGGAGAGAAATCGAGTTAGCATCGTGGCTGAATGGAGCAAAGAGCCCCGATGGAGAGGAAAGTACGAGTAATTCCTCGCTCTTTCGACCGAGAGGGCGAAGCTTTCCGTTCGATTTCCACGAGCACCGGACGCATTCGTGGAAAGCGTTTAGCCGAAATGCTCGGGACTCTGTTCTCTACGCCACGCCGCCGGTCCCAACTTCCACCACCACTTCCGTCTTTTCTCAAATCGCCGCACTCGGCTGCCGCGCCTTTTAAAATTTCCACTTTAAGTCTTCGAAGTTTCGAAGGGGAAGAATGGGACAACGGGGAGGGTTTTAATCGAATCGATTCCTCGCCATCCAGATGAGAATCGTGATTAAAAACGCCTGGCACGGGGAACGGGCCGCGGAGCAGCACTCATTCTCACGCGCGTTCATTCTGGCTGGGCGGCATTAAAATCTCGAGCAACTACTCGGCGATCACCTGTTCCACATTTATTACCGGGCCGGCGCCCGGCAGAGATTCTCCGAAGAATATGGAGATGTTCCACCCCGCGAGGAGAACATTTCCATTTTAATGCCGTTCCGAATGTATTCTCGCGCCGCGAGAATTCTAAAAAATGCAACTGCCGCGCGCACGGTCGTCTCATAAATTCTTGCGCGCTCTACCGAAACGACGTTTGCCCTGGAAAGGATTCAAACTGCCGGTTGAGGGGGGGAAAAAACGAAGAAGAAGAAGAAGAAGAAGAAAAGAAAACAAAGAAAGAGAGAAAAAGAAGCGAGGAATTTCTAAAAATCTGCCGGCCTCGAAACGCGCGAAATTTCCGCAGAGTCATCGAGAGTAGAGCGCGAGACAAACAGCGTGGTTTGCGAAGGTTTGCAAAGGTTTGGAAAATCGCGATGACTGCCGTTGGCCGGTTAGTTGGCCGGCGAGAAGATTATTGCCCGTAATAAGATATTTCGAGTGGCAGGGCCGTTTCTTTTATCGGCGCTCGCATTTAAATGCAAAGTATTATTCAAATGGCACCGGTTTCCTTTCCCATCCTTTTGCTCTGTCTCAACGTCTCCTCTTTTCCTGTCCCTTATTGCTCTTTCTTGTTCTCTTTGCCCTCTTCCCTGCTCACCCTTTCTTCTCTCTCTCATTCACTTTCGTCTTCCTTTTCCCTCCCGTTTCGTTCGTACGATTCGATATCCCTTGCCTAACGTTCTCTCCTCTCTTTCTATTCGCCGCAGCGGTTCGCACGCAGGCTGAGACGCCCCTGGGACAAGAGGCTTCATTTCCTGATATTCAAATGCGCTCAAACATCATACCCGGCTATCGTGCGCCCCATGGAGGAGGCGCTGCGCCGCGGTTTCCGCGCGGATAAGCCGCTTCAGCCGGTGGATGCACGCCGCCAACGCCGCTGCACGCTGCTACCACCGTCGTCTCTTTTCTCCTTCTTTTTCTCATTCTATCCCTACTCGTCCTCTATTCCCTTTCGCGTTTCGCCTCTCTCTTTCTCTCTCTCTTTCGTTGTTCGTTTCCCTCGAATGGCCAGCAGTGGCGCAGCTCTCGTTGGAAAATGCAAATCGCCACCGTGAGAGCAACGGTTATGAAATCGTAAGGGACGCTGCTCTCTCTCTCTCTCTCTCTCTCTCTTTTAGGACGGATCCCGTTATAACGAAGTCGTCGCGATCCTCTCTGTTTTTTTTTCTTTTTGTCCTGCGGAATTGCATCGGTCGCGATGGCCGTCGTCCGCGTAGCACGCAGGCTAAACTCCAGGGAGGATATTAAAGTCAGATATCGGGAAATGACGAGGGAACGACGGGTATGGCGGGGGGAGGGGGGGGGGAGAGGAAGAATCGAGTGGGAATTCCTGGTACAAAGCACTCTTATTGTCGGAAGAAGTAACCACGAAAGTATGAATAAGTTGCGAATATCGAAAAACATTACGCTCGCAGTGGTGAGAGAGAAAGAAGGACACAGAGAGAGGGAGAAGATGAACGGCGGAAAGAGGAGCAACGCAAGAAGAGGGGACTTATTAATTCGAACGAGTCGATTGTCGACGCGTCTCTTATTCTCCCTCTCTTTCTCTCTATCCACCTCTTCCCCTGGCTGTTCAAGATCGAGTGGCGCGTTCCGATAATCAGAAGGAGGACTTCTTGGCACTCGCGTCAACTCGGAAGCGAGATCGATATGAACGACTTCCGAACACGTGAGCTCTCCGCCGCGTTCCACGAGAACTTTCCACATTCTTTCCCACCTTCTTCTCCACGAGTTTGTTCTCTCGACGCGTCTATATTGCGTCTATATTGCACGCGGGCGCTGTTCAATGTATGCCCTGCTGTCGAATCCGGCGATCTCTCTTTCCTCTGCCCCTCGCTTCTCGACCGATCTTCTTCTCCTTTCCATTCGTCGGTGTGTGTTAGCGGTGTCTAACGAGCACGCAGGAGGAAACAAAACGCGAGGGGAAACTAGAAGGAAGGGGAAAGTAGAATCGTGTGAATTAGAGATGATTCGGGGGGGGGGGAGAGCAACGTGTAGCGAGCGTGTGCACGGTAGGAGTGTGCAACTTCCGGTTGGCACTGCGCGTTCCAGCAACCGTCCCAGGGAAGCACCGGAAACCTTGTACAAGGAGCAAATAAAACTGTGAGAGAGGCTGGCGGAGAGGACGGACTTGCGACTCCTCTGGCAGTTTTCGTCGGCCAGGAACGGGAGGGGGGGGGGAGAAGAGGGCATTGAATCTTGGATGAGACGGACGACGACAAATTGAAGGATCAAAGCGAAGGGAGCCACGCGAAGCGATTTCATTGCCTGATCGTCCGTGTGTGTGTGTGTGTGTGGGTTTTCGCTGGTACGACGAAATTTCTTTAATAACCGTCTGCTCGGATTAACATCGTTCTTCGACGGACGAACGTTGACAATTGAATCGCTCGGTGGACAATAAAGGGAAAGCTAAAGTTTCCCTCTCTCAATTTTCTAACGTCCATCCAATTGCATCGGTCGCCGCAGTCGGTCGCCGACGAAATTGAAGCGTGCAAGAGTCTGCCGGTGGTCAACCATCTGGCTACCGCTTGCTATGGCACTTGGACGAGTCGAATCACGGGCAGAGACATAAAAATTTTATTCGATATTCGTAGCGATCGCGATACTCGAGGCTTCTCTCGATACGTCAAGTTCTCGTGTGAATGAGATTGAGACACTTAGCGGGGGAACATACTGAAGTGTGAATCACCGATTTTCGTGAAATTTGGCATAAATGTAGTTTTCGAAAGAATCGTCGATGTCGATGGGGTGAAAACTAGAAATCGTCGAAATTGGAGGTGCGGAATAATATTTTGTCAAATATCTCGGAAATTATGGAAGATGTCATTTCTGTGCAAGTTCGTGAAATTAGTGTTTACTTTAACGACGAATTTAATGGTTTCATATCATTTTGTTTAAACAATATATTTACGTTCCATAAGATTTTCATAGTAAATGTTAGTAAATTTTCTTGAATTCAAATACAAATTACGGGTAAAATGGAATCTTGATTTTTGCATTATAAAAAGATTCATTAGTTTCAAATCTCATCGCGTATCATCGTGCAGACATCTATTATAGACATATATTAGAGAAAAGTATTGTGACGCTTGAAGAGAAAAATGAGTTAAGCAAACCTGACAATTTCAGATCGAGAAGTTGCACAAAGATCAATTTGTAATTCATCTGTTCATCGCATCGTTCGTTTGAAAATTCTAGCAAACAGATTTTTGCAATTTGTCGCTGCGTCTTTTCCCCGCATCGTCAGGCACAAAATTTCAATATTTACATAAACGGGAGTGTTCGCCGTGCTCGAACCCTCCCTCTCCGTGCCACGATAAAAAATACCGCTGCCATTATCAAAATCGCACTTCATTGTCTCGAAATAAAATTAGATAAATTCCGTAACATAAATCCCGGCGATTCACGGGGATTCTCTTCCACGACTCGAGGATCTCATCGTCCATTCGTTATCGCGTCGTATTTCATTAGCCTCGTAACGAGGGAATTTATCAGACGAGGCCAGCGTCACTCACGACGACATCGTTCATTCTTTCGAGCGTCCGCCTCAAGACGCTTCTTTCTCACCCCCGAAAATTCAGGCTCGCCTGGCTGACGCCATATCTCACCAGGGTGAGAGCCACCACGGTTCACACGGATCAGACGCGCCGCGTCGCGCGTCGCTCCACCGACGGACAAAACTTTTTCCCACGTTAAGAAACGCAATTAATAATCGTGAACACGCCACGGCGTGACGTCTTCCACGCGAACGTGTACGTATGTGTGTATGTACGTACAATTGCCGCGTTCTACTGCTGTACCTCCTGGCAGCAGTCCGAAGAGCCAGCATCCGCGCAACATAATGGAAGGGCTCCCCCCAGAAAACGCGTCGCCGTCCGAGGACGTACGCCCCTTACGTTTATTATTACGTACGTGCACGCTTTTACGCAAATTGCCGCGCAATATTCGCGCCAGCTTTAAACCGAATTCATAACGTTGGACAAACTGCATCCTCGAAGTATTAAGGCATTAAAGTAATTGTTTGCAGTCGAGATAATACGAGCGAACCGGGCACGGAACGCGAATAATTAATTAATTCACCCTTTCCACCCCACCCACCTGCACAATTCCTGTAAATAACGACCTCTCCGCGCGATATTCCATCCAGCCTGCCCGCCCTTGAGTAAATGATCCTGCGCGGCTCTCGTCGTTAACCCTTTTCCGGGCTGATGATTTCCTCGTTGGAAAGAAGGGAAAATATATACGGGCCGGCGTTTCTTTCTGCGAGATCGCGCGACTCGTGACAGCTGCAAGCTGCCGAGAGCTGCTCTGCAGCTCTCGCTCACGGTTTTGTCTACGGTACGAATCGACTGCGTGGCTTAATTAGGAATGCTCGTAATAAACGAACCCTGCCAGGGATACCTGTTTAGTTTAGCGTTGAAGGGCAGAAGGGCGAAGAGGCGGGGGAAGGGTGGACGTGATTGCGCGTCGTTTCGTTCGGGGTGAATCGCGCTATCTCCACTGTAGCGATGGTAACTCGTCCCTAATCGTGGACCTCGCTCGAAGCGCGCCGACCACTCGACGCTCGCGGCGTTTCTTCCAATTTGTTCTGCTTCTTCGTTCACGATGGTCGAGCCAGACGACCGACACATCTGCGGCAACTTGCGATATTTGACCGCGATATTTTTTCTTTCTCTTTTTCTCTTTTTTTTTTATATAATACGCGTTACGCGTGCGATACAATTAGATTGTCGTGGATTGGATTAAATTCTCAGAGACCAGGAGAGCAGGAAAGGCTATTGCCAGGAAATAGGAATTGTTCGTTTATGAAAATGAGAGAAAACTCGCGCTTTCTTCGTCTTCCTTGGCGATAATCGCTCTCGGTTTGTAATTTCGATTTTTCCACGTCAACGTCCCTATCTGAAGAGGAAGAACAGTACCGATAGTTGTCCCCCAATTCTCGACCCAGTCGGAGAGAGTTGGTCGTCACAGAACATTCCCCCCTTAAACGAAGCGCGACGAGATTAGGCGGCATTCTAAACGGAACGTAGCCGTGAACGATAACGAAACGAAGGCGAAAAGTACATCTGGAGATTAGTTTTCGCGGCGGAGTAGGAAGCGAGTTAGCCTAGCTAGGGTACACGAGAGGCAGAGAGAGAGAAAGGGTGGGAGACGACGTCACGATCTCGTCGAGTCTCCAACAAGCTTCCTCGTGAACGAGATAACACGAAATGGAGAGGGTGGATGAGTCTGTTAGCGATGAAAATAATAGGGCCGCTGGAAAGTGCAGGCCGCGCGACGGAAGTGGTGCTCGAAACAGGCTTCGGCAGCGAGATCGACAGAGAGAAGCGCGAAAGACAGACAGACAGACAGAGAGAAAGAGAGAAAGAGAGAAGCGCTCCATAGCGGATAGAAAAGGTGTAAGAATGGCGGAAAGTGCGCAGAGAGGATGGAAAAGGATGGACCCGGCATGTTGAGAGCCGAGAAATAAGTTTCGGTGGCGGGTGATAAATCGGCGAGTTTCGCGAAAAGTGAGAACACGGTTGCTGTATCACGTGGATAAAACGGGCCTTCGTGGAGACGGACCACTAAGAAAGAGGAGACCCTGGGAGAGAAGCAAACACGGAAGGCGAGATTCGCTCCTCGAGAGGTGGACACAACGAACGAACGGTAAAAGGTAGAAAGAGAAAGAAAGAGAGAGAGAGAGAGAGGGAGAGAGAGATGGTGTCGCAAGAAACGTGGGTCTCGTTGGTCGGGTTTTCGTTCTTTAACCCTTTTACGTGGTGCCAGCCACGTAGACACATGGCCGGTTTGGTGCACTTGACCGAGCTGTTATGGTCGTGTGTCGTGTCGCGCGAGCCGTGTCAAAGGTCACAGGAAAAGATATAAAGTTGTCGTCGACGGAGCGAAAACGCCGGCTTCTTTACCGCGTATCAAAGAACTACTGCGACGCGGAGAAGTATCGCCAGTACCCGGAGCCTCTTAGAATTGGAAATTCGAAAGATCCGCGGTATAAAATATCGCGGCCAAGGAAGAAGGTGTACAGTTTAAAAGCGCGTCAACCAAATAAAAAAAAGTTTGGTCGAAGAATTCTGACGATTAACTGACTCTCGTTTCTTCGAGCCGTGTTTAATACCGACCGCGAATACTTGAATATCAAATTCGACGTTGAATATCGATTTTCACACTTGAATTGTAAAAATTCGATTCCTCGAGTACGAATTTCAAAAAGTTAATCACCAAGGACGGGGTTTCTGTTACCGAGAAGAGAAAACTTACCACCGGTAATTATCCGATCCCGTTTTCGTCTCATTTTCGATCTACCAACCGGCCTGAATTCGCTGTACGGTGTGTCGGGCGAACGACACCGAAGGGAAACAGACTCACCTGAAACAGAAAGATTAACGGAGATTCGTTAGAGAAGGCTCGCGTAAATTTAATGAAATTTCAGGGTATTTGGAGTCTCGTCGAAGGAACAATAAATGTTGTAGGCCGGGCGGGAGAATTCATCGCGAATGAATTGCGCAACGACTGGTCCGTGTTCGCGCTTGGCCTTCATTATAAGGATCCCCAAGTTATTGGGTAAGGATAAAATTAATTAGCTTAATTAGCATCTTTGGACGCACCATAATTCTCCTTCATTAACGGAGTAAGCTACAACATTTGCGTATACGTACGCACGCACACATAAACGCACGCACGCACTCACGCGCGCACATATACATGCAAATACATGTACAGGAATTACATCTTGCCGTTTTCGCAACCGAGCAACCGGACGCCAGGAATACGAGACATTTTTCTTCCGGAATAATTTTTACAAAGAGCTGAGCGTGCCTGCGCGCGCGAACGCCGCACGCTCACCGTTACGTCTGCCTTTTCCGCGCGCAGCTTTTGCGGTTTCTACCAGTGGTGCACGCGCTCTTCTCATCAGCTCGAAATACGAGACCTCAAAAACCGTGCCATCGGTTCTCTTTCTCTCTCTCTCTCTCTCTTTTCTCTTTTCTCTTTTATCTATATATCTTCCTTTCTTTTCCTCTCTGGCGAGTCGAGACCGAGAGAAAATCCACGGGAAAAATCGCGTGGGATATTCAAATTTTTCGACGGCTCTCCCGGTGTGTGTATCTCACCGTTTCCGACTCCATCCCTCTATCTCTCGGTTCCCTCATACCCTTTTACTCTTCTTCTTCGGGCTCAATTTATGTTAGTACCTTGGAAAATCCGAACGCCACACCACCACCACCACCATTACCACCACCACCGTCATTATGAAGATATTTTTCCGCGTGAAAGTCAAGTGAGAAAGCTCTCTTTCTTCGGCGCTTGGAAATGCAGTTCGGTTTAATTATGTTACATATAGAGTTGGATCGATAGCTGCTGGAAATACATACGTATGTTCTTTTAATAGGATCAGGTATCTGCTAAAGAGTATTTGTTAATGTATAATTAACTGTCGTGACCCGATTAATTGTCCTTTAAATAAAGATCATTTATGATTCAGCGGATAGTATTCTCGTAGACGAAGTTCGATATATTACATATGTTATTGGAGTTAATCAACGTGAAAAATTCAGAGTTACCAAACCACACTGGCTGAGGAAACGGAGATACTCGTCTGCGAGTAATCCACGCCAGATATTCGATACGTCCTCGAGGTAGCATCGAGATTTAAAATAAATATTCCACGAGTGCACGAACTGACTCGGGTCTTCTTCAAATCGACCGTCATAACATTCCGGATGGACAAAAACTCGCGTTCCCTCGCTGGAAAATTGAATCGAAAGTTTTCCAAACTCCAGCCAGTTTCGATTAATCTTTCTCGTCTGTGAGTCGTCATCGTGGCGGTTGAAATTTCATGGTTGACCAGCCAGGTCGATTTATATCGCGCGTCGGTGGAAAAAAAAAAAAAAATCACGCCGCGATTGATGATCGTTGCGAAAGGATCGTACACTCTCTCCCCTCGCGAACAGCAACGAAAGCAGGGCTCGAGTGGAAAGGGTTGAACGCGAGTTCGAACTGGAGAGGGGAAAAAATGTTTGACGAGGTTCGCATAGCGAAATTACAAATCCAAGTGGGTTTCTCTCGCGCGTGTACAGAGGGCGGAAACGCCTGTGTGTGATCAACGCTTTTTCAACATTCATACACGCGCGTCGCCGAAAAACGCTTTGCAACCTCGGACTTTCTCTGTGTCCCCCGATTCCGTTAACGTTTGTCGTTTCAACCTCGAAACGAGAAACAAACTCGGCGAGAAAGATCTTTCGCAAATTTCGTCGTCGACCGTGTTTCAACGCCGGGATTGTTAAATTCGTCAAAAAACGAAATGGCTTTCTCACTTTTCCTTTTTCTTTTTTTTTCTTCTTTTTGAAATAATTACCCGAAGCGGCGAAAGCGGGCGAGCTTTTAGAAACATTAACGCAGACTTTCATTATACGGTGAAGAAAGAAAAAAAAAAAAAAAGAAAAAATTAACGCGGACTTTTATCGAGACCGAAACGCGATCGCTGTAACATCAATTCCATCGGAGGCGCGAGTAATACTCTTGCGTAAATATCGACGCGTAACTTTTCTTTATTTATTTATTTGTGAATTAATCGTGGATTTTGTTTACTGAAGAGCGAAGCAGTTCCCGTCGTCTCCGGCGACGAGTTTTCCACCGTTATTTCCCGAGACAAGGAAACCGATGGCAACGTCCATTGTGCGTGAAACAAGCATTTACGGAGAGAGAGAATTCATGGTTGGAAAGCGTTGACAAAATCTCTCGACGTTGACGTGAGTTGTTGCCCGGGGGGTGAACAAAAAAAGAAGGAGAGAAGAAGAAGAAGGGAAAAGGCAGAGGGAGGCGGGGCAAAGCCCGGAAAAAATAAAGGAAAAGCACGAAGTGGATAATATGCATATGCATGTAAAAAAAGAAAAAAGAGAAGAAAAGAGGGAAAATAAGGAAATGGAAGAGAAACAAGAGGGAGAGACAAGAGGGGACGGGAAAGTAGTGAAAAATGTTCCGCGGAGTGGCGTTGAGGGGAGCATATTTGAATTATGAGATTTAAATGTGCCGCGGACGTGGTTAGCATCGGGCAAGCCGTGTCTTTTCAACGCGGGGCGCGCGCGTTCCTTCCTGCCCGTATATATTCCCTGAGCCGTAGCTCTCAATTTCGCAACATTTTCTGGTTACGCGCGGACGGAGCGCGGCCGCGAGCGAAAAAGTGATTAAAAGCGAGGAACAGAAGCCAGAAGAACGCGGGCGAACGCTGGAATGAAAGAATAACGCATCATTAGATCCGCAGTCGGATTCTTCTTTCGCGACTTTCCGCCTCTCGCCTCCCGCCTCCCGGCGAACGAACAAGCCGCGGGAACTATGATCTACAAGCGTTGTTGTTCAACGCCCCCTCAATCATCCGTCTTCCTGTTGCGCCAACGGGCGCGACGTGAGATGGAATTGAATCTTTCCACTTCTTCTACCTCGCTTTTTCCCTCGCTCTCTCACTTCGGTCCGGATATACCGCACCTCCAAGATTCCTGAGCACATTAGAATTTTATGAACTTTAAATTTGATGAATCGCGGCCGCGAGTACCACGGAGCTTTCGCATTGAAGTCGCGGCGAATGAACGTGTGTTTCATTTTCCAGCGGCGTGTTGCTGCTCCGCGTCGTTTCACGTTGGAACAGCGGTGTATCGTAAACAATCACACGGTATTCTCGCATCGGAGTGCGCGTCGAACGGAACAATTGCACGAGTAGAGGCCGACCGCGACACGATTGGACACGGTTTGAATACGAAAAGATTCGCAATCGTCTGGCTAAGAAGAGAGCTCCTCTTGCTTCCCTCTTGCCCTGCGTCCGTTCGTTCGTTCGTTCGTTCGTTCGTCGCTTCGCGCGAAAATTTGTACGCAGCCCGAGTAGAAACCCGCTATCTTTTAATTTATGCGCCGCCTCGGGAATTTAATATTCTCGGAGCGTCTGGGGCGCGTGCCGCTACCGACAGCCTTTTCCCGCAGTCGACCGGGCAAAAGAGAGTCGGGAGAACACTCTCCCGGCGACGAAGGAGGGAAAAAGAAACGAGGAGAAAATGGCAATGGCCATGATGGTGGGTCGAAGCGAGAGGAAGAAGATCGTGAAAGAAGGGACCCCGGAAGAGTCTCTCGGAGGACCTTGTTTCGCGGGCTCCTCCCCCCGACCTCTGCATCGCGAAAAGAGTTAACGACGCGAACGAGCGACTCGCGAATTAGGCACGCCAGCCTCTCTCTCTCTCTCTCTCTCCTCCCCCGTTTTCTTTTCTCCTTCTCGAGCGTAGCGCGATTTCGTCAACCGTGAAAACGCCGGCATCCCTTTGACAAACCGGATCGTTTCGCGTCGCTGATGAAATTCCGCTCTTCTTCTCGGCCCCGAACACGCTGTACATATGTACGTACGTATGTTTTTTTTTTCGATACGAGGCGAGTCGTGCTACGTGTCGAACTTTGTCCCTTGCATCGCGTCGAATTCTCACGTGAACGCGACGCGAGGAGATGAACGCTTTCGACTTCTTTTTCCTTAGTTTTAACGCCACTTTGCGCGACGACCGAGGACACAATTCTTTGGATTCGGAAGATGAAAGTTACTTAGTGGATGAGCTGAAGCTGCCGTGGGTGCGAGATGTCTCGAATATTTTTATATCGCGACGAGCGATATTTCGAAAACTACCCTAGGAAGAATGCTAAAGCGGACGAATTTAAAAACTCTGCTTCTCTTTGTGTATTAACGCTGCTTTAGATTAACTGGACCGTAAGTTCAATTAAAGAAACGGTTACTTGGTTTCAGTATTTCCGGCCTTCTAAATGTTATTGTTATATAGGTTGTTCTGTTCTTAGTCGTTCTTAAATTATAGTATTACTATCGTCGGTTGTTGGGAAAGTAATTTCGTTTTTTCGACAAGTGTCGCTAGCCAACCAACTTTGTTCTAAACTATATCGTTATTATATGATCAACCGTCCACTTAAAAATGGCAACTCCCATTATCAATCAGTATCCTAGTCCTTCTCAATTATAAAGATATCATTTAAATATCATTTAGAAGAAAACGCTCTACAACAACCTCCATCAACTTTACACCAACACCTATTCTATTCACGCTTACAATACAACTCGGGAATCTCAATTGCTCACTATCTTGCTACCTAAATTTCCTATATCAGAATCACTAGATAACTGACTAGATCAAAGACTGTAATTGGCTACATATTCTAAAGCCCCCACGGTCTTCTTCTTTCAACAAATCCATTCATATCTCGACAGCTAACATTACAAGGTTTATTTTTAAAAAATACTTTTATGGATCGTGGAGCAAAAGAGCACTTCCTTTTTAGTTTTTTCATTTTTCACGATATCCCCCGGAGAAAACAATTGCACAGAATCAAAAAAAATTTTTTTTTTAAATAAACCAAAATATATAATGACGATGTGGTTTGGAACGAAGTTGTCTGGTTAAAAATGCAACTAACGATACTCGTCCACAACGATAACAAATCCAATACGTATTATCTACGTTATCCTATATTCTACGTACTTTGGAATACTAACGTCTCCTAGAGAAGTAATAATAATTTATCATTCAAAGGCAATGAAGAGAGGAGATGGAAGAAGGAACACGATACGAAGGAACGGGAATGCAAACGCGACCGATGACTAATTAGAAATATCGCTATCTTGCCGAGCACAGCTGAGCACTTGGCTGAATTGTTGCGTTGTTTCGCGCGAGGAAATCAAATATGCGCTTGGATTACTCCGGATTATATTCGTACATCGGTAACGCGGCCGATTGGCGCCCAGTAATTCGCCGGAAATAATGGGGCACACGTAGCGCGTTCATCCGCCTCGCGAATAACATTATTCGCGTACAGGATAAAACACTGAACACGCGGGGGAGAGGGAGGCTTCTATGCGCGCGGAATTTCCCGTTAAACGCCTTGCGATCATCCGATTAGCGAGTGAATTAACAATAATGTAACAAGAGGTGAAATTAGTGAATTATGTAAATCAGGTACAGAAGAAAGGTTGCCCACGTGTACGTATAGTAAATACTTATACACGTGTGTGTTCAGTGGCTCACAAAAGTATTCAAATTTAATCTGTACAAAAGTATTCATCTTTGTATATATTACACGTGTGTTATATAAAATGTACTTTTCAAAAGACGACTACTGAAAGCTTGAAACCAATCTGAAAATTCTACGTACGTAGAAATTACAAAATATAATATATATTGGAGGTATTGTCGTTTTTTTCTTTTTTTTGAAATTTAACAAACTAATCTAGTGATGAATAATTTTAAAAAAGTAATTTAAATAAAATAAAATTTTGTACAGTATCTAAAATTATTACTTATGAGTACCCCTTATTATTTATAGTACGAATAATCAGTGTTAGAAATGGTCTCTTATTGATATAATGAACTTTTGCGATGTCTGCTAAATACACACTTGTTTTCAATATTCGAACTTTTACAAGTGTTGAAAACTTGTGAAATTTCGAGATATTTCCCATAATACACGGCGTGATACAATCATAAAAAGTGTCGCTATTACGCAATCGAAGAAATTGTACAGAATTAACGTCGACGCGAACTGCAAGCGTCTTTTTTTTATTTTTTTTTTATTTTTCAACCGTTCAGCCGAGGGGGAAACGGTCTCTCACGACCGGGAGCGAGAAGAAGCGTAAATCGCTTATTAGCCGGCGTGTCGAAAAGGAGATTGCCGAGCTAATTAACGACGATACCAGCCACTTTCGGCCACGGTTTCTTCCGTTGCTGCTCGTTAGAAACACGCCATCATCTCGTGAGAGTTCTCGCGCGTAAAGTCACAGCGGGTGAAAAGCGCCACCGCTCGCGAATTAATATCGCGAATTTGCCGGCTGGTTCTTCTCGCTTTTTGCACCACGCCAACCATGAAACACGGCGCTGGCTGGCATCCCTTTGAAATTCTATCCAATCCACCTCGTAACGTCGACGACGACGACGACGACGACGACGACGACGACGACGAGGAGGAGGAGGACGAGACCTTCGGAGCGTCATTTTCGACCGTATAATTGCCACCAAAGTGGAGAAGTGGAAGAGAAAAGGAGAAAAGGTCGAAACGGGAAGGTGACGAGAAGAAAATTCCACGCTGCTCGGGGTGACAAAGAAATTCCCCCCCCCCCCTCCCCCCACCTCCCTCCCTCTTCCATCCTTCCTTCCTTCGTTTCTTCGTTCACTAAGTGCCGAATCCGATTGATGTACCGATCCGGTCGTTGTTCGATGCAATTTCATTGCGTCTCGGACGAGGACTCGGCGAAACTGTCTAGCAAGGCGTGGACGTAAGCAAACTTTGCGAAACGATGGAACGACGTTTATTAGAAAATGGGCCGTCGTTTCTGTGCGCGCCGCTCCGGGGGGGGGGGTGGAGAGGAGCGGAATAGCTACGATTAGATTCTTGCAAACTGTCGTCGCAGCTCGCGCACCCCTGTTACGCGTAACTGAGTTTCACAGTCGCGACGTAATGCGATAGCTGAGCGCATTTACATGCGTCTCGGGCGTTTTAAACGCAACGTGAGTCGTGGCACACGGCTGGCTATTCCTCTCGCAACGTTCTCACGCTGACGCGCAATAATGGTCAATATCGCCGAATACCACGCGGAAATCACTGCTTTCGGCGTAGTCGGACGAGATTAATCATTGCAAGCGGCACCTCTCTGTCAGTCATTGCTCGTTTTGTGGCCGAAAAGTGGGGAAACGACTGAAAAAACGTGTTATCCTTGCGTGATATCTATGTAATTATAGACTGTACGGAAGTGGACAAAACTATTCGCACACTCGATGGAAAAATTACTGACGTTTCAAACTGTTTGAGCTTCGTGAAACAAAATCATAACGTCAAAATGATACCGTTTTGAAGCGCAAAACCTTCGCTACAGCAATTGAGTGTTTCTTTTCCGAAAATGTTTCTACATCAAGCGGCAGGTGGAAAAGATACACTATCGTCGTCGAAAATTGTAAAAATTTAAACAACACTAAAAATTCGCAGCTTAAAATTCGACGGGTCAACTTGTTATTAAAAAGTAATCAACCTGAAATATATTTTGCAGCGTAATCTTATGGCGAGCGTTACGACAGATATATTCGCGGCAATTTCACAGTGTTTTACATATTTTATCGATTACAAAAAGAAAAAGAAAAAAAAAGAAAAAGTGGAAGGACGAGGGAAATGAATCACGCGCACGTATGTATGTTAATTACGTGCAATTGGTTATTCAACGCGACAGAGGTCTGAAGCGAGGGTGTCTTTACGACGGAACTTTCTTCCCTTCGGCATTTAATGGGCCAAGTTTCAGCAGTAGTCGACGACGAAGCACGATTTCAGACTTCTTAACCAGCACCAACGTTTGTGGATGAAATAATCTAATTATTGTATTTCGTCTCGAGTCGAAGCCGAAGCAAGAGGAGGCAATGCACGATGCAATTAACACACTCTATCGAACATTCTCATACGATATCAAATACAACTTGCTACTATTGTTATTGCACAACTAATATCGAACGAACGGCAGCGGTTAAGGCGAATTTCAACAAGACATTACCGAGAGAGTTGCTTAATTCACAAGTTTGACTAAGTTAGTGATAATTGATCCAAGCTGAACCAGCTACCAATTACACTCGTACATCCTGGACTGACATTTCGTTCAACTTGCCCGTTTAAATCACCGAGTCTTTGTTTCATCCGATATTTCCCACGATAGACCATACGAACCGAGCATGAGTTTATTTTTAATTTGTATTATTGTGATCAAAGACCTATCGAATAATGTAGAAACGCTTCGTCGCGAGTTAGACGATTTTTAAATGTAAATATTTCAGTCTCGATAATTTTTAAAACTTTCTTCAAACTTGATCTCGTCTCCTAACTTTCACGTGAACTTTGAGTTCAACACCGGTAACGCGATCTCGATAACTCTTAAGTAACATTCCAGACTAAAATTCGATGAATAATCGAATCTCCAGCGTGTTTTCTCACGACCACCGACCCGATTGTTACATTTTAATTTCGTTATCAGGGTGCACGGGCGGGCAAGCAAAATAGTATCAAGTGACTTCTGCACGGGCGAAAATTATTCGGGAAAAGGAGGAGAGCAAACAGGCGGCGTGCCGCTCGCTCATTAAGGTGGGGGACGTCCTTTATGAGAGGAGAAATGAGGTCTTTTCATCGAAGAACACTGGTCGGAGAACTGGAAAAGGAGATAGAATAATCGGAAGCGGTTCTCGCGGCTTCTTCGTTTTTCACCGCGACGTCAGTTACAAGGTTGTTCCACTCGACGGAGCAATTATCTTTCGCCAAAGTGATCCGTCGGCCTGCTTCGAGTGTCGCGAACACCGCTCGCTCGCCGAACGAATTTCAGTTAACTGAATTTTTCTTATCTCTTTTTTCCCGCTGAATTTCCGCTGTATCCACTTACACCGGTACTCAGCCTCGCTCCCCCTCCCCTCCCTCCCGTCCTTCCCCTTCAATTTTCGCGAAATTGAGAAAGAATGACAACGAACGAACGTATTCTACCCTTCTATTTGTCGGATCTCGTAATCGAGGCAGAATTTGGCGCTGCTGTTCTTTTTTCCTTTCTTTTTTTCCTTTTATTTTTTAATTAAAACCAACACGAACGGACCGAAGACAAATTACAAAATTTATTTATTGGTGCAAAGCCGTCGTGTTAACGCCACTTGTTGGATTTAATTGTTCGTTAAATAACAATTCTGTTTCGCGATGTTGAAAACGCGCTAATAAACAGAAAATACACAAAGCGTAATGCTGAATCACAGATTATATATTCACCATCGCCCGAGGTTGAAGCAATTTTACAGGGAAATGAATATATAACAAAATTCTAACTGCAACGGACAACGTTGTGTATTGGTGGATTGATACAATGAATAACTAAATCGGTGTAACTGCTCGTTCGTGAAATACGAACTACAATGATTTATGTAGATTTGGCAGGTTAGAATTTAAATTGCCTTTTCCAATGCGCCATACTGAATCCATAGTGACAATTGGTGAATCCATGGTTTGTATCTTCCCGAGCTATGTTTCAATACAAAATGTTAAATATTAGAACTACGACTTCAACTAACCAATCCAATCATTTAAAGATCCGCTCCAAATACTCTCATAAATCAAGATAGCGAACCACTGTTCAATGCAATTTCTGTAATCAAAAGCATGACTCTGGCTGACCAATTCAATTATTCATCCATTACACAACATTATATATTATCTACAGACCATCACAAGCGAAGAAAACCACCATAAAACATTGCTGAATCCATAGTTCAGAAATGATTTATATTTTCCTGAGCTAGGTTCTAACGCGAAAATATTAAATACTAGAATTACGGTTTCATATGATTATAACTAATTTGACTCTACTTGCTTAGTAGGGAAATCAACAGACTGAGAGAGTAAGGGCTCACGCACGGCGAGGAAATTTCAACATAGTGGGGAGAACGACGCAGTGGTGGGGATAGCGCTAACGATTAAGAAAGTAGGGACAAGGACCGCCAGTTAACCAGCTTTGATTTACAGAATATCACAGATGAGAAAGATGCGTTCCAAACATCCCCATCATGACGAGAATTTTTAATTCGAAATACCAGAACCATGACTCTGACTGACCAATCCGATTATTCATCCATTACACAACATTATAAATTATCTACAGACCATCACAAGCGAAGAAAACCACCATAAAACATTGCTGAATCCATAGTTCAGAAATGATTTATATTTTCCTGAGCTAGGTTCCAACGCGAAAATATTAAATACTAGAATTACGGTTTCGTATGATTATAACTAATTTGACTCTACTTGCTTAGTAGGGAAATCAACAGACTGAGAGAGTAAGGGCTCACGCACGGCGAGGAAATTTCAACGTAGTGGGGAGAACGACGCAGTGGTGGGGGGTGGTGCTAACGATTAAGAAAGTAGGGCCGCCAGTTAGCCAGCTCTGATTTACAGAATATCACAGATGAGAAAGATGCGTTCCAAACATCCCCATCATGACGAGAATTTTTAATTTGAAATATCAGAACCATGACTCTGACTGACTAATCCGATTATTCATCCATTGTACAAAAATAATTCGTAATTTCTGGAGACACAGATCGGGGCCAAGGAGACCGTTTCCTAATCTTCCCCAATTATCTCTTAAATAACGGCACGATAAGCGTTAAGGTGGTCGGGTGAGATGGAAGACGAAATTCAAGAAGAGAGACAGAGTTGCGACCTTAATGATCGCTGATAGAGTGTGAAATTGAAAAACGGAGGAAAGATCCGAACGAGACCATTAAATCGACCGGCTCGACCTTTCGACCCGGGCCGCCGCGCCGCGATGCCCGTCTTCCGGTTCGAGTAAATTGAAAGTATAAATTACAGATAAGGGATGCGGGGGGCCGAAGTTGCCGCGGCATCACGACGGACCACGGGAATGGCTCCACGGGAAGTCAGTCAGTTATGCCTCGAGCGTGATGCTCCTACGAAATCAAGCAGGGTTCGAGTTAGGACTGGCCCGGTCGTACATCCAGATATCCCTGCGGAACACGCTCCTTTCTCGACGCCTATCTCGCGGACGTGTACGAGGATCTGCACGGCAAGTATCTTTGCCAGTCGCCAGTCAAGGTATGCCTGGCACGATGCTTTCGACGTAAGTGGAAATATTTCAGTGGCTGAAGCGCTTGCCGCCATTTTCGGCAAGAAATGGCCACCTCGGGTTATTAGTCAACTTCATGCGGCGGAGAGTCAGGTCTCCTCGAATCCCCGATCCCATTAAGCATTAAATTTGGATTAACCCTGTGCGGCCATTTTGCCACGACCCTTCGCCCTTTATTACCGCTCGATATTTCGGTGTGTTTCGTATTTGGTTGGTCTGTTCTCGTTTCAATGGATTTTTGAAACAGTGCGAGACGGGGGACAATGATTGATCTTTGCTTAACCTCCCTTGAGATATCAAGTCACGCTCGTGGTACGAATTATAGTCTCTTTTTGAAGGAAAAAGCAATTCGAATGAGAATTTCACATTTAATATTCCCCAGTTTGAAAATTCGAAAGTAAATGTTTCGATACATTACGTCCAACGTGATGTTGCAATTGTTATAATAATTAATGTTCACCTAAAAAGCTTGAAAGACATTAATATTCGATTCTTCACTCAAACATTTCGACTGTTATTGAACTTTTGTTTACTGGTAAATCAAGTTAATGCAAGAATGAAGTTCTCTCGTTTAACTAATATCGGAAAACCAAAATTAAAACGACACGCTATCTATAATTTCACTTTAAGTGGATCACTCCTCGCGAAAACAATTCTTCTCTTTCTATTAAAATCCACTTGTAACCGAGAAATCAATATTCTGAAACACAATTTTCATCGAGTCCGATTTAAGTTACAAGGAGAAAGTAGGTTTCGATATCTGACACGCTAGAGAAAGAATCTTTTCGCGGCGTATCCGCTAATGTGGATCGGCAAGCAGAGACAGGCGAGTTTCGATTCGGCTTTATTCCACGGTCTGGCCAGCGCGACGCACCCGACGACGAGTATCAATTTAAGCTCCATCGCGCTTACTACAAGAGGGAGAAAATCTCGAAACGCTCCGCGGCGCCACTCCGGTATTGTGCATTATCTGATCAGCCCGATCGGAATCAACGATGGATCTTTGGCGGCGGGAGAAAGTTCCACGGGCGGCGGCGCCGATAAAATATTCAGCGCGCGCCATCAGCCCCCGGCTGGAAAATTAGATTCGTCCGGAGTTGGAAAACCTCCATTACTATTACGCCACCGGGGTAAAGTAATCCGGGAATAAGACTTGTGTAAGGCCAGAAAAGCGTTTATATTTTCAAGATTTTCGTTGGCGTTGCTGAAATTTCGTTGAAATTCCCGGCTGCGAGTTCTCGCCCCTCTCTCGCTCTCTCTCGCCCCCGCCGTCCCCTCCCCTCCTGTATCACGGGGGAAACAATTTTTGCAAGAAAATAAACGTGACGCGAATAAATGTCTGGTTCGAAAAGGCGTCTCTGCCTTCGCACCGTCATGCACGCGAATATTCCGATATTCATTATTCTTATTTTTCTTTCGTCTCTTTCTTTTTCTCTCCCCCCTCCCCTACCTGCTCTTTCTTTCGGTAATATCGTTTCAGTTTGTCGCCAAGTCTGCCTCGTCGCTCGTGCTGGTTAGCCAGATATTTACCAAGATTCCGGCACCACCCGGCGATATTATGAGGAGCGAAGACGAAGCATCGTTGCTGGTTTATGGCTGGATGGAAGGGTGCGTGAATTTATGGGAGAAGGGTGGGCGAGAAAAGAAAGAGGGAGCCCAGGCAGTTTGCTCGTAAATACAAATAACAGGAACATTTGAAGACGTAACGGCGGTAGCAAACCTTCTCCTCGCCCTCCTCGAATCAAAGCCAAAGGAATCGTTTTATTCCCGCCGAAGCATAAACAGGCAATTTTCTACTAAATTCCCTATCGAGTAATTAGATGTTTGAAAGAATCGTGGAATCGAAGAACAGAAACGCGTCAAGTTTACAATGTAAAACAATCATTCGAGAGTTAGGAAATAGAGAATTCTTTCTAACAAAATTTCAAAGAGTAGAACCGATACTTCGGGAATGTATTAGATTGTCCTGTGACTCGTAGGTGGACGGGAACACGGCGAGTTTGTAGCGACAATAGAGCGCAAGAAGCGAGTACATGAACGTGAGCCGAGTTGACAGCGAGGCCCAGCATCGAACCACTTTGGTCCAGCTGTTTCGAACGGGACGATAAAGATCTCCAGAGCGGCGAGGTTCAAAGAGTTTCCGGGGGCCATGTCATTACGCCTGCGCCGCACGGTGTTCAATTAATTGGAACCGAAAATGAAGTCCTTCGGGAGCAGTCTAATTAATCGCGTCGATACAAAGCGCGCGATGACGCAAGGAACCGACTTAATTGAACCGACGCTCCTATCCTATTATAGAGTTGTATTCCCCCTCGTTTCTTCTTTTTTTTTTAACAACGAGCATTTTTTTCGTAATACTAAAATAGAGAACGTTCAATCGCCTATCGAGAATTTATTATTTGACGTGTCACGATTTATTTGAATTCGCAAAAGGTGCACGGAATGTTCGATGCAACATAAAAATTGCAGTGAAAACGTTTCACAGTGATTGATTATTGACTGAATGCAATTAACTCTCCGTACTTTAAGTTAATATTCATTGATACGTTAAATTTATAACTAGTCCCGTGTCACTTGAATTAATACAGCGTACACAGAGCTTCCCTCTTCTTTCCAACAGACGGTGAAACGACGAATCACAGTGTCTGCTCGACGTCGACGCAGACTTGCTCCGTTACGAGTACGCCGCGTACTCTCGGCAGATTTCGCTACGTCAGGTCAGATTTTCATAATTTTCTGTGATGCCTCCCCTTTCATGAATTCAGCAGGAAATTTACGCGGGACACTAAATTACTCGATTATTTAATAAGTCATCGTTACCTCGCCCCTCGGTAACTCGCGCAAATCTCGCGCGAATCTCAATTAATTACCGAGCATCTTGCCGCGTTCGTTCTCGCACGCAGCGCCCCCGTTTCGCACCCCCGAATCCACGCATCGTCGACGATGTCTCGGCCAGGCGGAAATTCGGCTCGCGACATATTTTCCTAATTCATCGGCCGTAATTTACGATCCTAGTCGGCCCTAGTAGTCGTCTTGTCAGACTCGGCGTCTCCTCCCACCCCCCTCCGCGACTATATACCCGTAATAAACATTATGGAGAACGTTCGAGATGATACACGGCCGCAGTTAAATTACTTTAATCTACGAAAGAGGAGCGCGAGAGGCACGAAATGCGACGCGGAGCGATCGCGCGAACAGTGTTTGCGGTCGGGCGCCAAGATAAAAGGCTATTACCGAGATGAAAAATTTTTTTCGGCTATGAGAGCCGCGTTCCGGCTGATTACCCTGGCAGCCTTTGATTAATCTGGCAGCCACGTTTCTGTCGCCAGCAGGCTTTACTCCGGACCAGAGTCGGACAAATTCGTGCGGCGATAATTGTCGATAATTCCATCTGATTGTCACGTCATGAAAAAAAGACTCCACTTGATCCCAATTCGAAGCGAGATGGATGCCTCTGCTTCGACAATCCGCGAGCTCGTTTCACTCGAAAAATCATAAAAATCCGAACGCGTGTAGAAACATTAAAAGAAATTTTTTTTCTTTTTTCGTGACTAGAATTAGCATGGTATTGAAGATTGGAATTTTCTCTTCACAACGATCCCCTAAAACTCACTTCACGATATTTTTTTTTCCCTTATCATCTTATTGAACTTGGAACATCAGGCTTGAATGACGAAATGAAGTTCCTGAATTTCTGTCGTTTAACCCTAATGTTCGAAGTTTGGTAAAATGGTGGGGAAAAAATCGTACAATAAGTTTTAAGGGGTCGTAGTAAAGGGGAGACTTTAGTCTTCGAAACGATGGTAAATCTAGTTAAAAAAAAATGTCTTTAACGTAACATTTTTATTCTCCGATGTTTTTACAATTTTCGAGAAAAAAAGTATCCTTAATTTCTCACTCGTGGTATGATACGAAATCATTTTCAAAAAAAAAAAAAAAAACGAATTCACGACTATTAAAGCAGAGGCTCAAATTACTGACAATTTTTCATTGTCATTGGTACAGTTGTACTCTCTTCATTGTAAGGTCCTTCAATTTTCCCGAAAATAGAAAAATGGAAAAATATTTTTAAGCAAAATTTGTTCTGCAATAAATCTATTTGAGAATCGCGCGAGACGTTTATCCGAGTGTACGTAAAGTATCCCGCGGATAGATAGCAAAGCTGCGAGTACGAAGGTAATGGGATTTAATGAATTGGGTATTACAATAAGGGATTGTTTTGTTCATCGGCGTTGTCTTGGTTAACCTATAATACGATCGGGAAATTCCCACCCTCCGTGCAGCTGCGGCATGCGGTATGAATATCCTGTTAATTGCAAAATTGTTCAGAAACGTTCCGCGTTACGTACGTGTGAGCGTAGGCGCTGATAAATTTCGCAGGTGCAAATGCGCGTTATTGCCTTAAACCGTGCATGGTAAACAAACAAGAGGAGCATTTGTAATTGATTCGCCGCGCTCGCCTTCTCGCGCTTTGTCGGGGCCTTCGCTTATTCATGACATGCAAATGCACGCGTTTTTGAACTGAATGGAAAATTAAGCAGTTGCGCGTTAACGTTTTCGTAGACGACGAAGATCGCGGTGTCGCGTAGACTCCGACACTTTGACGAACAGTTCATTTCAATTTTTCCTCTTTCGACGGGCATCCTCCCCGGAATTCGTTTTCAGCCAGCACAGCAGGTTGATTTCATTAGCATTCAGAAAAGCAAAGAGAAAATTGTTACGTGTCGTTCTGCTAAACGACGATTTTTAAACAGGGTTTCGAGTCGAGCGCAGCAGCGTTCGCGGAGGAGGATGTTCGACGAAAAGTCGTGGGTAGGGAAAAAAGCGAGCGAGCATCTCGCCTGAAATTTCGGCCATTTCGTGGAAAGCAGCAATTCTCCCGGGGGCGTGCGAACCCCGGTTTGCCCGTTAGCCAAACTTATCGCGTTTATTTATCGCGCCGACGTTTAGCCGGCATTTAATTAGCACGGAGAATGCATCACTTTCGTTTCTGGCGGCGCGGCAGCGGCCAGAGTTCGCGCGAGCATATTTAGAGAAAACAAGGAAACTAACTTTCCTCGCCGAGGGGGCACCTCGGCTCGCGCCCCCTCTCGTCGATTCTCCCTCGCTTGCTGCTGCTCTCTTTCACCCGGTTTCGAGCTCGCCTCGCCACGATTCGAAGCGTTCGCCGTTCCCGCGATACAATCGCCCAGCCACCATAAATCTAGATTAAAGTCGACTAGCTTTTAATTAAACTTACTTCGTTAAGAGGGAGGGGAGGTGGGCGCGGCGGCGGGTGGGGGGAGGGAGAGAGGGTGAAGAAGTATTTTTCTTCTCGCTTAATCTTGCGTATCCTAACCCTCGACCACCGACTCACTAAGTGAAATTTCTCGTTTCATAAACGGCCGAGCACCGTCGCGTAAATTCCTTCCTCTCAAATTCCCTTCGCCCGTCTTTCGCCAAGGTCGACGTTTCGACCCTTCGTGTTTCGAGAGTCGCACGATGTCCGATGGAATTTCCCGGCCACGCCCCGATACGGTTGACAGCATCGAGCATAGGACGATCGACGCGAACGAGAACGATTCAAGAGGCGACGAATTGATAAATTCCAAAAGGACAGCTCTGGTGGAAAAAGGGGAGGGAAAGGAAAGGACGACGGTTCTTTCAGCAGCCACCGACCAAAAGGGAGGATGGGGGGCGGGGGGAGCGAAAAGGAATTATCGCGGCACGCGGTCGCCCCGCGAGGCTTAAATGAATCGAATAAGTTTCGAGGGCTATTAAAGTTGAAATTTGATTTACTACCTACCGTCGATTACCGGCCTGACTGCTGCCTGCTTGCCTGCCTGCCGGCCTGGATAAGTGAATCGACGAACTTTGACTTTGCACTTGAGAATTTCTCCCCCTACCGCGGCTCCCAGCAGACACGAGTACACTTGCCGAAGCAATCGACAGAGATGCATACATACGTAAGCACGAGCACGTACATATGTATATGTAAAAACAGATTGAAATACAAGATAGCAACGGACAGAAACGAACGAACAAACGACGCGACATCGCGAATAATTCGAGTCAAGATATACGCGTAATTTGTAAATTTCTCGTAACTGCGAGAGCACCGACGAAGGAACGTCTTGGAGGAAAGAACGACCGAGTACGACTGACTCGAACGTAAATATGGAGCGTGAGCAATGTTTACGCGGTCCTTCTCGCTGAATGTTTCTTGTACACACACAGAGAGAGAGAGAGAGAGAGAGAGAGAGAGAGAGAGCGAAACTGTCGTGACTCTCTCGTTAAATTTAATCAAGGTTAATCTGATCGACAAACTACGGCCAAACGTGTATGCACGAAAATGAACTTACGTAACGCTGTCTTACCAACGGCACAATCTAAGTCACAAACTAGCTAACGAAATCTCTAATTTTTTTTCATTTCAAATTATTTTTGTCGAAAAATATCTCAAACGGCTGATATCTGAGAAATTCTAGAGAATGTTGTAGAATTGTTCGAGATTTTTAAGCTCGGGCCAAAGAGTAAGAAGGATCCTTCAGCCTCGAATTTGTAGTTCCACCGAGGAAATGTTTTACATCTTTAATTCAACGAGAGGTCGTAACGCGCAACAACGAGGATGGTAGTACATTTTGCATGGAAACACAGACAAATATCTCGCAGCTTTTTCCAGACATCACCCAAAGTAAAACGCGCAGGTAGGTTTTCAACTGTAGTTAAAACGAAAGTGCATCTCTGCCAATCTCCATCGATTTAACAAAATAAGATTAACAGAAATTCCCAGAAAAATCCTAACAACGTCGATAGGGGATGGCGAGAAACTCGGGATCCCTTCCATTCATAATTGAAGAACGTGGAGGCTGGCGAGTCCCACTCGAGAGAACTTGCAAAGTAAAGAACAGAGAGCGTGTGGTAGAACGCGGACCCCTTACTTTGAAAAAGCTTTTCTCTGTAGTTCGGCGTGGTAACCGGTGAATAGCAGATGCCGTTAAGGCTATACACACGTGTTTATGCATCTCTAGGAGAGAGAGAGAGAGAGAGAGAGAGAAAGAGCTGGTGCGTGACGGGGGTTGGTTGCTTCTGTGCTACCGAAGAAATAAATGGCCGACGTGGAATCCCGTTGCCAGTGGCCACGGAGAGGAGAGGCAGCTTAATGCCACCGGTTGGGGAAATTTTTCATGGATGAGATCGGCAAGACGGTCACGTAGCTAGAATTTTCGGCTCCCTCGAAAATTGGTGGATGTTCGATTCAGCTCTCTCTCTCTCTCTCTCGTTTCAGAATCTTCGCTACGTTCGAGCTACCTGCGGAGTCGGTCCGTTCCAGAAAAATGACCCACTCTCGCCCGGGCTCGTTGCGTAATAAATTTATCGTTGATTCGATACCGTTCCGATCTATCCGACGTGGAACGTGACGAATCTCCACCGGGTACATCTCGGAAAGATCGTTAATTCCAAACGACGAGCTACAGAAAAGCGACGAGATCGACGTAAACTTTTGCATTCGGCGAGAAAGGTTGCATATGTTGGATTCCGTGTAGTGGAGCCAACACGCTTATAATTTTGAAGAGTTTCCTTGTTCGTGGTCGTGTACGATGTAGGATGATATAGAATGATATAGAATGTTTTATGCTAGGCTCAGCTATTGTTGGATTCCGTGTAATGGAGTCAACACGCTTATAATTTTGAAGAGTTTGTTCCTTGTTCGTGGTCGTGTATGATGTAGGATGATATAGAATGATATAGAATGTTCTGTGATCTTCTAGTATGTCTCTATCTACTGTAATATTCTATTCTGTCTAACTTTACTGTAGTATTCTGACTCTCTACTGTAAAACATGTCCTTATATATATTTGGTTATCATCATCAAGTGGAAGGGGAAGGAGCATGGATGACCAAGTATTGGATTTTGCCCTTATGACTAACTATTCACAGTTCACTTTTATGTGGACTGTTGCTAGCTCGTTGTCATTATTAGCATAGATCCAATATTGTCTGGGTTGGTCATCCAACACTATACTATGCTATTCTGTAGTATTCTGTAGTGTTCTAGTCTGTCTCCTTATATATATTTGGTTATCATCGTCAAGTGGAAGAGGAAGGAGCATAGATGACTAAGTACTGGATTTTGCCCTTATGGCTAACTATTCAACAGTCCACTTTTATGTGGACTGTTGCTAGCTCGTTGTCATTATTAGCATAGATCCAATATTGTCTGGTTGGTCATCCAACACTATACTATGCTATTCTGTAGTATTCTGTAGTGTTCTAGTCTGTCTCCTTATATATATTTGGTTATCATCGTCAAGTGGAAGAGGAAGGAGCATAGATGACCAAGTACTGGATTTTGCCCTTATGGCTAACTATTCACAGTCCACTTTTATGTGGACTGTTGCTAGCTCGTTGTCATTATTAGCATAGATCCAATATTGTCTGGGTTGGTCATCCAACACTATACTATGCTATTCTGTAGTATTCTGTAGTGTTCTAGTCTGTCTCCTTATATATATTTGGTTATCATCGTCAAGTGGAAGAGGAAGGAGCATAGATGACTAAGTACTGGATTTTGCCCTTATGGCTAACTATTCACAGTCCACTTTTATGTGGACTGTTGCTAGCTCGTTGTCATTATTAGCATAGATCCAATATTGTCTGGGTTGGTCATCCAACACTATACTATGCTATTCTGTAGTATTCTGTAGTGTTCTAGTCTGTCTCCTTATATATATTTGGTTATCATCGTCAAGTGGAAGAGGAAGGAGCATAGATGACCAAGTACTGGATTTTGCCCTTATGGCTAACTATTCACAGTCCACTTTTATGTGGACTGTTGCTAGCTCGTTGTCATTATTAGCATAGATCCAATATTGTCTGGGTTGGTCATCCAACACTATACTATGCTATTCTGTAGTATTCTGTAGTGTTCTAGTCTGTCTCCTTATATATATTTGGTTATCATCGTCAAGTGGAAGAGGAAGGAGCATAGATGACTAAGTACTGGATTTTGCCCTTATGGCTAACTATTCACAGTCCACTTTTATGTGGACTGTTGCTAGCTCGTTGTCATTATTAGCATAGATCCAATATTGTCTGGGTTGGTCATCCAACACTATACTATGCTATTCTGTAGTATTCTGTAGTGTTCTAGTCTGTCTCCTTATATATATTTGGTTATCATCGTCAAGTGGAAGAGGAAGGAGCATAGATGACCAAGTACTGGATTTTGCCCTTATGGCTAACTATTCACAGTCCACTTTTATGTGGACTGTTGCTAGCTCGTTGTCATTATTAGCATAGATCCAATATTGTCTGGGTTGGTCATCCAACACTATACTATGCTATTCTGTAGTATTCTGTAGTGTTCTAGTCTGTCTCCTTATATATATTTGGTTATCATCGTCAAGTGGAAGAGGAAGGAGCATAGATGACTAAGTACTGGATTTTGCCCTTATGGCTAACTATTCACAGTCCACTTTTATGTGGACTGTTGCTAGCTCGTTGTCATTATTAGCATAGATCCAATATTGTCTGGGTTGGTCATCCAACACTATACTATGCTATTCTGTAGTATTCTGTAGTGTTCTAGTCTGTCTCCTTATATATATTTGGTTATCATCGTCAAGTGGAAGAGGAAGGAGCATAGATGACCAAGTACTGGATTTTGCCCTTATGGCTAACTATTCACAGTCCACTTTTATGTGGACTGTTGCCTAGCTCGTTGTCATTATTAGCATAGATCCAATATTGTCTGGGTTGGTCATCCAACACTATACTATGCTATTCTGTAGTATTCTGTAGTGTTCTAGTCTGTCTCCTTATATATATTTGGTTATCATCGTCAAGTGGAAGGGGAAGGAGCATAGATGACCAAGTACTGGATCTTGCCCTTATGACTAACTATTCACAGTCCACTTTTATGTGGACTGTTGCTAGCTCGTTGTCAGTATTTGCATAGATCCAATATTGTCTGGGTTGGTCATCCAACACGGTATTGTATTCTAAAAGTCTGATGTTACCAACGTCTTTCGAACAGAGTGACAGAAACGTGTGTTTCATTTCAAAATTACAGTTTTCAATTGACAATTTACGATCGTCGGCAGTTAAATAATTGCCCTTCCATAAAAGACAACGAACGTGATGTCGTGATTTCCATTTCTTGCTCGCGAGCAAGGGTGATTTCAACTCGATCCCTCTCGACGCTTGAAAGATCTGGTTTTCGATTGCTGTTATCTCGGCGATTGAATGGTACACGATGTAATGTAATCATGTAATTCGGCGAGTAGGTGATTTATTTCAACTTCGGATTTCGAGAGTTATCGCTGCGGAAAGAAGGGACGGACCGGGGAAACTCCGCGATTGTTCGTCGGATAATCCGCAATGAAAATGGACGTTTGATCAGCGCCGGCGCTCCATTCAATTGCGCGTTATTATCGAAAAGTTGGAAAATCGTAACCGCGATGAATCACGAACGTTTACGCGTAAAATATGGAGAGAGAGAGAGAGAGAGAGTGTGCGAGTGAGAGAGAGTTGAAAACGCGGACGCTCGGATCCGCGTGTCCTCGACTGTAGAGGTCTCCGCCAGCCGCCTCACCGCGAAAATTTATGGCGGTCGGTCTGGTTTCACGTAAAAGGAAAAGTAACGGGCACGGAACGGCCCGTCAGGGTGAAACGTGGCCGCATTAATTCGTAACGCGTGTATCATGCGCTGTTTACGGACCATAACGCGATATCCCCGGATGAGACAATTAAACATCGCGATACGGAGCGCCGGAATCACGTGCGAGATAATTACCGTGCATTTTCGAAAACCGCATGAGAAAAGACGCTGCCTTTTCCCAAACTTTTCGATTCCATCCTTGCGTAAAGAAAAAGTCGACAGTTCAAGAAAATTCATGTCAAAGGAGAAACATAAAATACAGACACAAGACGTTGGACCTTTCGGGATCTGTGAAATGCCTATAGAAGACTATAAATAGACGCTCGGAAGCAAAGACAAAAGTCAATTGGATTCTACGCGAGAACGATCGAACGAGTCGCTGAATTCTGTAAATTTATAATTGTGGGATGGGCAATTCTGGAAAAGGGCCCAGGACTCTCCCCAGTGCTCGACGATTGCAGATGTCCCAAGTGGCGTAGCATAAACAATAGAGAAAGTTAGGCCTGGGCCTTGAGATTGTTTATGGCTGGCCCTCTAGGCCTAGCGTCTAAGACACTAAGGGTATGGACGCGTTTGTGTGTATGCGCGTGTGAATTACGAATTTTGTGCAGACGAAGGAAGCAGCGAGTGTCGAGACGTCAACGAGAGCAGAGTGAGCGGAGCGAGCCGTGAGAGGGAAAAGAGAGTGAATTGAGAGTTGCGAGCCTAACAGTTAAGAACATAGTGTAAAACGTCCTTTGTAATCATTATTAAACGAATTTTCTCTATTTAACTTTAAATAAACAACCAGTAATCATCAAAATTCCTATAAATTGGGATCTCAAGCCGGGATTCCTACATAATTATACATATTCTTTACACTTGGTATCTTCGTAGAGAAGAAAATTAAAAAGAGAATCAACGTCAGAGGGAGAAAAAAAAAAGAACAGGGTACGTTATCGAATCGTATGACCCGGAACAAGTGATGCAACTGCGTACCAACAACCGATGCGCAAAGGGGTGAACAAGGAACAAAGTGTCGACACGATTCGATTCGCTTCGAGGTCGCAAAGAGAGAGAGAGAGAGAGAGAGAGAGAGGAAGAGAGAAAGCAAGGAGGGAGGAGAAAGTTTCCGGTTGTCGCGGATCACGAGCTTGGCTAACGAGATGCGCTCGTTCCGCGAACTGTTTGGCCAGCAGCGGCGTGCTGTAACAATTATTTGAACTGCGACAGAGGCCAGAGAGTGAGAGATGGAGGGAGTGGGCGGAGGGGAGTGAGAAAGAGATTGGAAAAACAGAGGGGAACAGAGAGACGACTGAAGAAAACCGGATGGAAATCCGAGTAGACCGTTACCGGGGAACGACGAGGACAATAAGAGCAGTCAGCCACCCTTTTCGCAGCGTTTCTCGGTCCTCGGTGAAAAGAGGGGGGAGGGGGCAAAGTGGTACGGAAATCGAAAAGCTGCTCATGCTCCTGCTCTTTTTGACGCTTCAGACGACGGCGGACCGGCTGGGCAGGTAGAGGTGAAGAGAAAGGGAGAGAACAGAGAGAAAGCGCGCAAGAGAGAGGCAGAAAGCAGAGAAAACCTCTTCTTTCTCTCTCTCTCTCTCTCTCTCCTCGTTCTCTTCCGCGCGGGGGGGGGGGTGGGTGAATGGCTTTTACGAAGGAATTCCGAAAGGCGTGAAAGTTTCACGAACGACAGTAATGATTCTTCGAATAGTTCCCTCCTTTCGCGAGTTTCCTCGGCCTGGCCCCGTTTGCGCCGATGCACAGCCGTTTCGCGCGCGCGGAGTGTTTCCAACGATAACTTGATTCTTCCGCGTCCCGTCCATCTCGGCGACGATGGAATTTCCAGGGAATCGATAACGACCAAATTTTATTGGTTCATCGTGGCGCGATAAAACTCTCAAGCCCGGTCTCGGCCATTCTCGTCGAGCGAGAATGTAAAGAGGGCCGGAAGAGAGCCGGAGAGTTCTTTCTTTTTTTTCTCGAGCAACGTATTTTCAGCAATTTTAGTTAAGCCTCGACGTCGATGGAAAAGAAGATAATGTTATTTTTAATAGAGAAGATGAAACGGATGCTCGCGCGGCAGATGAAATGAAAACTTGGGATTTTTTTAAAATAGAATCGAGTCCAAGTACGTGTGCGTGCGTGCGTTCGTGCGTGTATTTTCTAAACGTTCGAGCCGATGTCAACGAACTCCGATGGCGGCGAGCAACAGTAGAAAGCAAACCGAGCCGGTGTACTCGTTAGACTCGGCCATCTCTGGCGAAAAAAAAAAAAAGACAAAAGGGGAGAGCCGGAAAACCGGATGGGTATCCGGTTTCCAGCGTTACACCGGCGAGAAGCGAGGAACAATAAGAGCCGTTCCGAAGAGAGCCCGGTGTGCGTTTTCCCCCTTAGCCGCTCGGCTGAAGAGGATCGGAACGGTACAGAGATCGCGAAAATCGTGTTCCGGCGAACGCCTCTCTCAAACGGCCTCATTTTTTCCCCTCCCGAGCTTTGCGCGTTTCAAACGAGCAGCGATCGCTGTGCAGAGTCGCTTACCAGCAACCGTTCAGCCCCTCGGGGCGAGCCCGAACGTCGACGTCTGACGATCTCTCTGCAGGTTCTCATTTCCACCTCGTCGCGACTCGAACGAGTTCCAAGATTCAAGGTTTGACCTACTTTCTATTTCTCTTTTTTCCTTCCCTCTTTTCGTCTTCTTCTTCTTCTTCTTCTTCGAAATCCCATTTGGCATTTCGTGGCCAACTAATTACTCGCATAGAAATTACTGAATTTTCCTCGCTGCTTCGTTTTCGAGACTTTTATCCTCCGGTGGAACTAGACTTATCCAATTAGTGCATGGCGCTAGGGTGATGCAATTAGAAAGAAGGGCGTGAGAGCGAGAGACAGAGAGAGAGGTCAAACATCGTTGAACTTGCTTCCGTCCATTCTTCTTCCGTCCTAGCTGTTTCTTACGAGGCACTACAGCGCCGCAAAACTGCCACGGGTTTTGCAAAACAAACGAACGGGAGCGAAAGGGAGAAGGGAGATGTTTGTCGCGCGAGACAAACGACACACGGGGATGAAACCCCGACCGCCTTTTTCGCGTCGCGCGCCAAGGAGCACCCAGAGGTTCTTGGATTAGGGTAGGTAACAAAAGGCGTGCCCGTAGAGCAGAGCCATAACTTAAATAACGCCTCTGTCGCCACATTTCCAGCGCCCCGGAGGGGCCAAACTGGCAAGAGAAATTAATATCGATAGCCATTAATTTCTCCCGAGACTCTCTCCTGGCTCTTCCTCTCCCCTACCTATACATATATCGTGTCAAATTTAAGAATCAACAACCCCCTCTCGTAAATTGATTGAGAAGGCACGCGGCTGTAACTAAAGGGACGTTGCAATGTAACATTGGGGAGAAGAAAGTTAAATAACAGGATAAAATAATTAGACGAATACCAGTTTGAGGTTCCTGTCTTCTTTTCCGACATACAGGGTGTCCATAAAGTGTCTCTCTACAATTTCAGAAATTTATTACAAAGGCAAATTAAAAGACAGATGAGTGGAAATTATTACAAAATGACACGTATATATTTAAGTTGTTTTTGCCTCATTTAGATGTCCCGATAGCTCTGTTCGATACACGACACACAATGTGAGAATCTGGGGATCATAAACCCCCATGTGACTGGGGAACTTCAGCGAGATAGTCCAAAAGTGAATGTGTGGTGTGGGATCACGTGCAATCGAATCATTGGAATCGTTTTTCTTCGACGAGACATCAATTACTGCATATGTTTACCTTGACTCTTTGACTAACAACTAATAGTACCCATATAGAGGTATATTAAATGAGGCGAAGAAAACTTAAATACATACGTCTCATTTAATTTCCACTCATCTGTCTTTCCATTTGCCTTTGTAATAAATTTTTGAAATTGTAAACTGACTTTATGGACACCCTGTATACGTCGAGATGTACATACATCTCTCGAGCATCGCGTACGCGCGAAAGGGTCGTTTTAGGAGAAAAGAGCAAAAAAAAAAAGAAAAAAAGAAAAGTAGAGACGAAGTTCTACTTCGTAAGGGGATAGTCGTAAATTCGCGAGGCGACGCGACGCAGCATTTCCACGCTTACGCGAGGTGTACGTACGTATGTACATACGTACGTATGCACGTACAACGAGGATGAGTTTGAGCGGCAGAGAAAAGTGTGCCACAGAGCGCAGTCGAGACGACGGGAGATTGACTTCGTCCGCGAACTTCTTATCATTCGCGGGGCAAAGTCGCGGCGGACTCGCTTTTTTTTCCCCTTCGGTCCCCATCCATTTCGGCGGGAATTACTTTTGTTGGAGGGCTGTCTGCGACGTCTATTTGCCAACTGGAGGTTGGAACGATTCGGGAAGCGAGTTCCAGCGCGGACAAAGTCTCCCAGAGAATCAACCCCTTCCCCCGTTTCTTCGTCCCTCTCTTTCTCACACTCGCTTTCGGCGTAATTGCTTTTTCGTTCTCTCGCCTTCCCTCGTTTGATCCTCGATTTCTCCTTTTTTTTCTTCTCTCTCTCTCTCTCTCTGTCTCTCTCTGTCTGTGTGTCGTTCGCCAATGTCCCTACTCGACAGCGACAATTCTCGAAGATTCATGCAAAACAGCCCGCGAGATTTCAAGCGTTTCGCCTCGTCGTCGTCGGAGTACTGTTTGCGTTTTCGAAAGACGTTGGAAAGCTTGGGAAGCACATTGTGAACAACGCGTCGCAACTTCCTCTTTCTCGATGGATGCACCAAGTAACGATAACACGCAACGGGACCCGGTAAGCTTAACAGACGATTTCCGCGATAAGGCACGATGCGCCAAGTGATCTGCATTCACGACTAAGCTCTTTGGGGCACTAAAGGCGTTACCGGAGGATTCATATCCATAAGACGTCACTCTCGCCGAAAGTTCTAATTCATCCTGCGCCAGCGCTTCTCGCGGTCATCGTCCCCGTTAAAACACACAGATTTATTAATGAGAGGAGAGCGTACGTCATCCAAATTCGCCGACGCCTGGTAAAGTGCTTTGCACGCTCGTCTCCGAAGACGATCGAATATAGAAAAATGGGAATCGTCTGTTGGATTTCGCGTAGAGGAAACGACACTTGTAGCTTTCACAGGGTTTCAACCGTGGTCGAAGATTGTGTCTCTAGGCGTCGTGAGTGTCAGACTTTTTTTGGCAAAAAGGGGAATAGACTACTGAAATTGGACCTGTGAATAAGTCACATCGTAAATCACTTTAGGAAGGTTATCACTGATTCAGTGTTAGCACTGAGCCGGCATTTTCAGTTCTGGTTGGTCATCCAACGAACATCCACATTCTCAAAGAGTTTTCATTTATATTCACTTTTCCGAAATTGCTATCGGCTATTTCACGTATATACGCGTACTTGATCTACGAAGGATTCTTAAAGGAAAAGGAACGATACTCTTCTCACAATCAGCCATTCAATGTTTTCCGTCAACAGATAACTTTCACAAAATATCTTTCTCTCACACTTTCTCAGATATTCGTCTCGGAGGTTGCAAAACGAGTGGTTGAAATTGCAGGGAACGAGCTCGTTAAACCGTCGCCGTCGTTCGTCTCTAAACATTTATGCCGTTCGTGTTAATCGCAACTCCGTTAATTCCCCCCTTCGACGTGCTCGTCGAATAAATCGAACACGTAGTACGTGACGAACCGATTGTCCCCCCACCCTCCACTGTCCTGTTTATTTTGTCCAGCGGAATCGTCGCACCGATCGTCGGAATCGTCGAACGATAACTGAATCAGTCCCATCCTTTCTAGATAACACCGTCCGTTACGCCTTTCATCTGGTTGTTGCCCGTAATCCCATTGTTTCCAGCATCTCGACGGTTGCGAGCGCTGCATAAATCTCCGGCGCCGGTGGTACGCCACGAGGAACAACCGAACGCGGCGACCACATATCGCGCGATATCGACGTTTCCTTCCCCTTCGACGCACGCTTTGACCCCTCCGCTCCTCTTCTCCTTCGTTTCTCACCCCCCAACCGCCGTACCCATCCGCGACAGGTTGGTTATCTCGACACATTGCCTGTTAAAACTTCATCTCCTTTCTCTGCTTTATCCGCGACGGTCGTTAATAATATCCCATACATCTGCCAAATGTAATCCGCGCTGAGAATTTCGCTCCGCTCTTCCAACGGAACGTACTCGAAGCGTTAATCACTGATTTTGACGAAATCTGGCACGAACGTTGGCATTTTCTACGAAACTATTTGACACGTGCATATTTTTCTTTTTCATCGGCAATCGTCGATGGTCGGAGGGGTGAGAACTAACCTCAAAGTTGGGGACATATTTTGGTCCAAGTATCTCGGGAATTATGGGAGGATACAGTTTTTGTGTAAATTGATGGAATTACTGTTTCTTCCAGCGACGAATTTTACGATATAGGACATTCTGCGAAACAACCATTTGTTTGAATCATTGTATCAAAGCAACCATTTAAATTGATTTTCTAAGTAAATAATACATTTCCTTAAATAATAGTTTACGAAAACTATAAGACATTCAAACATGAATTAGAGATAAATTGGAATCTTGATTTTCGCATTACAAAAGAAATTCTTCCTCTATCGCTTGCATTTCGAATTTTTCATGCAAAGCAGAGTACAAATGCGAACAACCGAGTAACACTATTGCACTAGTAATATTGGTTGATATTACGTTTCTTGAGAATATCAAATCTTACGGCTCTTCATTGAACTTGAAGAAGCGTACGGATAAATTGCTTGCAATTACTAATGAAAACGCAATGCGCGATATTTCAAATACTAGAGTCATTTGCCGTTGCAGAAAACATTAGGCTCGCGATTGAAGTCTATTGAACGGCCCCGCTCGAAACAAACTAGGTTCCATTTGAAACATTTTTTTCTGCAACGAACAGTTTACCGGATAATTGCGTGGAACGTTTCCAAAGGGGCACCCTGGTGTCTATTGTGCCACTGATATTGGAACGTCAATCATTTCGACGTAAAAAAAGATGTACAATTCGCAGAACGTAGAAATTATTACGCCCGTATTACACGTTTGCAATTTTTTGACTACAAAAAAAAAAAAAAAAAAAAGAAATAAAAAGAAAACGAATCTTTCAAAGTCATTCAATTCGTTTGTCAGAAATAATCAATCGTAAAATATCACGTTAATTTCGTGAACATCGTCGATGATGCGACACGATCTAATGCACAGATGTGGCAAATGATCCGCTGGTATTTCAGACACTTCATAAAATATATCGCCTCGCGTACCTTTTATAAATTATGGTCGGCGTTGTTTCTTTATGACGTAGGACATTCCGGGAGCTTGGCAAAAACGTGCGAGTGAGCGAGTCTGTTTCTTGTCGGATGTTTGAATGTACGAGGCTGATAAGACGCCTGAGTTCTAGCTACTTTTTTCCATCACCCGAGAGATCGCTTGGAATTAGACTGCGACTGTTTGCGCACAAGTTTAGACGCTCGCGAATACACGAGGTTTGGACACAGAGATTCGTTTTGCCCAGTTGAAACTGTTACAAAGTAGTTTGTGAATATTTCCGACATTAGTCTCGAATTATTTTCAAATAATCGCGGATCGAATTTACGTCGATCTCGCGCGACGTTCGAGACATTCAGAGGCGAGAAGCGTCTTGGAAAGTTGGGGCAGCGATTGCTTGGCTTCGCACTCGAGCGACTCGAGTGTCTTTAACTGCGGATAAAGTCCATCGAGGAGCAAATTTCACTGAGAAACCCAGGTGCTTGTCTCGTGATTCTATAGAAGACCTCGATATTATCGTCTCTTCAAATGTCAATTACGCTGATCGAAAAGATGGAAAGAAACCGAAAATAGTTCACCCTCTTGTTTCCTGTTTGCCTCTGATTTCTCGATTGCGCGTCACGACATGAGCAAAAGTAGCACGCTCGTTAGACGTTCGATGCCAACCAACATAAATCTTCCCCAACGTGCAGAACGAGAGAAGGTATAGAGAAAGAGAGAGTCGTATACAGAGAGTAGTCTGCTAATTACGAGAACTCAAGCGTTCTGCAATCGGCTAAAAAGCAGGCGGTTCGGTTTGCGTGGATGTATCGCGGCGAGCGAGAAGGAAGGAGTGAATCGCTGCCGCGATAACGATGTTGCGTCGTTTCCGATGAGAACGAAGCTTTGTTCGGCGGGCCGGAAGCGGATACCGCTCATCAAGGACCATCGGTCCAGTCCACAATGCGCGTTTTTCGTTTTCATCGGCCAAAACGGGAAAGGGGGCCGGAGAGAACCGTCGATCGCGATGGAAACGAGCAGAACGGAGAAACGGATCGAAGGTTGATGCGGATGAAGCGAGAAAACAGCGTAGAACAGAGAGAGAGAGAGAGAGAGAGAAAGAGGAGAGAAAAGGGTGAAAGGGAAGCGCCTCTGTGTTCCGCAATGTGCCGGTAGGCATCGACAGCGATTCCGGGTTCAGCGACGCGATTAATGGCTGCAAGATCATTTGCCAACCCCTTTTCTCTGCCGGCACTCCCTTTTACAGATGTCAGCCATTACGACGAGTGTGAGAGAAAAAAAGAAGGCCGCGGACGCTGTAATGACTTCGATCCTTCGGACCAGTAGGTTACCTGACGTTAATGGTTTCCAAATAAACGCCGCCACGATCTCCACCTTTCTTTCCCTCTTTCGTCCCGTGTCTTCGTCCTCCGTCCACGGAATTATTTCGTACACAGGTAGTCGCACGTAGCACGTCGAGCAAGCACGATCTTTCGTTCGATGAAAAATCCACGCTCGTTGAAATTTCGTCGGAACATCACCCAGAGAGAAACGGCAGAGAAATTTCAAAATTCTCTCCTTCGCGGAGAGTGATACGCCCGAAATCCCTGGTTAAATTACGCGAGCCCATTAAGATGTTCGAGATCTATAGCTACTTAAAACAATCATAGCTAAGCCGCTGGGACCGAGGAGTAGGGAGACGATCTCGCGAGAGCGCGACGGAAGAGGGTGCGGGCGTAGCGCCGGGTGTCGGAGCGGGTAGATTTAATTAAAATTTAATTCGGGGGTTTTACTAATCCGCAAGTTTCAGCGATGGCAAGCCGTGCATGTGTCCGCCAGGGACACGCTGCAGGCTAGCATCCGCCGGACCTGCCCGACTGGCTGACTGAAGTCGTCGCGGTACGTAGCGCGGGTTGAACGGTGATTCGAGATTGCTCGGGGGGGTCGTTGCAATACCGGATGGAATGGCCTGGCGGCACCGAAGGGCGGAGGGATTACCGCTAAAAGCGTACAAATCCTTCGCCCGACCAGAGAGACAGAGCGGGTCGAGAGCGAGCGAGCGAGTTTGGAGATGGTAGAGAGAGAGTTGCTAGTTTAGGCCGTCGTCGCAAGCCGCGAAAACTTTGCGACGATCCGCGCCAGACGAAACTCCTGCGGGCTTCCACGGGATCGCGCTGCCCCTCTCTTTCTCTCTCCCGTTGCTTCCTTCGTTGCTCTGTCTCCTCGCTGCGGAAACGCGCCAGCTCGATGTTCGTTATTTAACCGCACGTAAATAATCCAACCGGAAGTGATCTCAACGGGGGATTCAACAACATTCCAATGGTGATAGTTGGCCCGCGGCTGTCTTGTGTATTTACTCGCCCGTTCCGGGTGTGTCCGTTGATCGACATACTTTCGGCTACGAGCGTTGCGTTGCGCGGGATAATTTTATGGGGATACGGGCGACGCGAGAGGGAGGAGCGGGAACTGTAATAACAGATACAGATATCTTGGGAAAGCAAAGGGAGTGTTTATGAACGTAGAGCGAGACGTAGAACGTAGAAACACGTGTAGAGCTCGCGAAAGTACTCGAACACTTGTACAAACCTTGTAACGAATATATTAATTGTCTCTACGCGCGGTTGGTTCTGCACGGTCAATCTGTGGATGATTCGACTGAATTCCCAAGCGAAATTTCTAGAAACTCTCGAAGGGTGACCTTGCCTTTCCCTTTCCAGCAAAAAGTGACCTTCCAAAAATTCAAAAGTCTCGATCGACCGTGAAAATCGGGCAAGATCGTCTTCGAACGTTGAAAATGTCGCAAGATCCGGCTCGTACATAATTACCGATTTAAAGAGTTCACCCGCGCATTCGTCCCACAAATTTCCACGGGGAACGAAAACAAGCGTAGAGATGGAAATGTAAATATACCTATTGAAGAACAAAGGCATTCGCTTCTTGGTTGGCGATAAAATTGCCCGTTCTTAGATCCGCCATTTATCAGCGGAGCACAAGGCACCAAGGAGCGAACCGCGCTCGATCAACGCCATCCGGCTGCGAGACTCGCGAGTACAACACGACGAAGCATTTATAATCTCGTCGTCAGCGTTCAACGAACGAAGGCACGGCACGCTCGTGGGAGGGGGAGGCTGATTTATTCCATTTCGGTGGTTTAATTACGCGGCAAAAGCGGCGTGCGTTATTGTAACTCGGTTTAACGAGCAGGGCGAAGCAGTGGTCTGCTCGCCGATACGATCAAACGGGCCCCGGGCATCAGCGAGCGACGCGGCGGCGCAGAGCGGGAACAGGGTCCATTAAAAGGCTCGTGAATCTTTTTCCAATTTCAATATCGGTGTAGCTGCAGCGAGATATAGACGTCTAGAGCGTAGAACTGACCCGATGGCACGATGCTTCTCCAATAAGATCTCGGCCAATAATAGTCGATACCCGGGGAACGTCATTGGTCAATATCTCGTACACGTGCCACCGTAATGTATCGACGTTTCGTAGTTCCATATTGAACACTTCCAATATAGGAAGGCCAATGGCGAGGACACGAGGTCCGCCTCGTTTTCTCCGGCTAACTTCGTTTATCGTTATTACCTTCGCCTTCGTGGACAAGATAGCTTACGTACCCGCTAACTTTCCTCCGCGTCTCTTCAAACCAGCTACGACCAGCTGGGTTTTCGTTCTCCGTCGCTCGATTCCTTTCCGCCAAAAAGAGAGTATAAATCGCGCGGGTATAAATCGTTCGAGCAAGTATCGAGCGAGCAGAGGAATGTCCATTCGTTTCGAAACGCGAGGCGGAGACACGTATACCGAGTAACCAGCGTAGACGAGAGCAATCCGCGCGCTGAAACAGATGGTTCCACGCTCGAGAGTGGGGGAGTGATCTACAACCGGTGGAGGAGAATCCACGAGTGAACTTTCGCCGAGAGGGACGAAAAAACCTCGCTCTCAATCGCCGTAGCTCACCCCCGAAAGCAACAGCTTCGGCTGGTCGTTGTTCCAAGTTCAGGAGCACCGGATCCAAGAGCCAGTCGGCTCGACAGTCCATTGGCGCACGGTCGAATCCGTTTCTCTGCGCGAGACGCGAGCCTTTAAACGTAAAAATTGGCTGGCTTGCACAACGACGCGTAACACAAGATGCAAAGGGGAGCGCGACGCTCGAGCAACCGGACAACGAGACAACTGCAAGCGAAATTGCAGCGAGTAACAGAGGACGCGACGAGAGATAAACAGAGAGAGAGAGAGAGAGAGAGAGAGGGAGAGGGAGAAAGCCTGTACTCATCTTGCAGCGTTCTCCATTTCCCGCGACACAGGTCCGCTCCTCTTTCGGCCCGCGGACGAGGAAATGGAATGTACAGCCGTTGTCTGGTCGGGATGCTTTATGAAATTTAATAAATACGAAATGAATCTGCCTGGTAGCCGTTGGCCCGCGCGGCCAGCCAACGAGCACAACGAGCGGCAGACACGCCACCGCTCCGGGCCAGGAAAAAGGAGAACCGGCGAGAATCCGCGAAACGACCGCCGGATAGTTTGCGTGAAAATTCCCTCTCGTCTGGCCCAGTTTCTATCTCTCGGTTCAACGGCTGGCTCGCTGAATCCTCGCAGTCTTGAATTCCGTTTCCTCCGCGAATTCGAGACGGACAACACTCTCGCGCATACTCTCACGCGTGTAATTTCGCAACGCGTGCAACGTTTCTCGCAACCGAACGACTTCTCTCTTTTGTTCTCAACGATCGGAGGAATACAAAGGTGTCGTTGTTCCTTGTTTCCGCGAGCCAAATTTTCGCACTGGGTTCTAGATTTACACTGTGTGGAAAAGAAAACACACACGCGCACGAGAGAGAAGCTGGAGGAAACAAGATCGTTGGAAACAAGATTACCCTTTTATTCACGGCAAGAATATTTGATAGAATTCGAATATATATATATATTTCGAGACGAGACGTAACGCGTCGCGAAGCTGGCAAACTGGCGGTGGCGGTGCGCGCACGCGATTGTTTCCGCACGCTCGTACGTGACACCGTACATCCGGTGGCTGGCTGGCTGGCGCGGCTACTTAGAATGCATTCGCGTACGTAAACGTGTCCCGCGGATCTTTCGTCGCGCGCGGCAAAAAAAAAAAAAAAAAAAAAAAAAACGGCGGAATCAAATCGAGCGTGATTGATGGATTAGAGAGCAGCCAGCAGTGCGTTCGAAGCATTGAAATACCGACGTCGAACGCGATGTCGCATCCGATGCTCCGCGTCGGAAATATTAATGAGAGACGGCCCGGAGAGCGGCGGGAAAAAGAACGCGAGCACCGGCGCATAATAGCGCGAGCGTAACGGATACGCGTACCGGTTCGTTTGCGTGAGAAACGTTCAACTTCGACGCCACGGAACTTTCTAACGAACGGCAACGTTTCCCTATCCACAATGAGATATATAATCCATTACTCTCGAAACGAAATGCAGCGAGCTCCTCCATGATAAATATTTGACGAGGAGAAGCTGCCTGCAGTTCTCCTACGCGCCATTACGTCGTCCCCTGAAAAAGTTCCGCGAAAACTTCTCGACCCCGTCTGCGGAAAGTAATGTGCATTTAGCCGACATAAATAAGAACTTAGTTGCGGATTCTCGGGCCGGGGAGCCCGCTCCAACGAGTGCCACTTTTTCGAATTTATCGGACGTTTATGTAAAAATCCACCACCTCTTCCAAGCTCTTCTTCCGCCCGTCTTGCTTTCATTGTCCCCCTTCGGAGACGAGAAATCACTTTTTTCTTCCCAAGCAGATTTCGCGGATCGTTCGAATATCTCGCATTTTTCACCGGAGGCCTCCCACAGTCGATTCGCGCGTTCCAACGATATCACGGGACGGGGGGGGGGGGGTGGGTGGAAAAAACGAACTTCCGGCGGCACTAGGGGGAGGGGGCGGGAGGCAATGTAAATTCGTTAAACGAAAGGTATCCAGCGCGTTTTGTATCGCGTCGCGGATCGTGAATCCCGAATAACGGCCGAAACGAGCAACCAGAGATTGCAATTTGCGTCACGCTCGACGCAAATTTCTGCAAATGCGCGTCATTTCGAGTAATCGCGACGGCCGTGCGCTCACGCAACGGGGGAAAAAAGCCGCCGTTTCCAGCCGTATCGGCGCGTCGAAACGATAATCGTCCTCGTTCTTGCTCGTACGTGTGTCTCTCTTTCGTGTGCGCGCGATACGCTCTCGAATAAATTTCGCGTCACCGGCACGCGATGGATCTCGCCGCGCGCCGTGAAATTCCCCTTCCTCTATCTCGCGACGCGACGAACGAAGAAAAGTCGCTGTGTCGCGAAAGTTCGCCTCGAGTAACGCCGAGCACCATCTTGCATCCCGGGGACGCGTTAATTATTTGCAAAATTGCGCATTCACGGAAGTTTTCGCGGCGGATAACGGCTCGGCACGGTAACTCGTTGCGCCGTATTCTCAGAGCTGCGGTGCCGCGCGGCGAAATTGCCCTGCGCCCGGGCAAGGACGTAAAATGGAATTAATCGGCCCGGTAATTGGAACGGTTGATCTACGGTTAATGTAACGAGTTGCTTCAGGTTGAATAGCGGTGGTCGAGCCGGGACGAGATTGTTTGCGGCCGTGGCCGAGCCGATACAACGAAATACAAATTGCGAATCAAATGGCTTCCAAAATGGCGCCTGGTGGTGGTGGTGGTGGTGGTGGTGGTGGTGGTGGTGGTGGCGGCGGCCAGTCGCGGAGACGTCTCGTCGATCATCAGATTCCGTTTTAATGGGAAGTTGAAATCATTTGCGCGAAGGGACGGCGAGAAGAGGAAGAGGAAGAGGAAGAGGAAGAGGAAGAAGAGAGAGAAGAGGTGCACGCGTTCGTGAAATAAGGAAACGAGTCTGTTCGTGCGAAATGGAGGAACTCGGCGCGCGGCGTCCGTGGCGTAAGAGGGGCGAACCCCGTGGCACGGTCCGTTGATTCCGACGAACGCGAAACTTCCCACTTTGCGGTTTACCCGGCGATGAACTTAGAATTTCTAATGGACGTGGACAGAGCGGAGAGAGAGAGAGAGAGAGAGAGAGAGGCGGCCGGCAGCTGCCGTCGCTCTCCCCGCCGGCGGTTCGTTCCAATGACTTTTTAAACTTCGGATAAATATGTTAGCGACGACCGGCTGGCGGCCGACACTGGCCGCGAGGACACTCGATTCCCTATGATTTCTCGCAATCAAGCCACCTTTGAAATGGAAATGGAAAAGAAACGGCACGGCCGTGTCGGAGGCTGGAGACGAACGCTGGGAACGAGTATGCGCGTTTTTTCTTTTTCTCCGCGTTTTTTTATTTTCTCTCTCTCTCTCTCTCTTTCCAACGGAAAAGCTCGATCCGCTGCACCTGTGAGAATCGTCGTTTAACAAACGTAAAACGTTCGCGCGTTGGAATTCAACGGACGAAATCTTGTTACAAACACTAATGTGCAGTACACGTTGGCGGTTTCGACGCGCTCTCGTTTTCGGTCAAAGATGACGTATGAAAGTTGTGAAAAAAAAAACAGAAAAAAAGAAAGAAAAACGAAACGACAGTGGCTCGACGCTCGAGGATAAGGAAAGATTTTCGTGTTTCGGAAGCAGACAACGGAAGGGGCCATCCGAGGGGCAAGGTTCGTGCCATTTCTCGACTGGCACGACGCTTTTCGTTCCGTGGTCTGTCGTCTTTCGCAACGAGATCACGTCGTTAAGCATTAACCGTCGCTTCGTCCGTGCGTCTGCTCGTTTTCTTGCTAATGGTGTCGTTACGGCATACGAAGGACGATGGATTTACGTTACGGTGCGCTGTTACCCAGTCCGCGTACCTACTGCGACCAACGAATAGATCTCTTTCCCAAATTGTTTGTATCCTCCGGTAATTTGGCCAAATGACGAGCGCTTCGAACCACGAAAAACTGGATCGATCGATGGTCGGTGAAACGACCATCTCTCTCGCGAATCCGAGACACGTAACGATAGAATATATTATATATTCTATCGATAAAGTCAGCGAGTTGTAGACGCGAAGTTGGTTTCGAAAGGAACGATCGAGCCATCGAGATTCCATTGAACGTGAATTTGCGTAAACGTTCGCGATCCTTCTTTATACAGTCCAAATTAACCATTTTCCAGATCAAATTCACACTTTCGCAAATCAAGCTTTTCGACGAATTTATTTCCTGAAGCCGTGGTTATATTGAAAATAAAATCTGACGTGAAATAACTATTGTAGTAATAACACGAATAACGTAAAGTAACGTAAAATAGTTGCTGTGTTTTAAAAGTATCTATATAGATTCCGATATAATTACGACAATCTGCAAGGATTGTGATCAGCCAAAACATATCTAGCAGAGAATTTAATTTTTGAGAAGAAAGAACTTTATCAAAGGGGAGTATTTATGGAGAGAAACAATAAACCGTGTTCACTTCACTTTTGAGTCGGCCGCAAGGTGAATTTGATTTGCAAAGTGAAATGCAAAATCTGTATTGCGCCAAAGGTAATCCGCTCCCCTCCCCCCCCCCCAAAAAAAAACTAACATCCACTTTAGAAATACTCGTGCCTCGTTGTATTAATTAGCAAACTGGCAAATCTCGAGGAAATCGGCGAGGTAACATAGAAGAACCGGGGATTAACCTCGTTTGTGTAATGCTAAATAGAAAGGGAGAATACCCTTGGTTAAACAACTTCGTTCACGGAAGACCAATATCCATATTTTCCCACCCACCCGGTGACCTTTGTTTGCCCATATCTTACGCCCATCCCCGGCGAGAGCCTTTCGTTCTCTTTGTTGGTTCGTTAGCTCTCCTCGAGCCCCCTTTCCCCTCCCGACAACGACGGTGAAAAGGAGACTCCATTACCGGCGCCGAAATGAAAAGTTGAGAACCTTTGACCGTTCAGCCAGTTTATTGCAACGCGGGAAGGGGCGAGCGGACGCGCGAGGCGCGCCGCCTGGCACAAAACCACTTCGAAGGAAAACAGTTGGGTTTGGCACGACAGCCTTCGCCCATTCCTCTCGTTTCGCTGCCTTCTTCCAGTTTATTGCCGGCCAGACGATCTAAAGGAGCTAGGATCGCGCTCCCATTCGCGATCGCCTCGCCACTTCATAACCCATCCGGTGTCTTCGATATCGGTAAACTGGTTTTTCATTTCAGTTGGACCGAGAGACTCCGAGAAACGTAATAAAACGTCGTGACTCGCGAGTGATACGGATGGCGAAAGCGTATTCGAAACCGACGATGACTGGGTAACGTTCGTTTGTTGCCACAGTGATCTTTTGCCTCGCGATCCAAGATATACAGGGTGAGTCTCGCAACGTGACGACATCAAGTAACTCGCAAAATATTTGTTGTACGAAAAAATGTTCAGACAGAACACGTTGCACGGCTTCCATGTGGTACTGACATGTGGTACTGTAATAATTTTATGTTATATTTTGCTTTTTCATCAAGATATCAAGGTCACCTCCAATTTTTTAAACGAAACAGTTAACATTTCTTCCCGAATTCGGAGTTACTGAGATATTGGCAAAAATATTTTCTTACATTGTGTTAGAAGAGACCAGTTAATCTCGGTAACTATGTATCTTTGATGACCCTATTTGATATAACACTATTTTATGTAGAATTCAACGCTTTATCCCAATTCGGGAAGAAATATTGACTGTTCCATTTAAAAAATTGGTGACATTCATACCTTGACGAAAAAGCAAAATAACATAAAAGTTTTTTTATACAGAATTCAAATAACATAAAAGTTCTTTTACGTAGAATTCCAAATTCAAGAAGAAATATGAACTGTTCCATTTAAAAAAGATGAAAGTGATATCTCGATAAGAAAGCAAAATAATATAAAACTGATTACAATACTATACGTCCCTATGGAAGCCATGCAACTTCTGTCTGAACATTTTTTCGTACAGCAAATATTTTATAAACTATTTGACGTCGTCACGTTACGAGACTCACCCTGTATGGTCATCAAATTCTCGCGCCACAAATAATCGAGAAAGTGAATTAAAGAGGTCGAAGCAAGGGGATACTGAATATAAACGCACAAAACGTCGTGAAATAAACGGGGAAACGTTCTCTCTCGTAACGGTGATGCTACTTTGCATAAAAGTAGAACACACAGAGAAAGAATCTCAGAGAGAGAGAGAGAGAGAGAGACCACTTGGCGCGGCGGCGGCGGCGGCTTCGAGAGCAAAAAGTCCGCCGGAAGAATAATGGCGAATGGAAGCTCCGCGGAGATGATCCTCGCTACAGAGCGGAACGCTAAGTGACGCAATTAAAAGTTGCGTAACTCAATTAGGCGCGCGATTTTTCACGGAGAGAGGCGTGAGTGGGGAGGGAACACGAGAGGGGGAGGAAGAGACGATTGTTAAAACGATCCAATGAAATTTCCCTCGACTCGCTCGCGGACGAACGGGAGCGGGGTAGGGGAAGAGAACGGTGACGTCTTTCAATTAGACGACGATCGTTCGTTCCTCGAGTTACTTTCGGATCATTTTATCTGAACGGATTACCGTCTCCCCCGAGATGGCGAGGGGGAGGAGGGGGAGGGTCTGGAGAAATCGATGGACGAAAAAGGAAGAGGCCACGGTGAATTGTTATCCGGTCGCCGTTTCGGAATGTTTCGAGCCGCGGCAAGGTCCCGCACAGCTGCACACTCTGCCTCGAGTTACCACCGAGGATTGCGACTTGACTACTTACAGGGGAGCGAAACTTCACTCCCTTCGAATCGTTCGCCCCGCCGTCGAGAAGTTCGCTCGTTAAGCAACGATACGTTCCGCGATCTCCTTCCCTACGAGACGTTACAACAAACGTTACATTCCGTACAGATGCTCGATTGTAAAAAAATTCCAAATCGAACACACGTTCCGCGAACTGAACTGAACATTCGTTCGAACGTTTCTCAGAGTTGTGCCAATCGACGTAATCGCTTCGAAGCAAAATATGGAGAGAGAGAGAGAGAGAGAAGCGATCGAAATATTATTATCAAGAGGAATTAAGAAGCCCTCGGAGGAGATATAGTCGGGCAAACCCGCAGCGATTGTGCATTGAAACCCGGAAGCAGACGAATGGGGGGTGAAAAGGGGGCGCACGAAGCGTGCATCCTGCAATTTCTCGAGTGCACACTCGCGAACACTTGAGTAATTTAGCGGTACTTTGGCGTGACGTATTTTCGCTCGGCGGAGCGTATGATCAATCGGCGTAAATGAGTGCGTATAAATTCTGGCTGGTGAGCTTCTCATCTTTGCCTCGGGTTATTCGTGGATGCACAATTAGCCTCGCCTTGTTCGGTTTGCCTTCAATTACAGTCACGCCATCTCTTTGCCGAATTTTCCTCGAGGTTCGAGTTCACCTCGCGAATCCACTCGACTCTCTCTCTCTCTCTCTCTCTCTTTCTCTCTCTATCTTTCTCTTTCTCTCTTGACTCGATAGAATTTCCTCGATACTTTCCAACAGTTGCGCCGAACGAAACGAGATGAAGAAAAAGAACAAGGAGGGAGAAGAAGGAAAGAAAGGCAGAAAACAAGAGGGAGGGAAGAAAAGGGAAAGAAGAACAGTGAAGTTTGTGTTTCACGTAATACAAACGATCCGAAGCTTAACGAGGGAAGTTTCTTAATCGGCGCGATAGACAGCGGTAGCTCGTCGTCGAAAAGCGAAGCCGTCCCTCTCTAAACGAATAATCCCGATCGATCTATATATATATATATATATATATATATATATATATATATATATAGAGAGAGAGAGAGAGAGAAAGAACGCGTCGCTATGGTCGGTGCGCATAAATTTCCAATATCTCGCACAACAAATAACGAGGTAGAATTCCAAGCGCGAGTAACACAAACGACGTAAGCTGCTTGCCGGGCAACGGGAGCGTTTATTTCTTCGCTTTTGATGCCAGCTGCGTGGCACCGGCCATCAAACGGTAAACGGAAATTTCTCGACCGACACGCCAACCGTTTATACAACCGTCGTAGAAAATTCTCGTCTCATTTCGTTGTCTACGCGCAGCGTAGCGTCAAATCAGATTAGACGACGAATCGAGAGAACCTGTTAATCCTTTCACGCGTCGCGATTGTGAAAGACGATTGAGCAAAGGCGATAATTTTTTGGATTTTGGAGTTGAACGTTCCGTTTGTTCGAAAATTTTGAAAATATCACAATTATAGTTGCGCATGTCTTAGAACATTGCGTAGAACAACCTGAACACCTTGTACCCAACAGGTTATTTTTACTTTTCGAGAATGTACTACCACGCTTGAAATTCCAATGCTTAATCTGCATTCAATGGCGGAAAGTAACGACATCACGCCGATACTAGGAAAGATGACTTGTCTGCGAACCATCAAAGCTGTTGGAGATAAAATATGAAGGATCCCACAATTTTTTAGCCATCAAGTCATATAAACTTTGCTAAATGTTGTATATTTCGTTTAAACGTACGATAGAGTCGCAAATATGTACCCCTTGACTCTCGAATTTCTATTTTACACGTATCATCACTATTGTATAACTCAATGTTGAACATTACAACACTGCGCGTACAGACCAAACAGGCTTCTACATCATTTGTTCTCATAAAGATATCTACGCCAAAAAGCTAGGCATCAAAACAAAAAAAATATATATATATATATATTTGACTCATTGCACGTTGTATGAAAATTCTCCATTCAATACCGTCCTTCACACAAATCTTTCAATCCGTCTGAAAAAAAAGAGAAAAACGCCGAATGCCACTCAGGCGAAAGTTTATCCTCCCCAAAATATTCGTCCACGATTTCTCGTCTCATTTTCCTTCTCCCCGCCGCTACCCCGGCGTTGTCTTAAAGTTTTAATCAAGTTACCTTCTCACGCGCTACAAAGATACTCTTCTACCGAGCGCGCAGCCACTGCAAACGGTGCTAATTTGACGTCCGACGAAGACGAAAAGGTGCGAAGGAACCGTCGGAGCAACTGCGACGGAGGAAACTACCCACGACCGTCCGAAAAGAGCCGAGCAGCGTCTTTCTTCCTCGAGCTGCTCCAAGACGCTTGATTGACCAAAGTTTTCCCCGGCAGCAGTTGGTTTTTGTCTTCGTTGACAATGTTTTTTCGAAAGTTGGTCAGAAATAAGTGGACGTTAGAGGCAAAGCGCCTCCAATGGCGTTTGGACCATGCATTTTTGAATAGCAAGAGAAAATAAATATCGATCGTCTCCTTTCGCTCGTTCAACTTTCAACTTTCAGCTCGTTGTGAGATACAGTGATTCACGGAGAGAGTGCGTCATGCCTCCCGTAGAAAGTACGAAATTGAAATTTGATCGACGACGAGACACCATCGCGCAACTTCTCGTACGAACGCAGAAAGGTCAGAAATCAATCGTCTAAGCGAAGATCATCTGATGAGGTCAACGCGATGAATTCTTGCAGATGAAACTTTCGTGCCGGACAGCTGAAGAAAGCGAGCAATCTTTCAGATTTAAAATTTAAAAAGGGCGAAACGAACTTGCAAGAGAATTCCCTTTAAATAAAATAAAATTTCCCAAGAGATTCCAAGAGAATCTCCTCTACATAAAACTCGACGATATTCCAAATGTCAAAACTCGCTCTTTATTAGATCTATCTTATAGAATCTATTATAATCGCGACATCTCGTATCGGTTAAGCGTACAATTAGTATGTATGCGATATGCGTGTGTATTATAAGCAGCTCGAACTGTCAACGTTCATCTTTGTAATAAGAGTCCGCTGAGTAAAATTGTTACTCCCGAGCAAATTCCAAAGTGATTATTAGCTCATTAATTGTTATAAAGCCACTACTCCAACACTCTTCAAATTGACAAGTTAACGAAAGACAAAATTTAGTAGATACGTTTCCCCTCGGAAATGTTTTCCTCGTCCATAACCGTGAAAGCGACCTCGCATCGGCTCGATCGTCTTTTGCGGAAAATTACGGAGCGTTCGCCCGAGAACAAAAAGAGAAAGAGGAAAGAAAAAGAGAGAGCGACCGCTTGCGAAGCACTTTCCCCGGAGAGGTGCGGAAGAGCGAAGAAGCGCCGCGCAAAAAGCGCACGAGTAAAAGTCACGCCGCGACGAAATCATAAAGAATTTACGAGGGGAGGGGGGCGGCTGTTTCCGGGGTTGCGACGGGGCAACGTGCCTCTACAGGCCACGTTTACAGAGAGGCTAGACCCGCCCGTTACTACGAATCGTGACACGAAACGGTGCGCATGCGAGGCGACACGTTCCCGCCAAGCGTCGTAAAATAAAAGCAAAGAAAAAAAAAAAACTAAGAAAAAGAAAGAAAGAAAGAAAGAGGCAGTCTGTTTTGTATGCTCCTGGCCACGTTCGAGGGATCGAGAATTCAGTAGCCTTTGCGGCTCGATCGGCTCCTCGGTTCGCAACAATAAAACGGATAAAGATTCGCCGCGAAATTGCGAAAAGAATATATTTTTCGTTTCCGCGCGGTGGATCGAATATTCCGATCCTCCGTGGGGATCTGCAAGCTTTAGAGGCTAGATTGTTTTTCGATGGTCCCATCAGAAGTTCTCCTATCGATGTCTTCCCCGGCGGCTTTACCGAGGATTTAGTTTATCGCTAGGTGCGAGTACGGCTTGACTTTGTAAGTCTCTTACGTGTATGCATATGGAGGCGTTATTTCCCTCACACGCAGACACGCTTAAACTGTCGGCTGTCGCAGACGAGTTTCGCGAGATCCTCCGCTACGGGCTATGAATAAAATAGAAAAAAAAAAGAGAAGACTCTTTTTACTACGAAGGGACGCGAGTTTGATGTCTTGTATCGTTGAAAATGGGATTTTTCAGACGATACGGGAGTAGGAGGAACAGTCCGTTCTTTCTCTCAATGGGCGAGAATGTGCGACGTAATGTAGGCAACTGAGCTTACGACGTATCATTAACGAGAATCACTGTCAGATCGGAGTGGGTGAACCTGGCTAAGGTTTCGAATCAACGTTCAGATACTCGAAATTTTCACTCTCGATTGACGACAAAAAATCAATCAGAGACACGCGCGAAACGTGCTCCAATACACTCTTAGTTAGAAAAAGGCACTTGGAATAAAAGAGCCTAGCGTGCAAAGGGCATACAAGGCGCTGTCAACGTCATAACCATAAACACCTAGTGATCCCTTGTCGAGTTGTCAAGCGAGCAAGTTTGTCAGACACTACTCATACCGCGGTTACATCGCGGTGGAGTGTCCGGTGGCCGGACCAACAAAGAGGGAGGCAACAATGCGGATGCGATTAGTCTCCAGCGATATCGCCCGGCGAACGAGAAGAGCCGAGAGAAAAATCGCAGAAAGAGAGACAAACACGTGGAACGAAAGGAGAAAACGAGCGTCGCGAAGAGCGATAGGGGTGAAATTCGAGCCGCGTTGCCATTGCGGTGGCGGGTCTCGCGCGGCCAGACACAAAAGCCTTTGAACGCGGCGAATCGTTTCGGACAGAGCGGGCAACGAGCGCGTGCGCTCGTGTACATACATATAATGCGTATCGGTCAATGGTGATGGGAAGAGTCGCGAAATTATGCTGCCTTTTATTTGCCTCGAGAAGTCGCGCCGCTCGCCTTTGACGCTTGTGCCTCGTCGCAGGCTGAGAAGAGAAGAGAGTGAACGCCTTCCAACACTTGGCGTTTTCCCGTAATCGCCGAGTCTGTGCAAATTGCGTCCATTGTTTCTCTCGATGCAATTAAGAGAGTAAAGAAGAAAAAAGGAAAGAGAAGGAAAGTGGAAACTCGGTGAATTATCGAACGAACCCGAGGCGAGAAACCGAGATCGCTCCTCTGTGAAAGCGGGGAAATTGAACACGCAGAAACGCGGAATTCGCAAAGCGATCGGCTAATGTTGAAAATTCGTTTAATTCGTAAATCGAATGACACGGAATCGCGGCGCTGTGGAAAATAATATCCAACGCGTTAGGGGCAGGAAGCAAAATGGGCTCGTCGATCGAGGCTGGCGATCGATCCCGCGATACAAATCTGCGAAACATCATCGTGCGCCATGTCCCTCGCAATTTAACCAGCGGCCGAATAAATCCGGCCTGCTGAAAAATTAAAATGCACCCGCCGTGGGAGACAATAAAAATCAACTGCGGAGGGCAGGAGTCATCGGGGCCGACGCGATGGCCGCCCGTTCATTTGCAATTCGTGATTCGGCATACGCACGTCATCGTATGCACGTCGATTTTCGACGTCGTTCCACGTGCTTTACGTGCGGAAACGTTCGCGTTTTATACGAGTCGCTTTGCGTGCGCCGTGTTTTATGCTTTTCTGCCTTCGTCGTTTCTCCCCTCTCGACTCTTTCGCCACCCCTTTGCTCTTTATGAAACAGCAACGATATCGTCTTTCAGCCCCTTTTCCTTCTCCTTTACTTATTTCTTTCTCTTTTTCGCTCCCGGACGGATCCTGACGTTTGGTTTTTCCATAACGCACGATCGATCTCAAGTCTTTAAACAACTTTTTGAACTGGGAGCTTCGTGGATTTATCAATCGATTACAAAGGCTGTATTTTTTCGGATTTTACCAATCTTCCTCTCAAGTGTATTGAAATATCATCGTCTTGTCAAAAGGTATATTCATTTTGTTCCCCCCCCCCAAAAAAAAAACGGGAAAATATTACGGGTGAAACGTATTCGTATTCCAACTCTACCTTTAGTCTATTATTTTCCTTTTTCTCGTCTCTTCTATTTTTCATTTTCGACCCGTCCCCTCGCATGCAGCGTTTCGCGCGCATTCGAGGCACGCGCGGGAAATTTCAAAAAGCGGAAAATGAGGGGCGAGGAGAGTGAAAGGGCAATGTGCGCAGAGCAGATAGCGAAGGCTGAGAGAGAGAGAGAGAGAGAGAGAGAGAGAGCTTCCAGCACGTTGGTTGCGCGCATTACGAGCATTTACAGTCGGCCCCCGGAAGGGATCCGCTTACGCGTACGTGCGCGTAAAAAGCATTTCGAAAATCTGCCTGTCAAGAGAGCGAAACGCGTTGATACGCGGCGAAAGCGAAAATTCGCTTCGCGATCGCGATACGTGTTCCATCGGGTCGCATGAAATTTTGACCGCGCATCGATCGCCAACGACAAAGGGGAAATAGCTACGAATCGACATCGCGGTGTGAACGATTTAAATGTATAATAAAACGCGTTATCAGCCAGAGATCGAATTACGTGTACGTGGTAGTATCATTACATTATATTCACGGTGTGAGGTGTATAACTGTAACAAGTTACAACGATCGTCATCAGTTGAAACGATTCGTTTTAGCGCCGTGCTGTTTGAAATGGAACGTTCAACGCGAACTCGAGACGAAAAATGATCGTCGGATGAAATTCGACTTTCAACCACGGGGGCAAAGCGTTGCACATCTAACGCGTCACGTTCTACTCAACTCCGTCTACCGTCACTTCTTCTTTAAATATTTAGTGGGTACCTTACAAAATTCACGTTACGTGCGCCGTTGGGTAAGTAGACGTAGCGCTATCATAACCCCTTCAAAAGGGGAAATCAAAAAGCCATTTCCGTGAAACAATTTCAATATTACCGCGGCTAGATTGCTCCGCAGACACGATCAAACGATCCAAGTCCACAAATTCTTCCGCGGAACTTTGCACACGCGTTGCACCTGACTACACACAAGCTTCCAACAAGTGCTGCGGAGTATACGAGAGTTTCTGCAAAACGAAACAACCGCGCGCCGCGTTTCTGCGAAACGTCTGAAACGATCGCGGACAAATGGAAGTGTCCGACGTCCCTCTAATTTATAAGCAGACGTAGATAAAATCACAAACGACCGAGAAACGGTAGAAAGCAGACGCTTGGCCGAGTGGAAACGGATCGCGCGCCATTTTGGCCATTTTCGCGGAGTCGGATTCATGGCGGATGTAGGATGCATCGCGCTCGCGTTTCCTTCATACGCTTTATTCCGATCTAACCAAACGTATTCTACGTTTACGTAGCTGTCGTATAAAAGAGTCGTACGGGGTGGCGCTTCTCTGAAGAGGAGAGCGCGCACGCGACACATTTCCAAGTGACTTGAATCGAATCTGCCGATTTGACGACGGCAAGTTGGAATTACCACGGATGGAGAGATGGGAACGAAAGGATCGCGGGGACGTCTTGGATGGGATTCTGTGAGCAATCGCGAAAAATTGTCGCGGACCGTGTGCTGATATCTGAATATCGACGAGGAGGTTGGTTGCCTCGCTCGCGAGCTATCAAAGTCGGCGACTCGAGCCGAGTCAATAAAGATTTCTCTCGCTTGATTTTTCGCGCCACCTCCTGATCCCCGGGATCAACGCAGTTTCAGTCAACTTTTCTCTCTCTCTCTCTCTCTCTCTCTCTCTCGCCGGCAGCCTTAAATACGAGCGCCGCGAGTCGACGCGACGTTATGGGGAACTTATGGGGAAACTTTGAATGGCCCCTCGCGAGGAATTCCTCGCGACTGAACGGTGAAGAACGGTAAGTGGCGGCGGAGAGCTTGTAAAAAGAAGGTGTAAAGGGGAGCCGAGTAGGCGAAATCGTTACTTGTTAGACACATACGTTATCGTCGCCCTTTCGGCGAGCCGTTCCAAGTAAATCTAATTTCTCCGCAGCCGTTCCAACGCTGCACGGCGGTAGCAGCGTTCCTCTGCAATCGCGGTCCAATGCGTCGTGAGAAACGATTTCTCGAACGAAGAGTCGTTGCACAATTTCTTCTGTTGAGATATAATTATTTAGCTCAAAGAGAAGCAAACGTCTGACGCATCGTGACGAATAAAATGAATTCTTTGAAGCCGTAGTCTACCTCGTCGTACAACAAAGAAGACGAATCAAAGTAGACAGGTTTACAGACTTACACCAGATAGTTAAAATCGTTTTCCCCAGTCACAAAGTGCCACGTGTAAAGACTTTGTTTACACATTCTCGACCGAAACGATTTCTCGAACAAAGACACTGCGCGATTCCTCGTTCTGAAATATAATCGTTTAGTTCGAGGAACGCAAGCGTCTAACGCCATTACACGAATGAAATAAATTCTCAGAAGCAATAGCCTTATTGTGAAATCATTCTTCTCAACCACAAAGTCCCGACTGAAACGTTGCAATTTTTCGTTTTGAAGCGTGATCATTTAGTTCAGAGAACATGAAATTCTTAGAAGCAACAGCCTTATTGTACGATTGAAAAAAAAACAAATATTCAGTTTTATTCAGTTTTCCTTCCGGCACTTAACCACTTGCGCTGGCAACTGATTGCGAACCATAACGAGTGACCCAACCGTATACAATAATTCGTCGCTCTCCTCCTGAACTCGTCGATATGACATGACTGGATAGAAATTATTGAAAAGTAATAAATTTGTTATTTGTTTTTATTTTTTCGTCACGCTTAAATATACTCACAACTGAGAAAATATTGCAATTCTGGGACAAAATGATTCTCGACGGCACTTGATTCCAGCGCAAGAGGTTAAACATTGACAAACCTTACATTATAAAACACACGGTTTAATTTTGTTATCTTTTCTCACGTTACTGCGAAACGATAACCTGTCTCTGTTGCGAACCGCTCCGCACGGCGGTCATCGTTCGCGAATAATTCACGATGCAAAAGTGGATCGCGTGAACGAGTTTGTTTCGCGAACGTTTCAAACGATGGAATCTCGCCTTCTCTGTGGAATTTCCTGTAGCGACGTCTCCCTTTTCTCTTCTCGTCGGGGACCGGTAAGAGCGACTTTTAGCCGCGGTGTGCATCGTGTGCCAACTCGTTGACGATGACGACGTACATACATACTTCGGCGATCATTACAAACGTTTGAACGCGACGGGGCAACAGGGGGAGGGACACGGCGGCTGGCATTTTTTTTTTCCTATTTCTTTTTTGAGTGCACTCTATCCGTCGACGGATAGAAACGCGTCGTAACAGGGGAAGAAAAATACAGAACGCCCGTGGGAGAATGGCCGTGTAATGTCCGGGCGAAAGAAGGGAAACTGAAAACAGCCGGGCGAAAAAGCCAAACAAGTCCGCGTTACCGCGCAATTTCACCGGTTTCAGAAAAGGAAGAACAGATATTTATATGAATGAAACAACAAATGCCGGCGGGAGTGGCAGCATTTTTCATCAAACGAGCTTGAAAGGGCTTGGCTACGAGAGACATTTACGCGCGAATGAAGAATAATTAACGTGGGACGTTGCAGCTGTGAAAAGGGAGCGCTTGAATCGAGTGTTTGAAATTCCGGGCGCTAAATAAAAGGTGCATGGCCACTCAAGTTCCCAGGTCCTCAGGAATGTCTCTGTGTAACGTCAAAGGAACAAGAGAACGTCTGCATCAGTAAATATGTGTGTGTGTGTGTGTGTGTATGTGTGTATAAATTGCAGAAACGTTCGTTCGTTCGTCGTCAACGGCGAGAGTTCAAAGTCAGAATTTAATGGAAAGTTCGATCAAATACGGAACAATCCTGTAATCATTTCGTTTCGAGACTTTACATATTCGATGTTCCGTAAATTTCCAACGATGGAACTTTCTTCCAGCGAGAGAGAGAGAGAGAGAGAGAGAAAGGGAGAGAGAGATTCTCGCTCTCTCGGACGGAGGTAAAGATTCGACCGATGAAACGAATTGGAATTCTACCCGTCGAAGCTCCCGGCCGGAATTACGATCAGGAGTTGCGATAAGAAGACGTCTCGCGGAAACAAAAAAAAAAAAAATCAGAATTACGTCTCGAAGCTGTATACTTATCGAAAGCATCCTCTGACGGAGAAGAGAAAGAAAACTGGACGAGATAGAGACTGGAAGAGGAACGGTGTGAAACGTAGGAGAATCGATAGCACTCGTCCCGAATGAAATCGAACCCGCGCGAGAGCCGCGCGGCGAAGCTTTTAAAGGAAGAATATTTCAAAAAACGCTGAGACGGAACTTTATCTTTTCGATTCCCAGGACCCTATCTATATCCTGGCCCGAAAAGCACGTGGAAGCCTGGAGAAGGAACACTTACGCGCGGTAGTAGTCCTCCCTCTCTCCCTCTGCAGCCTGTGTACACACATGCGAATCAACCCACACACAGGCGTGTTTGAGTTGGTGGAAAAGGACGTGGGCTCATATCTGCCGAGCCCTCGAGTGTAACAGCGTTCGCCGTTACTCATATCTCGCATTATTGGAATTTAAGCTTACGTCACTGGCTGCTGCCGGCGGTGGCTGCCGTTTCGACCTTGAATCGACGACGTCTTCCTCCTCCGCCCGTCTCCCGATAACGATCCACCGGCAAGATGTGCGTTTAAGGGACGCTGAGGTGTCCCTTTCATCGAATACCTCTATACCATTCAACCGCCTCCCTCAAAGAGGGAGCAAAGGGACCCGAACGCTCGCAGCTAGTCCCGTCACGCAGTGGAATAGGATGTCACAGTCAGACACAGTCGGACGGAGTCGAATCGATACTTATGGTTACACGTTGGAAGAAATGGTCCAAACTGGCGGTCGACCGTCTGAATAATTGCATATCGGTTTCCTTCGGTTTATCTGATTCCCTTTTTTTTTTTTTTTTTTTTTTTTTTTTTTTTATTAACACTGGACCTATCGAGACGGTCAAAATTCATAATTGCTCGTAGGTGTAAAACAGTATATTTTTTAAAAATTAAATTTTAGATTTTAAAAGCTTGTGTACTCTATTGCATTTTTTTCACATTAATTCCTTTTTGGTGAAAATTCGATGTTTCAGTTTAGTCCTAAAGGTGGCTGTAGCGTTAAAATACATATCAGTTGAAACCGAAGACTTTGAAAATTTCAAATTTCGATCAATGTTCGATTTTCAGTACTTGCCGACTGTTACAAATGGCGCAAATTAAGCAAGGTAAAAAATAAAAAAAAAAAAAAAAGAACATTGCAATTCCAGAGATGCGCCGACGAGCAAAAGGAACATTCAGAGAAATCGGCTCTCGACCAACGGAACCGGGCCAAATCGCCTCGACATCCGAATAATCCGGATCGTTCTTAAATAAACGAGCAAACAATCTCGCGGGAACGCCGCTCGGCTCGCCCTCAACGTGAACCAGTTTCAGCGGCGGGAAGTTTTTCCGAGCCGGTTGTCCGCGGACAACGGCAGAGGTGGTAGTAGTAAATTAAATCTGTCGGATTATGAAACGAGAGAGGAAAGTATATATGCATAAGAACGGTTTGCATTCGATTCGCGGGCCGGCGGCCGGGTATCGTTAACCTCCGTCGCCGGCGAAAACAAACGATTTCGTAATGGAAATTCGTGGTTCATATTTCCCCGCAGAGGGTTCTCGGGCGGACGAGGGTGCTGGATCGGCGTCGAATCGAACCTGGCCTCGCACCGATCCCCCACGCCAGTTTGCAACGCCGCGAGCACCGGGGCAAACACTGCCTCCAAGTTTCAAACGGTATTTTGCAAATATTTCGCAAGCCATACCCTCGGTATAGTGTATATGCGTGTGTGTGTGTGTGTGTGTATCTTCTGTTAACTGTTAACTGTCCGCGGAGATCAAGTCAAGCCCGCGTATCGCTCGGGAGGGAGAAAGAAAAAACAACTCGGTAACGTAAAAGCGTCGTTGCGAGAAAAGTTTCCGCGTAAACTCTCGTCCAACGAGTCGCCACGATCGGCTGTGCGTTCCTGCTACGGTCTCCAGTCGTCTGCTGTTTCGACGGAGTACAACTCCTCGGGGAACCAGGAGAAATGAGGATTGACGGGCTGAAGAGTGTCCATCGAGCTTCCAGAAAAGAAAATCGAAATTACGAGCTCTCGTAACGAGTCGGCGGTCGATTGCGCCGCTGGGAGACCGGTTTCCCCCGGATCGACTGGAGAATTGTCGTGGCTAGCTTCGAACGTCGTTTGTGTCGAGACGTCGCAATGATTAACTGTCGCATCGAGCGACGCCGGCGATTAATCGCACGTCGTACCTGTCGCGAGGAAAGGTTCTCGCGGTTCTCCGCGATGGTTCCAACCTGGAGGATAAAAAAGAATGAAAAAGCGTAAGGGATAAGAGCGCGCCAGCAAAAAACCTACGGTGAAATAACTATGCCAGTTATGATTTTTATCGCGGCTCGCTCGCCGTGAGTTGCCAAAGCCGGCCACTAAAGCCGCGCAAATAGCGCTACAAAAATGTATGGACATAAAGTCGAATAATGCGCGACGCGTATTGCGGCCGGTAATGAAAAGTGCTCGCGCGCTGTGAATCATGGATCTAGTTACGGCCTGGTGTTTACGAAGCGAGAATAAAGAGAGAGAGAGAGAGAGAGAGATAATATCAGTTCTTTTAAATTTCTGAAATTTAGAAAAACGCTCGCAGCAATAGATTGGTCCTCGAATGTGAAGCGCGCAAGTGGGATAAGCAACCTGGCGAAGGTTTCTTTTGTGTGTTTTTCAACCTCATGCGAAAATACCACCGAGCGTTCGACAGATCTACTCCTGGCTATCCCAATCAAAGCACAGGTTTTCGAGCAACGAACGAAACGGAACGAACGGGAGGATCGTCCAACTACTTATTTATTGCCGGCCCGTAGTGCACATATACGTACATATCTGCTCGTACAATCTTGGCTCGGGCGGACAAGGAAAAGCTGAATGCGCGCGATAGAGAGAGGGCGGATGAAGCTCACGTGCTCACGGCACGTTAAACTTTCAATGGCTCGGCTACTTTAATACCATCTGGAAAATACAGATCCTCGGCCCGCGAACGAGAAAAGGGAAGAAGGGAGCGAACGAGGGAGAAAGAAGGAAGATTTCTTGGTTCTGGCCTTGTGTGTCGCTGGTTACGGTGGCGTACACGCGAGAGATACCATCCACGAAACTTCCCTGCCCGGGAGTTTCGGGGTAATTCGACTTATTATTCATACCGGTTTGCTGCGTGAACCGCCGCTGCCTCCTCGTCGCATGCACCTAATAAACACGGGCAACGCACGTCGTGCAATGGCGGCGCAGTTGTAAATTAAAGAAAAGGACAGTTGCATTTCGTTGGCAGTGACTGGAACGGGAGAGGGGTTGTTGGTACACGCGAGACGACACGAGACGACCGAAGCTAAGAAAAGACCGAGATCAATGTAGAAACAACCGTAGCGGAACGTGATTTCCATTGACATCCAAAGAGGGAGGTGTCGGCGGAAAAATCGAGATTAAGCGTCGGGTTACGCGGTTAAACCAAATGGAACGAACGGCGAGAGAAGGTGTGCTTTCGGGAGAGGATGAATGGGTGGTCGAGGCCGTGAGATTCGGTCGTCGTTCTCCTGGAGTCTTCATCCTAGATGGAGGAAAGACGGTAGAGGCCAGCGGCCGATCTTCAATTCCGGTTATTAGGTCCTAAAATCCCCTGCCCATAACCGGCCTTCGATCGAAATAGCGTCGGACGGTGAACACGGGTGGTGGCAAACGCGGGTGAAAAAGGAAGAAAGATGGTGAGGGAGAGAGAAAAATAAATGGAAGCGAAACGAAGCGAAGAAGGAGAAAGTAAAAACGAACGTTCCGAGCGTCTGGCGTCTACCGCCTTTTTCAGTCTCGCTCCACCGACGCAGGTAGCTACCTAATCGGAGACCCCCGACTCTAGAGTTTCCCCGGGTTCAATCTGATTCCGAGGAATTGGATACAATGTCTAGCGTTCGCCACGAGCCGGCTCGAAAGGTCCGACAATATCGACGTCCGTCCCCTCGGTCCACGTCGGTTTGCATCCCATTCGACGGCCTCTCCACTTTTCCCTTTTGCCCTTCGATTCTTTTCCCCGATTTTCGGCCACGTTCGGAAGAAGAGAGCCCGCGGCTCATTGTGGACGGTGGATCGGTCGATGAAAGCGGCCCGCCGTGTAATATCAGGCCGTCCCGTTGGAAATTGATCGACTGCTTGCCATTACCATTCACCGAAATTCCTCGACGACGAACCACCGGGTCTATTTAGAAACAGAACGGCCGTAATCGACCGAATGCTACGGGACCACCACCCGATATTCCCCATCGTACGTCGGCACAGACACACGATCACCCGGGCAAATTTCTATTTCGGGTTCTATTGCCAACTGGACGCTTCGTCGTAAGAAACGAGCGACGCGGATCGTTCCTGGCCACGCGCGAGTCTAGCTCGGAATCGGTAGGATCACTTTGCGCGGATTAAAATTAAGATTAAAATTGGTGGACCGAGGAAACCTCATTGCTCGGGAATTTCTTTCTTTGCGAGGCTTAAGAGCGAGGCAATTGTCGCTCGCTACGTGTCCTCTTGTTTGTTTCAGCGGCAAGTTTCAAGTTTTAAGACGCAAAATGTGAGAGTATGATTGCGCGTATGTGTATGTATGTGGGTACGAAGGTTTTGAAGATAAGATTTCGAATGGAAAGTATGACTGATGATAAAATGCCAATTTTGGGAGAGAGTAGCCAGTTGTGATAGGTTTTGGATACAGTGAGAGCTTAATATCTCTCTATCGTCGCGGTATTCGGACTTCAGTTTTTCCCAATTCCTAAATTATCCAGTGGCGGGCTGATTTTTTGGTTACTTTCCGTTTACGCCACGTAGAGCGTGTACTATTGCTATTACTAATAATTTTGCTTCTAAAGTACGTCACGCTACAATTTTTATAATGGTGAAAAAATTACAATTATCAAGAAGACAGTTGAAAACGATCAATTTTTTTATAATTATCAAAACGATAAGTTTAATTTTGAAACAAGGCATTATTTTAACAAGTAATTTATTTATAATGTCGAAATTAATTTAAAATAAAACATTTTATTTCAAACATTTTTAGTATTATTACTTATGTATTAAATTATAATAATAAATAATAATAATTTATTATACAAATTATACAATACTATACAATAATGCTAAATGCTGATAAATAATATTTGCTCTAACGTTATTTTGATAATAACGAATTGAATAATGAATCGAGTTGATCTTAGCAGACAGTCGGAAAAAATGACAAGATAAACGTGGTATTAAGATACATAACAAATTTTTCAAAAATTCTTCGTTTTACAATGAAAATACGGAACATATTACGGACATAAACTGTTTGTTATAAATTAAAATGGGTTAAAAATTTTTTGATCAATTTTCTGTTTTCTTCCGTTTCCCTAGAAAATTACGACGACAGAGCGATCACTAATGTCTGTCGATTGATCGCTGGCCACCATCGAGCGAAAAGTGATTTCTGTCAAATATCCCGGCAATAACTGTCGTCGCTTAACCGCGAACGAAATCAACATTACCGTCGAAACGATCGCAGTAATTGCACGTTTAATCAAAAACAAAAGAGACGTTTGTCGAACGGCCGGATCGTTGGAGAGCCCTGCCAAATATCCAAATAATTGTCACTCGAGTTCGAAACTTGTGATCGTGGCTATCGTATTAATCGCGAGCAACGTCGCTTTCAGACGTTCGGCAGGCGACTCGACCGATCTTTTCGATTCTTTCGGCCCGATCTCGTTTCGATTTCGTTTCGGTTTATCGCAGGCGAGGCACGCGATTATTTTCCCGATAGGACCTCCGTCGAAATTGATTTACTCGATTCACTCTGGAAATCCGGCGATCCATCGGCTCGTCGTTACTTCACGCGGGACGAACCGGCGGGTCGGTCGGTCCGAGCCGAGGATATAATCGTTTCACAGAAACGAAAAGAGTAGCCGCGTTTCGAAATTTCCAGCGAAATGTCCGTCATTCGACGTCTGTAATCGCGTTACGTCGTTACGCGGAAAGAGCGTAATCACGTCGAAAGTAATAAACGACGCGGCGCCTGCACGATCGATCGCGCAGCCGGTGTTTCACCGACTCGTCTCGTGTGGTGACAATGAATAATAATAATAACAACACAGACAACAGACCATTTCCGAGTCTGAAGTAACTGAAACGCGCAGTTTCGTCTATTCTTTCATGGGAATTCTCGAGTTAAAAACGGCAAGTCTGCGGAAGCTGAAGCGAAGAAACGAGAACTTGTAAACTTTGCGTTCGTTTATCATGCTTTGAGTTACATTGGGTCGTTTGGAAAGTTTGCAACGAAATTGAAAGAAAGGAGAGAAGGAAAGAAAGGGACGTAACGGCGGCGTACTTTGGTAGAAACGGACGTTTTATCGAATGATGCGTGTTTCGTGTATCTATTCAGCTCTTTCTTCCGTTCTCGTATTCCATTCACTGATTCTACGCTGAATAGCACGCTGAATAGCGCTGCTCGTACACGCATAGTCAACATTTATTATTTTAAACAGCAGATACTCATTCATCGCGTGGAAAACGGCATAATGCGTTGAAACGTTCTGCGTAAAGATACTAATCGCTTCGTGTATCATTTTTATTTTTTTTTCGTTTTTTTTCTTTTTTTTTTTTTTTTTTTTAAAGCAAAGTTTGACATAAAAACGAAATTAAATCAATTAAACGCCATGATGGAATATAAAAAAATCGACGAGTAGAAAAAAAGAAAAAATCGGCGAATTTCAATTCCGCTGATCCTTCGACGACCATTACCCGATTCGGTTTATTACATAGTTTAACGCAGGGAATCGAAACGTTTCCCTGATTAAAACGCGACACGGTTGAAAATTTTCGGTGAATGACCGCGTCCGTTCGCGTTTTATCGCGTTTCGCCGGCGGGTTCTATCATTAAAATGGTGAATAATAGCGAATAATATTTCGCCTGCGGGGCGCTGCAGGCGGCGGGCGACGCGGAACGCACGTGCGTGCGGTCGGATCGCGTGACAGCACACGTCAAACGAACGAATTACGCGGTCGACGGCTGCGTATATCCGGGATAAACCGGCCGTGCCGTTCCGTTTCCAGGCGAAATTTTCAACTATCCGCGGCATCCGACAAATAATGGTAATTTCAGACGTAATGGAATCGACGGATCGTTGGCGCGCGCGCGATCGAGATATTCGCCAGTCACGAATCGCGATCCTATTCCTGCCCTGCCTTGTTTCTTCCGGGTGAATGAATCAACGTTTCCAGCCTCGAGTAGTTTGAAAGTCGTTTCCGTGACAACTCTGCGAAGTTGTTCTCAGAAAAACTTACACGTACGAGCATCATTTCGAATTTCGGCGTGTTTCACGTGGTTAATTTTTTGATTCCTCGCGGGAGCGAGGAGATTTCTCTCGGTGGATGGAGGATGGATCCGATCGACCACTTGCTGATTTTTAAGCGGACGAAATGCAGAGCCGCGAGAACGCAGCCGGTGTTGTTTCAAAACGGTATTGTATTATTTGAAAAAACATTCGGAGCGAGCGCGCTCTCAAATATTTACCGGCGATTTCTCCGCGGCGGATCGGAACACCGTCTGCCGGCGAGCTCGCGTCGTCTGGTCGAGATGGAGAAAATCTCAAAATTGAAATTTAATCTCGACGCTCCGGTTTTGTCCGGTCGGTGGCGCGCCAGTTACAGAGAGACGAGTAGCAAATACGCTCTTTCTTTCCCGAGGATTCCTCCCTTCCTTCCTTCCGTCCTTCCGAGGGAAGCGAATTATCCGCGGCACGTATCTGCCGGGGAAACTCTGCCGGACTGTGGAGAGAAAGACACCCCTATCTCTCTCAGTGTCGTCGTTTTCGCGACGCTGTCGTTATTACCAACTGGCAAAGATACGTGCAAACACACCGGATACCAGCGCCGAATACCAAGATCGATGTGAAAAGAGGAAGAGAGAGAGAGAGAGAGAGAAGGAAGGAAAAGTGAACGACAAAAAAAACCGAGAGTTGCGGGATAACGGGCGGAGGGAAATGAAGGAGAGAAAGAAAAATATCGCGAAGCCGGTCGATAAAATACAAACAGAGAGACAGCAGAGAGGGACAGTGCATAATGTAAATGAAACCACCTCGATGGAGCCGGCACCTGAATATTTTCCATCTGCATCGCGGAATACAGATATTCAAGAGGCATCTGCCCTCGCTCCTACGTCTCTCTCCCTCCTCTCGCCCCTGTATCAGCCATCCGCCTACACCCGCTGCAGGATCCGTGCCGACCTACGGGCACGGGGAGAAGCGCAGTTCTTCTTATAGAACCGAACTTCGACCGTTCCCCTCTCCCCTCCTGCTATTCTCCCTTTTCCCGGTTGCAGACTTCGGGAAAGTGGTACGTGGGCGAAATTTCAACGTGACGAGCATACAGTGCCCTCCTCGGCTACTCTCTCTCTCTCTCTCTCTCTCTCACTCTCTCTCCCGCAACGTCTTGCTACCTCATCTTCCCGAGCCTGCCGAGTCTTCTCCCTTTGCGCCACCCTTGCGCCACCCTTGGCTCACTGGCTGGAGACGGCTCGACTCGGCTCGTGCGAGCCAGCCAAACCCTCGTCGACGACGACGACGACGACGCGACGCGAAAATTCGCGAAACACCTTCGATGGAGTATCGATTAAAATCCACGTCTCTCGCGTGTGTGCTCGAGGGTGATGGCTTCTTTCGAGGCTACGGGAGGGAGGAGACTCTTTTGTAACGAAACGAATTGCCCTTTCGGGGCCACTTCTACGGGGCGAACGAGGTCGGTTCTTTCTCTACTAATTTCGCTACGTGCCTCAACTGGTGTGTTAGGGAAATTTGTTAATGGGACGGTCACGTTCGCGTGATCATTACTGCGAAAGAATTTATTTGCAAAGAAACGAATCGGCTCGTCAGGGTTGTTTAACGATTAAACGCCCCGGTCTAGACGACTGTTGGCGCGCTCAGTTCTCGCTCCAGTTCAATTTTCGTCGCCTCTTCTGCTTACTTGTATTTATAAGCGCGACAGTTTAAATTAATAATAAATAAACTACGTTACACGTTTCTGGGAAAATTTTAATTAATAATCGCGACAGACTGCGAGTATTTATGCACCGATGGCAAATTGCAAAGTGCTACAACCCGTTTTAAAATCCATTCGCGTAAATGTTTTCAGTAGTAAAAATTCTCGATGCGATGGTGTGAAAGGAGGCGAGCTCGTTAAATCGTGATATTAATCTGAACGAACAGTCTCTACGACGATGAGAATGATACTCGCCTCGACGATCGATTTGTTGTCAATATCCGTGTAAGAAAATGGAAAGGGACGAGATCGAAAGTGAATTAACAGCGTGAACGTTTGAAATATACAGCCGACATCGATGAATCCGAAACGACGAAGCGAAAGGTGTAGTTGCGAAAACTGCGCGTTCGTTTCCGCTTTACGGTTGATCGTATAAGCAATTTTACGATACACATCCCGCGGCGGAGTTTTCGATCGAACTCGATCGAGAACGGAAAGTTAGAGGCAACGCAAACAACGAACGAAACGTAACAAACTGCGCCCGGTCGCTTATCGATCATCGCTAACTTTCGTCTGTCGCTGCTCTACCTGGCTGCAAACATCTTGATAGATTTTCGACACTATATGGCGATCGTTAAATTTACAATCTCTTAGCCAACATCCTGCTCAAGGTGGGAAGAAAAAGTTTGTCCGTGGTTATCGTAGATAAATTCTACACCCTCGATTCGACGAAAGTACATATAAAATATTTAAAGATAATTTAAACTCCAATTTTCACCTCCAAGTCAGAAAATTTTTCTGCATTGTATTCATTACGAAGGCGAAGCTTCTCCAAGGTTTTCTTGAAAAATGGCAAAGTTTCTTGATCAATATAATACTACGGACTAACAGCGACTTTATGGTTTTGGACGCGGTGGATGTCTTTATCACGTAACGTTTACACTTTGAATAACGTTAACAGTTTTATCATTTGATTATTTAGACTCACTGTTGCTACAACTGTGACAAATCAAACGTTAGTGAAATCTAGTACGAAAATTACGTAAAATAGACATTCGCGCTTCCAGAACCATAAAATCGCTGTTAGTTCGCAATGATCAGGTTAAATGATCAAGAAAACTATTAGGTTCTGACTGTTGGAAAAGTTTTATCGACGAACAAAAAGAAAAATTTTTTTTTACCTTGAAATTCAAGGTCAAGATCAATTTTGTGACAGGATCTTTACATGTATTTCCATCAAATCGAAGGTGTGGGATTCATCTGTGATAGCCACAGACAAACTGACAACACGAAGACAAACCAAAGAAAATGCATTCACTTTGTAACGCAATCACAAATATAATCACACGTTGATGAAATCGCAACAATGCTTCTCCTATGGATGTAACAACCATCAAAACCGACATAACAACTTGCCAAATGTCCACTGGGACAAATTTCAGCAATACTAGGGGAAAGGAAAGAAAAATTTACAGTCGTGCTTGTGTATAGTCTATCCTGCGCGAGAAATCATTGCTGAAACGAAGGAGAAAAAGCGAAATCGAGATAAACGAGACGAGTTGGCACGAGTAGAATTCTCGTTTATTTTCACGCGCGATCGATCGTTTAAGCCTCTCGTTGAGCTGGCAGTAGCTTCATCCGACACATGAAATCCGAGATGGAGGAAACGTGAGATCAAAGACGATGCTCGATCGAAAATCAACGAAACGATTCGCCGTGATTAAATCCGCGGCCACTTCCGCGCGCGCGAATGAACGTCACTTCGTGACAAGAATACGCGGCGAGCGGCGCCACTTCGGAGGGTTTCGTCTGCTGGCAGGTTCGCCGACGGTGAGGTGCCATGCCAACGGAGAGAAACAACCGTCTGCCGGTGAAACGTGACGAATTTCTCGGGTCATTTCGTGTCAACTTATAAGAAGTCGACTTCCAATTCGCCTCGCCTTCGCCAAGCGAGACGTCCTCGAGCGAACAGACCCTTAGTTAGGTGAAGACATATTGGAAGTGTTTGACGGGAGCTTGAGGAACAAGGCAGATGAAAACGAATAGGTGAAAATTGCGAAGGAAAATGGCGTGGAACAATCGGTGGCTGGCCCTGCCAGTACGCAACAATGAACGATCCGAGCCGTTCCCAGTGGCGAACGATTGGAACTGGCTCGAGATAACAGAAAGAAAGAACAACGAAGGAGGAGGAGAGGGAATACGGAAACGTTCTGAACGCAGCACGGCAGCGGCCGACGTCGAGATTTTGCACTGGTCATCGTTTTACCCATCGTTTTACGCCGTCGAATGGCCGAATAGGAGGCGAGATTGCCGAAGTGGTCGACAGCCAGGCTTCTGAATCGAAGATTAATTGCGCGATTCACCGAGATCCTGCAATGGCTCGGGATCCCCTACCTCTCCCCCCTCTCCTCCTTTCCACCCCCCATTCCTACACCCCTCTGGCTTAAGCAGACACGGTGAAACACTTTCGTAGCCGCGAGACCCGAGACCTAGGAGATGGCGATTCTGCAACCGCCGCGATTCCGGAATTTCTCAATCAGAGAGTACCGCTATCGTTTCGAGCCTCGTCGCTCTGTTAATTAATGCTAAGGATGATATCTTTGATTGCACCCCCCTCTCCCCACTGTGTACGAAATGTCCAGCGTTGGACGACCAGATATCACATACTTACAATGATCATAAAATGTGTGAAAAAAATTTTTATCCAACTATCCGACACGACAAATTGGAACCTTTTTCGTAAAAATTATACTCGACAGTTGTGAAACCTCAAGAGCGTCAAGTTTTGCAACACTCGATAACCTTGCATACTCGTGGAAATCTCACACCGCCGAGAATTACGAGAAGAAGAAACGAAACGTTGTAAAGCAAGTGGAAATCAAACCGAGAAGTTTTGTACCTACGAAAAATAATCGTTCTCTTCCGTGCACTTTACTTTCGAGAACAGTCGTTCCCGCGAAAATTACTTTTCGCGGAAGACTCGCAGAGGAAATGAATATAAAGTGGACGGAAAGGGAAAAATCGCGGGTTCTAAACGGCCAAATATCGTCGAGAATCGCGGTAGTCGCGATATACGACCATAGATGTACGCGGGAAAACGCGACGTCGCAGACGGGCAACTTTTCGGCCTGCGACATGAATTATTTGATTCGATAAATTTTGCCGGAGAGAGGAGTGGGTGAGAGGGAGGGAGAAGCATCAAAGTTCGTCGGTGGGCGAAAAGAAAACGCAACACTTGTTAGCTACGTGCTCCTGCTTACGGCATTAAGAACTTACTTTAAAATGCCATGCATAGCAAAGGCAATTTCGGAACGCAGCGCATCTCGCGTTCGTTCGCCTCCCATATCATTTCTCTCTCTCTCTCTCTCTCTCTCTTTCCTTTCCTTTCTTCTTACTCGAGAGTCACCGTGCTCCTGATAACCTTCGTGACACGTTACGCTGACTTTTATCGCCTCGCATCGTCGACCAATATGGCGTAGTCGGGGGAAAGCACGTCGGAAGCGGTCGTTACTAGAAAACGTCGAATAACTACGTATTTTATATTCTATATTTATAGTCCAGCACGTGGAAACGGGGAATTTGTTTTAGCTGTTTGTCAGCAATTATCGACAGGAGGCAGTGAAAGATTCGAGAACTCGAGAAACGAGAATATGGTTGCCCAAAGGTTTCGAATATTATTCTCAGTGTTTAATAAATACCATTAAGTTTGACCAATAGCTAATCGAGTAACGAAAGAATTATTTCGTCGGTCGAAATTTCTTTTCAACTTTTGAAGTCCTCCTTCCTCCTCACAATTTCTTGAACCATTTAAAAAATAATGAGAAAAAATAGTTTGCACAATCTACGTGGAGAATGTAAAAAGTTTCTAAACCTCATCCTCAAGCGCAAACTAAAAAGATTCGGTAAAATTTCCTACAAGCGCAAAGATAAGTATCGACCGATTGTTTCAAATATTCGTGCTTATCACGAATCACCGGTTTTATATGAGAAATATACCTCGCAGTCTCATCTTTTAACGCAAACTAAAACAGATAGATAAAAATTCCTGCAAGCATAAAAATAAACATTGACCGATTGTTTCAGATATCGTTCCGAATATAGTTGTCCGATTTAATGATAAGTATCGTGATAAGAAAAGAATAAAATATGACGGCGAATAAAAGATTATGTGGCGAGAGATCGCGATGGTTTGGATATCGAGCGAAATATAGAGCGTCATAAAAGTCGAGTAGCTTGGTTGATCATCTCGTACGTTATCGGTATTGTCTCGGTATGTATTAAGCATCGGGTCGTATCATCGTCGAGTTCACTCGCCTTCGTTCCAGCCTCCTAAGCAGCATCTTTCATTTCCGATGTCTAAGATCCTCGATAAAAATTCAGTTTCACTCGTATCACTTCCAAATCAAATAATGTCCCCAAAACTATCATTGTAAAGTAATTTTCCCATTCTCGTCATATCACAGCGATCAAACATGTAACAAATCGTAGAACATTCAGAACCTACCGTAAAATACATTCTTAGGAACTTTAATTGCAATTTTGAGAAAATTAAGAATGAACTTAAGAATTCGACACAGCAAAGAAACGTAAAATACCCAAAGAAAACCTATTGTAGATTTCATAAATTTTTACGCGAGTTTCACTTCTTCAGCCGCATTTATAAAAGCATAGAGATCCACGTACTTACGAATATGTGCATTTCGATTTTCGGATATTTCAATTAGCGAGAACGACAAGGTTTGTCGAAAGGCTGTGATCACAGCGTACCTGTAGGAAACCAATTGATCCCGTAGTTTTTCTTAAAACATTGAAATTTCCAACCGGATCCGTGATCGTCTGTCCGTCTATCGAGGCGAGGATAAAGTTTAGCTTTCGCGCGACACGATCAACACTAAGCTCGCACGGCTCGATTTCTCGGCGATTCCGGATACAAAGAGGGGAAGACCGCAAGCCTGTTCCGCGTTGCAGGGCCTGTAAACACGGGGATCGATTTAAACTCAGATCTCTGTAATCAAGGGACGAGCGGGCCGAGTACTTTGCCAACCAGACACCAAAAAGGGAATAGGAAAGTTTCGGATGCGTAACGTTACCGAGCCGGCTAATGAAATTCGAAGAAATTAACCACCGGCGCCACTATCCGACGCGAAGCGTCCTTTGGATCATTGAGCGCTCGATAGAAACGATCTATAACCTACTCTCGATTAATAGAAGCCCCAACGTCCGTTTCCCTCGCGCTTTTTCCCAGGCTCGGTGCTGTTTCACCAACGTAACTGAACGTGTTCTGATCAACTATAATTATCGTTGTAATTAAAACTTCGATGATCTACCGCGCAGCCATTGAGATACGACGCCAAAGAGAAAGTGAGTATTGAAGTTTCTTTAATCGAACGTTTCCCAATCTTTTTTTTCTTTTGGCTACAAATTATCCCATAACGCATAATTCTCATTATTCAAAAAGTGAATTTTTGAAGCGGAGGAAGCCATTAAAGGGTCATTAACTTTGTCTAAACAAGCTTCCAAAGAACATGACATCCACGAAAGAAAGGAATAAATGGACAGTTGAAGTAATCACTAAGAAATTGTTAAAAAAGATTAAGATAAAATGAAGCGATGTGATAAACAGCGGAAAAACATGTAAAAGAGACGACTGAAAATGCAGAGATATAAAATAATTTTAATGGAATACTTTTCGATTGTTTAAATTATTCTAAAATAAAATAAAGATACCAAACAAATTCAAGATACAGTATGAGCTCATCTTAAGGCGGCGAATGTAACAAAATTCATCGTTGATAACTCATTCTCAGAATTCAGAGACAGTAGGTACCAAAAGATAGATTTTAAATATCCGTCGGAAGAAGAATTTATCTACGTGCACACAATTGCATTGATCTCGAGTTGGACATCGAACGATATATGCAAGTTCAAGCTCCGGTTCGACATTAAAATTTACATCATGATCGAGGCGAGACACGTCGGAACATGTCCCGGCAACATGACACAAAAGCGCATAAGGTTGAAACATTTTTTTACCGGCCTCTTTTTAATCAAAGGATGCCACAGTGCTTTTTTTCCCCTCCTAGTTTCTCTCTCTCTCTCTCTCTCTCTCTTTCTGTGTCTCCCTTTCTCCCTCGTTTCGGTATTGTCGTGCACCGTTGATACGCGTTTGCACGCATCCTTTGAATTGCGCCGACAGAAACGACTATCGAACGGCTGCTATTGCGGCATACTGACGTCGATTCGATGCGATTCTCTTTTTGAACTCTTCCGGGGGGAAAAAACGGATCGTCAGGAAACCGCAGCAACAAGGGCTTGGCCGCATTTGTGTCTTTTACTAAAAAAAGAAAAAAAAGAAAAACAGAAAGAAAGAAAGAAAGAAAGAAAGAAAGAAAGGAATAAAGAAAAAGGGGGGAAAAAAGGGAGGACAGAAAAAAGTGGAGAACGAGAGAGAAAGAGAGCCACGCGTATGAATGTGTTCGGCCATGAATGTAAAATCGTGAACGACTAAAAGTTCCATCGAATATCGCGCGTTACAGATATCTCTGATACCCGCTGCTGGTGATTCGAATGGAAATTTCACGCGCCGCAGTAGTAAGAAAGGAATGCCACTTCCTCTGCTATCTTAACGTTCGAATATTGATCCCGTGTATCCGGAAGTTTCTCCTTTAAACAAGACAGGATAATATTGATTTCTCTCGACAATCGAGTCGGGAGAACGATACAGATAAGACGACTTAAAATATGCAGCCCGGCTCTAAAGACTGTTAACAAGCAGTCCACCGCCTGGGGAATTTTTGTTTCACGTTTCACTCTAATAACACGCGAGGAGCTTGCCGCGCAGAACCCATTCCCATGGTGAACTTTAAAGAAGACTCCGTCTTGTTACCAACTTCGCCATTGCGTATATTTACTGAATAAAAGGATCAAAAAGGATGGACGAACGGAAAATTTCCCGCGGAAATGTTCCGCTTTGTACGTGAAGTGAACTTCCTCGAATGGAGCCACTTAAAACGAAGATGCTACCTCCGAGCATTTTGGCGAAGTTGCTATTATTTTTTCGAATACTTTTTGTTAACCATTGCGGCGTCTCCTAGATAACGGCGATTTCCTTTATGGCCGAGCCTTGTTTCACCTTTGGCCGATTAGATTGATGAAATTAGCAAAATTGCACACAATATGCGCGCAGTACGGCAAAACGTATAAAATATTCGAAATATATTGTCTTTTACAATATTTGTATTTTTCTTAATTATATCCTCTAAAACAGACATTTAGAATCTGCAATCTGGATACGACGTAACCGTTCACTATGAATCCTCCTCCGCAATATTTTCAAGTAGAATGACCAAAAATTTATAATTTTTTAGAATGTAATTCTGCAGATTTACCACGTTTATTTCCAGCAATTTTTCTAAAATAATTTTCCTCAAAATACACGAACAGAAGTTTGTCTTTGCTATTCACTTTGCGCTCTGATTTCTTCGATGCAATCTTTACGCTTTGATCGTCGATGATACTAACGTTCATTTCAACCCTCGTCGTCAACCGTGTCCCAGATTTAAATCATTCAGCAACAGTTGCTCCAAGGTGACGATATATTTCGACAATGTAAAATACACGGATACGTCGACGTTCTTACACAGATCTCGCAAACACGTCGACGATAAATCACGCTATTTGTTGCCGCGAACGTCTCGAGGGAAAGGGTGAATCGATACGTCAGAACATCCGGTTCTTCCTCGAGTCGGAATCCAACTTCGGTGCCCGACTTATGGTCACATAAATAACCATTATACACACGTTGCTATTACGCTTGCCGTGCACGCGCCTGATCCTCGGCCCCATCAACCTTCGTCCAACCCAACCCTCACCCTCGCGCGGTAAGAAGCAGGGTAATCCGACGCGGACTCGTCGTCGCACGTTTAACGCGTGGCGCGGAATTTCCTATTGCCCGACTGACGTTCCTGAGCGATTTATATTGTTATATTTTGTCGAGGGAATGGCCACGTTTCATCCTCTCCCTCCCCTCTCCCCCATTCCCCGATGATAAACTACCGCTTGACCGGTTCGACGGTTCCTTCTCCTGCCAGGATTTTTCGATTTCCTTGAACTTTGACGATGCCCAGTGTCGCGACATTTAGACATTTTAGAAGATGCAGCAAAGTCGAACCAAGTGACGCTCCTTTTTTCGCTTTCCTCTATTTTCCTTCACTTTCACTGCTCTTGCTATTCTCTTCCCCCCCCCCCTCCACTATCCTCCACTCCTTCGTTTCTCTCTGTGCCTTCCATCCGTCGAGATGAAAATTTTTAAAGTCCACAGAGAAGAATATTCTCCATCTGTATACGTTAGACGTTATGCCGCAGATCTTTTCAAGGTTAAGGTACTTGTTGAACGCCCATCCTCGGCTCGATGGCGGATGAAAGGAGACGGTTACACTGGTAGCACTCGGGTATAATGAATGGCTGGCAAGGAAGTGTGTTTTTGTCGCAGGCAAGTAGCCGGTGCATGTTGGCAACAGTCTCGGGCTACACAGGATGCAGCGCCGGTTTCCGCCTGATCATAGTGGTTTAAACTGCGTCGGGCACACACAGTTACTGCCTGGGCCAGGCAACTATCTACAAACTACACGCGCTGAATGCCAGGGTTCAGAGCCCTTCTGAAACTAGCTGCCCGGCTAAATAACCGTACCAATAGCCGCCGGTTAATGCACAAGAGGGAGCAGAAGAAACGACACCAATCGGTTGAAAGAGCTTCACTGAACCGGACCGGAACAATGTTACAACAAGGACAACTGCATTCGACCGATTCTTCCACCTCGAGTGCAGGCAATTGTTAAGAAAGAAAGGAGAAAAAAAAGAAAAAAGATGAAAGACGAAAGAAGAAAGGGGGAAAAAAAGAACACAAATCAGCTCACACAATCTATCAAAGATCACTCGATGGCTGTCGTTGCTACGCAGTCACGATTCCCACCATTTCTTTCTTCTTTTATTTTTTTTTTATTCCGCTCTCTTAAAAGCAAAACCGCGCTTGAATACTGGAATGAATTGCTGGGTCAGTTAGCAGAGCGTTCCGATCGGAACGTGACCCCCGTGAATAGACAACAACTGACAGTTGGGAATAAAGCGGATTGAAGGAGCAGAGTGGAAGAAAAGAGAGCTTGCACGCGGAAAAGCTGCTGCGAGGTGAGCCTGGAGAATCGAGAAGCGGAAGATAGAAAAGTAACGGAGCCGAGGGAAGATTGGACGGCGGAAGCGTATAGAAAAGTTAGTGCAAGAGGCTGAAGAATCGCGCGTACTCGTACCGCGCGTCCACTGGCCATCAGGAGGGAGGGGAGGGAGGGGGGGTGGAAGCTCTGCCCCCATCCCTCGCCGCCGGTCTCACTCCACTAACTCAATCGTTAGCGCGTTTCTGATAGTGGAGAAGAAGAAGAAGAAGAAGAAGAAGAAGAAGGAAAAAAAAAAGAGAAATAAAAGTTGTTCGAAAGCCAAGGGGTGGGAGGATCGGAGGAAACCGGCTTTCCCACGAGTGCTTGCGGCAGAGGTGTATTTTTTACGGTACGCTATCCCGAGCGCACTCCGCGGCCTGTTTGCACTGGGGTTGGCGCAAGTAAGGGTGAGTTCTTCTACAGCGTCTGGGCAAACCAACTGAATGGCTGGGAAAACCGCCGAGAGAACAACCACCGACCGGTGATTAAGTTACCGCTCGTGCGAGAATCTGTTAGACGTGGTTGGATATGGTATCAAGGCCCATTCTTAACTTCCGACTATCTGGAAATATCCACCGAGCGCCTCGTTGCTACCGATTCTTTTCCCTTCTCCTCCTCCTTCTCTTTCCAACCAGTGAATTGCTAACGCAACAATTTTCCAACAGCTCTCTCCACGATTTTTCTCTCCCTCTCTCACATCTCTGACGATTTCCGATACGACTACTCGAGTGCTCGCCCGTTACGATCGTGAACACGGAATTAAACGCGGAGTGCTTTAACGACGTTACTAAATTTTAATTCGACTGTCCCGTTATTTACAATATTCGTTCTCCCCCTCCCTATCTCCCTCCCGTGAAACCATTAATATTTCATGCGCGCGCCCCACGACGCTCCAATTCTCTTCGTCGCGTTTCGTCGCACGAAAATTGAAATCCCCGCCGTCTACGCCCGTATCAACAGGCATTCGACGATCAAACGAACCGAGGAAAGAAACGAGCGCGAAAGAAAAGAGAGCGAAAAGAAGAGAAGCAGAGAAGAAGCAGAGAAATTAGAAACGCGAAGGAGGACTCGATTCGAACTCGATTTAATTGCGGAAAATTTGACAGATTCTGGAACTGTTGCGAAAATGATGAAAATAGTGGCAGAAAGCGCGAGCAAGGATATAGGGGTGTGGGGCAAACAAACGATCGACGTAATTCTACGTTCGCACGCAACAAATTCTGACGCGACCCCATAAACGAATCCAGGGTGGACGCGTCGCTTTCGGTCAATGGAGCGGATCTCCCCTCCCTTGTATAGGCTGGGTATATGTTCGGGGCATGTTCCATTCGCGACAGAACATTCATTTCCCATGTGAACCATGGCTCAACCCGGTGCATTCCGTGCGTTTCTCTGTTTGACCCGCAGCGAAATGTAGGTGTCCTCTCCGGTGTGTGGGCCGTAGGTTCCTCTTGCATCCTCTTTGCCATCGATTCGCCGCTCTCGGTTCTCCCAGGCGACGACCCAGTCCAGTCCCGTTTCGACGATAAATCATAACTCGGTCGCGTTTCCCTTTTATTTTTTTTTTTTTTTTAACGAGAAGAGCCTCACGGCCGCGCGAGCAGAAGATTTCGGAAAGAGGATCGTATTTCTCCGGGAAAAGGAGTACAGAATCATTCAACGAGCGCTTTGCACAGCTACGCTGGGCACCAGTCAATGAATTCATAATTAAACCGACGTTGGTAGCCAACCAAGCCCGTCCCGAGATTTATAATCTCGAGAGTGGACCTGTCACCCGCCCATAAATTCCTGTTTAAACTTTCACCCCTGGGATTCTCGTCGAATTTGCTGCTACCTCTCTCACTCTTTCTCCGTTGTTCCCTTTCACATTTTCCCGTATAAACTCTTTTCACCAGGAAAAGGATCTCTCAAAACGACTCGTTTGCCTGTTCAACGCAGTATTGACGATCTCACGCGAATTTTCACCGAGGGACTCGTGCTCCTCCCGTTCTATCGAAAATACATCAACCGAAAGAAGTTGAAGCGGAGATTTTAACGAGTTAAGCGCGAAACGTTTTTAACAAACTCGGCTATGTTCAGTTTCGCTCGTTGTCCGACAAATTTTAGGCAAATAACGACTCGAGATCAGAAGGTACGTATTATGTTACGTTACGTTTGGATGTAGAACACTGGGTCCAGAAACAACAGTCGATCCGAAATGTACGCGTATCTCGAGAGTGGAGGTCAGCATTTTCCAACATATTGGTATAAACGACGAACAGAAGGGGGAGAGATGGGGAGCGAGAGCTTGATCGCGGTCTGTCCGCTTGACATACGCCTGTATACTTGCATAATGACGTGTACACATGTATTCTATACGCGCACGTGAATACAGCATGGACACTAGTCCGGTGGGAATTGACACACGATTCGCGTAATTATACACGTCGATAATTAAGTCAAATGACGGTGGTCGTTCGCCGTCGACCAAAAAGGGATACGTTGCTCGTAACGCTCCATCTTCTTGAAATAACGTTTCAAGACGTTCAATGCGACCCAGACTCGTTTATAGATCTACTCGACGAGGATTTAATTATTATCGAGATTAATTATTATTGACATATAATATAAACGAAACGAGAGAGAGAGAGAGAGAGAAAGACTTGGAGTCGAGAATCGACTAACGAACCTCTATATATATATATATATATATACACATATAATATATATGTGTGTCCGTCATGCGATCGCGTCAGGTTTAACAAAGTTGAACAAGGATCAAAGAGTACCAGTTGACGCGTCGATGAATCAAAGTCCTTGATAAATAGTTGGAAGATATATATACACCACGGACCTCCACCGTAAAGTCCGGCGACTCGATCCCGAACGAGTTTCGCGTTTCTTTTTCGCTCCATCTCCCGAACAACGATCCCCGAACAGGGAAAAGAAACGTCTAAGCTCGAGAATGAATCGCAGAAACGAACCAGAGAGAAATAGAAAAAGTACAACGCGAGACTTTTCATTCCACGTTGACGGTAGCCACAGTGAGCCCTGTAATTGATCGAGCAAGAGATATACCCGACACTGAGATCTGACCCCAAGCTGCACAACTCGTCGCGTGTTGTACATTCGCGTAAATTCGCTTAAACTCAGGGCCCCGAGCGGTTCGTACGTGTCTTCGTTTATGCGCAAACTTCGTTCCAATAGCGGCGCGATCGATGTGTCTTCGAGTAAAAACGATTTTACACAGCACTGTCTAAGCTGACAAATCGAAACGCGCGTGGATGGAATTGAAATTAGACGACCAATCACGTCGGCGAACGTCGTTTCCGATTTACAACCGACAGTCCTTTTCCCCAGAAGAGAATACTCTCTTCGTAGAAAATTATTCTCGATAAGTTTGGCCGATAATTTCGCCGATAGTTTTTGGGAGGGGGGGGAGGGGGGGGGGAAGATGGTCGAACCGGCAGCAGCAGCCAGCGCGAAACCGTGCCAAAAATTTACTCCCGCGTAGATAACGCGGCGGAAAGTAAATATTCGGGTGCTGTATCTTTCTATTGGAGCAACATTTCACCCGGAGGCGTACGGAATACCCTATTTCCTGTCGATAAGGCCGCACGACGGCGCGGTGCACGTGCATCGATTTGGTACGCGCGAGAAGACCTAAGTCATGCGTGCACAAGCTATCGTAAATCTCGCGTAAAACGGCGCGGCGTTCCTTCCTTAACGAGGAGGTAACACGTACGACCACCACCGGTCGTTACGTGTACATACGTTCGTGGCTATAACGGGCCACACACGTCCGCCGTAAACGGCAGCGAATGTCGTAGATAAAGAAGACCAGGGCCACTCTAAGAGGGGTGAGACCTCCCGGCGACGATTCATTAGGAAACACCGTTTCCCACCGCAGATAAAAATGTCATTGCGGTGGCTAATTTACGCGGGCCTGAATCACCATGAGAACGATTTAAGCCGCCTTCTCCCGGTCATTTCGACGGCTAAAGCTTAAGGGTTGAATACCAAACAACCCTCGGGAGGGGGATGGGCAAATGAATGCCAACGAAAAAGCGTTAACGTTGATGAGCCCGTGTGAATTTCCCTCCTTGCCCCTGCCGCTCACTTCTAACGAGCGAATTCACTGACTCGGCCGGGGAGACCACGTCGAGGCTTTACACTCACTACTGAACTTTACTGTCAGTAAATTTTCTAACAAATTACAAAATTACACGGTCCCACTATTTATCATGTAAGTAATACAATAGGCTGTTTAAACACGATCTCAAAGTACACGCGTATATGCTACAATACAGGTAAAATATATTTCCGAGCGTTCGAAAGCACTCGCGAACCGGAACAAGACAGGGAGTAGGTTTGTCCGGAAATATTTACGAGCCCCGGGAGGGAGGTGGGGGGAGGGGTGGTGGAGAGAGAACAGGCTTGTCGACACTCAGCCGGAAAAAAATCGTTTAAGATTCCGTTTCACGATCCGGCCGATAATCGCCTTTTCGACGAAAGCCGGCCATGAATCCTGAATTTGGTGTGTTGCGCCGTGGTTTCGGGATTAACATTGATTTAAATTACAAATTTAACTACCCCGAAGAGAGAGAGAGAGAGCCGCGGGAGTGGCGGCTGCTCTCTGGCAACATGCGGCGCGCTCGCATTCTGGGTCAACCGTGGCGAGTGGCAGCTATAGTGTGAGACGGTTAAAACGGGCGAACTACTTAAAACACTCCCCGGTCTCGGCGTTGCCGAAGGAATAACGGTAAGTCGACCGGTTCCACCCTCGTACACCCTCTATCCATCCCTATCCGCCTGCTATCCGCCCCTGTCCTTGTTTCCACCGTGAGATTGCTCGACCAACTTCTCTCTCTCTCTCTCTCTCTCTCTCTCTCTTTCTCTCGCGGCCAACATTAATTCCGATAATGGCATTAGCCGCGTGCCTTGTCCCAGGGAGCCGATTTTCTAGTCCTTTCGCTTCCTTTTTATCTTCATCGATGTTTCCGATCACGTGACGTCCCTTTAATTTACCCGAACGATCCCGATTCTTCACCGAACGAGAACCAGTCCGTTAGTTCGCGAGTTTATTTTCGAAAAGGGGTCGTCACGCCGACGGGGGTTTAGAACGCCGTTCCCCGCAGATGAGATTCCCTCGCGCAGATCAGACGATTAATAATACCGGAGGGAAGGCGGCTCTCTCCGTACGGATGGCGCTTTTATTTCAGAATTGGCTCGGGTTAATCCATTCAAGACCAAGCGCGTTGCACGTTGCGCGTCGCGAATGAAACGAGCTATCGTTTTATCAAGGAAGTGCATTAGAGTAACGAGCGCTTTGCAGCGGCTCGTTACCGGTCGGACGTGCGAAAGGAAAGATCAAAGAATTTTAATTAATATTACGCGATTATACGACAACTAAACTCGCGAAGCGCGTGTTTCATCTTGAAATGCACGAAATGAAAAACCGATCCGCACCGTCGCTGTAATCGCGTTCGAGCATTCTCGAAATGGTGGCGTTCGACATTTGGTGAAAAATCTCGCCATCATTACGCGATCATCAGCCGACGAAGGGACGATGCGTACGGATAGACTTGCCAGACAGGTGAGTAACCGAGAAGTGACATCGGCGAAATCGAGCCACCCTCCACCCTCCCCCGATCTCCGTAAAACAATCGGCTACGTCCACGCGACGGAATTCCACGCGAGACACACGCTTAAAATTCAATTATTACGCCATCAAGAACGTCACGCGTCAGACGAAGCGCGCGCTCTTTGAGGCCGCGTCGCGGCGGGACATCATTCGGCGATAACCGCGGAGACGTGCTCATAATTACATCCGCGGCGAGAACTGCTCGGAATGGCAGTCATGACGGTGCCGTTATTATTACGGAATTTACCGTCACGTACGAACGCGTATGAGTACGTGTACGTGTGTGTGTGTGCTCGCTGCCAAAACGTGCGCCATCGTGTAACCGGTGGCTGACGTCACCTGCGAAGCGAATGTCGAAACATAACGACGCTATCGTTGCGCCACCTCTATCTACCCTAACGATCCATCCTCTCGTCGTTGTTCTTCTCCTTCTTGTCGTCCATCGTTGTCGAACTTGCAACACCGTGTTTAATCCCGAGGGATCGACACGAACGAGATGACGAGTTCCCGAGGCACTGTGTTCGAGGTAACATGGATTTGAAATTTGTAATTGGACATTTTTTTCAGCGATTCGAAGTCATTAAACGCGAGCCTGTGTCGTGTATTTATCAGAGAACTATAATGCAACAGACGGTATTACGTTTCTAAATTAAAGGGGAAATAATTCGAAAAAATTTTGGCCAACTCAAGTTGGACGTTGAATCTCTGGTCTCCTTCAGAAACTCCGAGTTTTGTAATGCAATATTGACTGTTGAAGTCTAGAAACGTCTTTGAGAGAAAACATCTACCGAGTCGCGCGCCATCCGAGCGTTGGCATCCCTTAACATTCAGAGGAAGAAAGAGAAGAAACAGCATCGTGATCTTGCGTGTGGCAGGTTAATTAAGAAAAAGGGGGACGAGATTCGCGATATTCAAGATGTCACAGATTCGAAGTTTGAAGTTGAGTATGTTTTCATAATTTGAAATCCCTGCTTGTGTCATTTATTTACTAAAGAACCATTTATAAATTCATAGACATTGCTGAATTCAGGTAGAAATAATATCAAAATAATTTTTAACAATTCCAGTTAAATGTGAAACTGTTGTATCACAAATAGAAACTCAGTTTTGTAATACAACGTCGACTATCTAAATCTGAAAATGTTACAGAGGCAAATGTGCGTTCTAAAAAAGTACAGTAAGTTATACATCTATAACTCAACACGTAATAACGAACAATTGTCGATATTTTAAATTGTAAAAGAAAATCATACGAGAATCTACTTGGTCTCATCTTAAAGTATAATGTTTCTATTTTGATCGTCCTAAGTTTGATTTCTCCAAACATATTTTTACATCGTGAAGCGAGTGAGAAAGTAAGAGTACTCTTGTTCTATTAAAAATTGTGAAAATTCAAACATCTGTGGAAACGTTAAAAAATTATTCGCAACTTGAACACGAACACGATTTTGAAAATTGAAATTTTCTCTTTGCCACGATCCCTTAAAACTTGCCGATTTTTTTTTTGCAATTCGACGAATGTTGGGATTTTTTGGATTTTAACTCTAATGCTCAAAGTTCAATAAAATGATTTTAAAAAAAAATCGTACAACAAGTTTTAAGGAATTGCTGTAAATGGAGAACTTTCAGGGTAGTGAAAACAGAAACTCTACGTACTAAAATGAGACTTGAAAGCAGATTGTTACATGATCTTTTTTGACAAGGTGATAAAAATTTGAAGAATGCTTCGTCGAAAAACTGGCTCACAATAATTTATATTGTAGATTTGTAAAATTTTTTCTGGAAGGCCAAAACACTTTACACATTTTGCTTTCTTTGCAATCTATGTTCATACAGTAGACAAAATATTACTAATGTTAAAGTATTATCGATCATCCTTCGACATCCAGCCAGAGAAAGAAAGAGAAGGAACGAACATCGTGATATTGCGTATGGCAAGTTAATTAAGAAAGAAGGAGATTCGCGTCGACGCAGCGGCTTAATTAAAATCAACGCGCGATAAGTTCGAAAGAACGAAATTCTTATGGCGACAACGTTAACATATATATATTCCTCCCACGCAGGTTGGAAGAGCAGATCTGGCTCTTTGGTTCCTTCGTGGTTCGCGTCTTTTCTCCGAGAGAGGAATCTGTCTGCCAGGCGGAGATTAGGGGTGAGATTAGGTGTTCCCCGGCATTCGCTGCAGGCGCGGGAACCACGATAAATTCTCCTTTGACTTTATCGATGCTTCCGCCCTGCGGTCAAAGTCGACTCACGAAAGTGCCGTTAAAAGGCAACATCCAACCCGGGGATTAGGTGTGTATTCGATCGATCGATCGAATCAACCGGCTCCGACGATTATTTGTCTTCGTGGCGATTACCGGAGCCGAGCCACGCTTTCCCTCTTTCCCAAAAGAGACAGACACGTCGCTGTCTGACTGCGTCGCCGAAATCGTGACACGCTCGAACGAACAGAACCCACCGCGTAAACGCAAGATTTGCACTTTCTTTCGAATGAATTAGCTATCGAATGGTTCGATCGTTGAAGAATCCTTTTTTTTTTTTTTTTTTTTTTTTTTAGAAGAAGGAAAAATTATTTCCTTCTACAATGTCTTTCTTTTTCTTTTCTTAATAACTAATTGAAAAATCGGGCCGCGTAAGTTTTAATCAAATATCACGAATATCTCGAAGAGCAATTTAATTTTCACTCGACTGTGAGATACTTTGCTTTTCAACTAGCAAACAGAGAGAGAGAAAGAGACAATTTTTTTTTCAACCTGACTCTGGCGCCCACGAATCAAGAGAAATAACGCGATCGGTGATCGGTGTCATTTCGCAGCGATTGACGCGAATATTTCTTGATCGACTGCGCCGACATTTTTGTAAAATTGACCATATCGACTCGCGCCTGTGTAACCATACCGTGGCGCAATGGCGCGGTGATAAGAGCTTGCACACGGCAGCGAGGTGAACATGGAAACGCGTAACTCGGTTTACGCAGTTGGCATCCCTATGGGGGAGAAATGGCACGGCGTTGAATGCTCGTTCGAAAGGGCCGCAACGCCGACGCCGACGCAATAAAAACTTCATGGCGTTGGGAGATGAACAAGCCGCGTTAAAATCTGTTGGATAATAATGACGCGACGTTACTCGCTTTCTCCCGTGATTACGGATGTCACGCCGGCGCGACGAGTAGCTTCAGTCGTTTGCACCGTGTCGCGCGAACGAAGAAGAATCTGAAACGTTGCAACGGCAGTGAAAAATGTACGCGCAAATAAATCACAAACATTCAGATAACAGCGATACGTAACATAGGTTGGTTATTGGAACGTTTGCGCCGCTATGCCGCGCTATTTGCACGTTCGGATCCCGTTGGATCTGTTGTTCAAATTCGCCGAGGTTTAAACATTCGAATGTTATCCGAAGAATCGCGCCGTGTCTCGTTTCGACAAACAATCGGCAGCCGTAGGTGCAAATTTAAAAAAGAATTCCGGTAGACCGCGGGTCGAGCACATAAACTCCAATAAAGCGCTTTATGGAGAACCGCTCGGTCAACCGATCGACCGTTAGTATTGGCGATTCGTCGCGATTTCCCACGAGGTACGTCGTGGCAAAGTGAACGAACAAAAGAAAAAAGAGAGAAAGAGAGAGAGAGAGAGAAAAAGGAAAAAATAGGGACGAAAGAAAGATCGATTCGTTCCGCGGATTTAGCGGTACAATCGCCTGGGATATGCAAAGCAGCAACGAGATATAGGGTCAACCCCTGTCCGGGCTGCCCCTTTTTCCTCCATTTCCTCCGTATTCTTTTTTCTTTTTTTTCTTCTTCTTCTTCCTCTTCTTCCACCAATCTACAAGCTTTCCTTCGTTTTCAGGCGGGCCTGGCCAGGTGTCGATGTCCCGATACGAACTCCTGACGGCAATTTTTGCCAAGGAAACCGCTACCTCAGCCTGCAGCCAGCTGAATTGCGACTCCCGTGAGAGGACGAATGGCACAGGTTAGGAAGGTTGCCGGACTACCGTCTGCTTTCCACCGGCAAGAACCGCGAGAAATATATTGTTTCGCTCTCGAGACCTCGCCTATCAAGTTAGCGAGAACCTTGAACTTTATTCTCGATGGAAAGACAGAAGAGATTCTTTCGTTTCTTTTTTTTATTTCTTTTTTTATCTTCTGGTGTGTGTTCTCGTATTTTCTATGGCAGCGCTGTTTCTGGTTGAAAAGTTGATTCGCAAGAACGATCAACGATGAAATCTGTCGTATTAGTTGTATTAGACGCGATAATTGTTTGGAAGGAATAGTTTGTACAAGGTGAAGGAAAGAAAAGTTTGTCCGTGGCTGTCACGGATGAATCCTACACGATTTGATGCAAATACATGTAAAGAACCTGCCGCGAAATTGATCTCGACTATGAATATTAATTTTTCTTTTTTTTTTTCTTGCATTGTGTTCCACTCATCACGAAGGTAAAACATCTCCAACGAATCACAAGTCGCAATCTAATAATTCTCTTGGAAGATGGTAAAAAAGTTTTGCGGACGCATGCGTTCTAACAGCGACTTTATGGTTTTGGACATGTGGGTGTAATGTTCATATTTCGAATAATGTTAACAGTTGGTTTTATCATTTAATTATTATTTGATTGTAGATTCACACTGATTGTTATTATTCGATTACAGACTCTGACTAATGCCACAACTGTGACAAATCAAATGTTAGTGAAATCAATCCAGAACCATAAAGTCGCTGTTAGCGCGCACGCAGTGTTAAATGATCAAGAAACTATTTTGCCATTTGTCAAGACTACCATCAGGTTCCTTGGGAAAGTTTTATCTCTGTGATGAATAAAATACAATGAAGAAGAAAAAGAAATTTTCAAATTCAAAGACTTTCCACCCTGTACGTTTTGGAGGAAGTCAGATTACTGGAACGTAAAGTACCATTCATATTGCGGTCAGACGGCAGCAAGGTCGAAAGTTGAAATTGTTAAACGTCTTCTTAATTTACGTTTATCGTAGAATCTCAACGATTTCGAAAAAAAATCGACGACACGTTGACACGCGCGTACACACGCCGCGTTCTGACGAATTTCGACGATGATGAATAAATTGTGATCAATCGATCGCGAAACGATTGATGACTCTAACGACAACGAGCACCCCCCCCCTTTCCACCGGTTACGTCACAAATTCGAACGGCGGCCGGTCTATTTTTCGGCCGGAATGAAATTTCCGTGGCCGCGCGGCAGAAATGTCCACAGAGCGGAATACGGAGACGGTCTGGTGAATCGCGAGATGGAATAAAATTCCGTCGTGTTTTACAAACGATCGCGATGAAAACGCGGACGTCGTCGTGGCCGACGGTATCGTTCGCGGAATTATTGGCCGATTCGAAAGCGGGCGACAGTATGATTAAACTTAAATATTGAATCAAGTTGGAAACGAGATGGAATTTACTTTCCATCGTGCGGATTAATTAATAAAAATAACCGAAGCAATCGGATTAATTTGCATCGCGGCAGAGAGACGTTTCGGAACGCGCGGCCGAGCGCTCTACCGCGAGTGCGCTGCCCGGACGTTTTCGCGAATGGCGGAGAGAGAGAGAGAGAGAGAGGGGGGGGGGAGAGGAAGACAGAGCGGCTCGTTTTCGATTTTAACGTACGCAACGTCACGTAGTGTTTCGAAATCGCGACGATACGCACGTTCGCCATTATATCAATTGTTGTAACAAGCTCGCTGTTAACGGCCGGAAGAAAACGAACAAAGAACGCTGGGAAATTCAACGTTGGTGATCGATGGGGACGGCACGGTTGAATTAAAATATTGGCTGAAATTCGAGGAAAAAGTCGATAGCGGCAGAGATACTGCGTGTGCCACCGTGTCGTCTCTCGCGATGAAATATTAGACAGGAGACCCGGAGTTATCGAAACGAGTACGAAACGTGGATATTTGCACGATCTTTCAGGAGAAAAAAAAAAAGAAAAAAAAAAGAAAAAATCGAGTGCAAAGCTCGACACGATCGAGGTCGCGTGGAACAAAATGGAAATCGTGCGTGACGATAACGCGCGCGCGATCGTGGAATGTTAACGGGTGCCACGATCGTGGCTTCCACGTCGATCTCCGTCGGGGCCGTCCGTTTCTATTATATCGCACGATCGCGACCGTGTGGCCGGCAAGAATATGCCGCGATACACCGCGGTGGCATCGTCATTTGAGAACATGGGTGAATATCCATATAGCGCGTCGAGCGTACGAGATAACTCCGAAACTAGCTAACGAAGAGAACTAATGAAGCAGCTCGCAAAACGAGGGGAAACCGACTAATAAAGTTAGCCGACGCGTATATCTAACGCACACGTAAGAACGTACGGCCGTACACGCGGAAGCGAGTTTCTGTGTTGCAATTTCCATCGTCGAACTTACGAATGAACGTAAATTTCTCGATTTAATACCGCCGCTGGATATCCTCTCCGCTGGACTGGACTGGCGTGTTACTATTCCCCGGCGTGCCTCCCTTCTAATCGATTTCAAATTACGTTAAGCAGGAAATATTCGCGGCGACGACGGACGTTAGATTAAGTGAAAAATACTATATGGGGACTGAAAATGGTCCGGGAAACACGGCAGATCTCCGCGCCAAGGAGTATTACCAAGGCGGAGTATCCCTAAATTCCAGGAGGTTTCTCCGCGCGTGTCAGCTTGTATATTAGGGATGATATTGGAGGGGCACGCGAAAAGGATAGGATAGAAACGGATAGGATAGGACACGGGGGTCGTGGCATCGGGGCGAGAGATAAGAGGCAAGTGCAAAAGGGGGGCAGATGAGATAGAGAACAGTCGGTTATACGTGACTACGGGCGAGCTCGGTATGTCTATGGAAGGTTGGCGCACCGCACCTAGACGCTCGGAAAGTACAGTGGCAGTAATGGTCCACTAAATCACATTATATTGTTTCTTGAGGGGGCGAGTGAGAGAGAGAGAGAGAGAGAGAGAGGGTGTAGCAGGAGGGTAGGTCCGCGGAAACCGTGCAAAAGGCCTCTTGCTCCTGTTGTCTGAGAGAGCTACTAGAAAACAACCAGCCGGACCGCGCCGCCTCTGTAAACCTCCTGCTAACCGCTGCCCACAGAGATTGTGGAATATATGTTTGCACACAGCGTTTGCCGTTATCTACAAACACGTACGCAGAAATAGACGTACGTTCGAAAATCATATTTCCCATATCGTATCGATATACGGCACGAGCTTCTGCTTCGAGCATCGTCCCGAACGTCGCGGCATCGGGATGTAACTGGAACAACGGCACGCGGACACGAGCGGATACGTTCAACAATTTTTAGAGCGAGCGCGCTCTCGAATCTCTTCGAATTCTTTCCTTATCGAGGAGTCTTTCCTTCCACAGTTGCCAGGGTAATCGAGTAGTTTCAGCAGGGACATGCTGATACGATTCGTTGCGACAGATTATCGGAGCAGCTACAATATCACCGACCCAGAGGAAACGAGACGTTATAGAGCTGGTCATTCTGGGGAATACCAGTGTTTAATTTCGTCGGAACACACCGCTTCGGTTTCTGTTCTGATCACGTGCTCGGTGACTCGCGTTTGCAAATATATTTGAGAGAACAGACAGACTTGTGTTGCTTAATGTTGTTAACATTATTCGTGAAAAGTTGGAGCCACGGGGGGGAATTTCAAGAACAAAGGAGGGACAGTTGTAACATCGTTGAAATCGTTCGGTATTCTTCGTTGCTTTATGTACCCTCTTCTCCTCGTCGGCAATCAAAACGGATTTTTATTTTTTCGAAACGTCGGGACGCAAAGACGCGGAGTTTCGATGCAAATAACGAATTCCCTTTCGAGGGTGAATGTTACGTGCACGTTACGGAACGCTCCCTTTCGGCGAACGAGGATCCGCCATTTACACCCCGCTCCCTTTAACGTGGAAACGTTAAACGAGAACGGAAACGTCGATAAAAGAAAAAAAAAAAAAAAAAAAGAGAAAAGCGGGGGAATAGAAGCGGCTCGAGAATCAACGGATGGCGGCTGCCGGCGAAGAAATCGAGGGAGATACGGCCCAGACGGAAAATATTATGATACGAGAGAAGGAAATTAATAAAGCTGATGGAGGAATTAAGAAGGGGCGTAAGGGAAAGGTGGCCATTGTTTCGTGAAAATCGCGATGATGATAAAAATCGGTTGGAAAGAGTCGTCCGGGGAAAAGAGAGAGAGAGAGAGAGACCTATAAAATTCCTCTGAGAGGCAGCAACAGCACTTCGATGAAAGGAGCTGGCATCGACGTGAAGGGTGACGATTCCTTAATGCAACTAGCAATCGTAACGTTTACCAGGTTGAGGGCGTGCATTCCTTTTTAGCGAAGGCAGCCACCCTCCTCCCTCCGCGCCGGCTCTATCCCGCGCCATTGAAAAGTGGCGAGCAGATTGCAACGAAAGGGGACATTATACCTAGGAGTGGAGCTATTGACAGAGATAGCGTCGGAGAAAAGAACAAAAAAAAAAGGAGATAGGAGGATAGAAACCTCCTGGCGAAGAGAGAGAGAGAAAGAGAGAGTGAGTGAGTGAAAAAAAGATGGCACGAGTCTGAAAGGAACGGAGATAAGAAGCTGGTAGAAGGAAAACGTCTAGGAAAACGGCACGAGACTGGGACGGGGATGTAGGAAAGTGGGATGGTACTGAGAAATGCTAGAAGAAAGAGAGAGAGAGAGAGAGAAAATGAGAAGAAGGGCGAAGGTGAATGGGGAAATGGAAGGATGTGAAAAAAGTAAAATTTGTTCGACGAAAGAGACGGAGTAGTGAACGCTGTTTTATTTTTTCATTCACGTCGGTTTCTGGTATTACTTTGCCAGGGGAGAAAGACGCGTTCGAAAGTATTATCTCGGTATCGTCCGCGTGAAAAAGAGAGAGGAGAGAAAAAAGAGAGGAAGGATAAGCAATAGGACGGAAAACGAAGAGATAGAAAAAAAAGAGACGAAGCAAGCAGAGGTACATCTTTGAGGTTCGCCATTCTCCATTCGTTTGAACGAGTCGAACGGGAAGAAGGAGACCCTCTCTCTCTCTCTCTCTCTCTCTCTCTCTGTCTCTTTCTTTCTTTCTCTGTACGAACTGTGAGCGCAAACGTTTGCCAAGGTAAAGCCGTTCATTGTGGGCATCGCCTTAAGGCAGACACTGGCGGCGGGTGCCACGCGTTCTTCTCCTCCGGTGAAGAGTGCTTAGCTCAGGCTACAAAGGATGAAAATACGAGAAAAGCTACGAAACAAGGAACGCAACGTGCAACGGAAGAATAACCGACCGGGCGAAAAACAGGTGCGCCAGATGCTCCGGACCGGATAAAGACGCGAAACGAGATAACGAACGGGGATTAGAGCGAGAGATTTTCGCATTTTCCATTGTAAATGGAAACACCGACGGGCACACACCACCTGGCTATCCTAACATTTCCATTCTGACAAAGTACGAGATACACACGGGAACGAAAAGGAAACGAAAACTCGGGGAAAGAAAGCACCGTAAGTTCCGTCATCGACGAAAACGAACCGAAGGAGATTACGCGGGAAGACGACCGTTGCGGGGAAATAACCGGCACGGAAGGAGTAAACGACAAACAACGACGAGAGGAGGAAACAAACCGAGAACGGTTTTTCTCTCTCTCTCACTCTCACACTCTCTCTCTCTCTCTCTCTCTTTCGGCCAGGCCGAGTAGTGGCAATTTCCTCGAAAATTGAGGCGCGTCCCTTAACCATCTTTACCTTCCTAGACATTCCTAGCTCCTCGCTCGCCACCTTATTACATAACACGCGCAACGTCTGTCTGAAGTGAGCACGATATACGTGACACTCGCCTGGTTTCCATGTGTACCAACCCCCATGCTCGGTGAGCGGTAAACGTCTGGCAAGTTCGAGGAACGCGTTCGTCTTGTCTCGACCAGCGGACCGGTTAACTACCGGGTAGACCGTTGGTGCAACTTGCGCGTCCAACGATTCCTCGTCCCCTCGAGTAAACTCGAACGGACACTATCCTAGGACGGCTAGAAACTGTCCAAAGACGGGAAGAATTTCGAGAAGCGAGTTGTATCCCCCTTTATCACTTTTGCGGTAACTTTGGCGAGAGGAAGAGCAAATCCCTCGTTTTTAATTCGCGGATGAAAGATGGGAGAGCATTTTGCTCGCGAGGCGCGAAGTAAAGAGACAGACGAGAGACGAGACGTGGGGATTTCCTCGCGCCATTCCTTGGATCGGTCAAGGAGCCGCGTCGCCGTGTTATGTAGAATTAAAATGAGGTTGCGTCTACGGCAACTGCCGCAGTTATCCGCAGTGTCTCCGCGGGAATTCCGAGGTTACGCTCTCACGAGATTCCGGCAAGCGCGCGATCGGCGGACTTGCGGGCAGTGAGAACACTTCGGCAAGTTTGCTGCGCGGTCTTAAGCGAAAGCTGCCGGCAAACCGGAAGATTCCGGCGAGTCTCCGTCGAGTCTCTCCAGTTAAGAAGCCCTTTACACTCTAATTCTCGTGAATGTGTCGCGGTTTATTCGATCGTAAACGGAAACGCGAAACAGAGCGAGGTCGTGTAACTGAAGCAACAAAAATGCACGATTATGCTTTCCGCTGCCGTCGCTTTTTAACGCGTTCAATTATCCGCCCGGGGGATTGTTGTTTCAATCAGATTTAACGTTCAGAGTCACAAGCAGATTTATCGTTGGTAAAGTTGTAATTAATGAAACACGGTCTGCGCCGGAACTTCTTCACGTTTATCGCTCTCGACGTTCTTCTGTCAGTATGTACAGTGTGTACACATGTGCGTGTGTGTGTTTGTGTGTGTTTATCTTCAACCGTATTATCCCTCTTTCAGCCTTTGTTCGCCCGGCTTAATCCGCGCCACGATTTTTTGTCCTATCTTTGTGCCCGGCAAACCCTTCTCCTCGCGTTTCCCTTCGATTTCATTTCGAATAGCTCGGATATCCACGGCGACGCCCTTATTACTAGTTTTAATTAAAAGTCTGCGATATGGCGCTGCGATATACAGAGCCACCACGCCAACGTGTTCCTCCTCGGGGAGTCGCTCAATTATTTTTGTCCCCCCTCCCCCTCCTTCTTTTGCTCGTTTTTTCGTAACCGAGCTCTTTTCCCAGAAGCTCGTGCTTCGCAAGGACCTTTAATCAACCACAAACGAGATACATTTCGGTAAATATTTCCTTGCGTAACTGTACGTACATATACGGTACGCACGTCGTGACGGGCATGCGTTTCAATCAGCTTTCAAAGCGCGTACAACTGAGGGGCAGACGGGGGAGAAAGTCTTGATACATTTTGGGATTCTACGGTGTCGCGCGGCAGGCAGAACTTTATGAAACGCCGACAAAGCGGCCACATTCTATTTACCCGTGCTGTTCGAGTTTTTCGCTCAGGGCCAGCCGCCGTTTATTGCCTCCGTTCTGCTCGTAATTTTGTTGACACGGCGAGGATGCGTGGGGAACGCGTGGTAATCGCCGAATCTCCGCGCTCTCGTTAAAAGGATATTCCCGAATAACGCGTAATATACTACGAGTGTATCTCTCTCGGAAGTCAGAGACTCATTAACCCTCTCGCTGCGGGAAAGGATCCAAGGGAGTCTGGATATTTGAAATGTGTCGTACTCGAGCGTTACTCTTTGACAGATTATAAAATCTTCATAACAGGGTGAAAAAAAAAAAATATTTCTCTGCGTTCTTTCAAGGAAATTCGCATCGATTTGAAGTTGTAAAATTTTCTATTGCCTGTAGATTTCTTAATTGCGTTGAGGAAACTTGTCACCCTTGTTCTCGTCAAAATCTAAATTTCACGCAAACAGTGTAAATTTCATCAGAATGGGTGTCAAACTACTCTTTAAACAGTCGCCTGTTTCAAAATATATCTCTTTTTCTTCGTCAGTCTTTTCTAAAAACATATCTCTATGTTCACGCGATCCTGTTACATCCACTTTATTTCAACAAGGTTTACGAAAATATTATACAGAACGTTTCGCTTCAACTGTCGTAACTTTTGTACTAACGAAGATAATTCTGAAATTCCTTTTGCTTTATAACTCATTTCCTTCATTTACTCGAAACAATCTCGAGGAAAAAATTTTATCGCTTCTTCCCCTTTTTCTGGACCGAAAGCATTGTAGGTATCTCAATAGGGTGGACCAAAAATTTTTTGCAACCTCTTTTTTCTTTTTTTTTTTAATAAAACTTCAAAATATAAGGAAAAACTAATTTTAAATTAAATTTATGTTCAAACATGATTTTCTCATTATGTTTTAAAAATCATTCATTTTAGTAGGAAATGATTTTTGTCCTATCCTATATTTCTTGTGAAACAAATTATTTAATTCTATAAATTTATTTACCATCTAGTGTATCGTGTACAGGATGATTTGAATGAATTCAAAGATAAATGTCAAAAGGTAGTAGATTTCTATGCACTCTACGACTACGCTACGAGTGGTCGTTAAAATTTTTTTTTCAATTTCTCTTTCCTCGCGATTGCGTTCACGAAAGTGTATAAATTTCCATAGCTGATAAATCTGGCGTCCGGGGCAACGTTTGCATAATCGCGAGTTCATCGTTAACGATCGTTGGGCGATAACCTCGTCATCCGAAATATTCCTATTCGAACTAAGAACATGGGGCCGATGAATCGAAACCGATATCCGATCCGATCGCACCGCCACCACCATCGCCGAGGGTTCGTTTGGACCGCGTAAAATCCTCCCCCGTGGAAAATCTCGATACGATTTCAGGCACGTAACCGTAAAAATTCGAGATTCCACGAGCTCACGCAGCGGTATTTAGCATGGAACCACGCGGTTTCCGATATTCCCGGCCGCAGGCTCCGCACACGGGAACGAAGGAGGCAGCAAATTTTCTAGCGGGCCATCGAGCGCGCCACGTGGATTTCAGCCGAGGGCCGAGGTCTGAAGCGTTCTCGAAATTCCTGTCTGCTTCGCGGCTATTTGACAGAACCGATTCCGTCTGTTGGAATGGCTTCAGCCATCGTGATCATCCATCGCCAGTCTCGATAATCCCCGTAATTGGAACTGAGGAAATTTGTCCGGGCCTACCGGATCACCGCCGTACACGCGCGCCGCAAGTATGGAGAAAACAGATTGACAGCGATATTGGCACACCGTTAATTGCATTACCCTCGACTATCCTTCCCTCCCGCCTCTGTATGATCGATTGGCAAACAATGCGAAACGACGACCAGAGAAAACCATTTTTTTTCCTCTTTTTTTTTTGGCTTGTCCTTCCGTAAACGTACGGGAACGCGCGCGAACTCGAACGATTTCAAGAACGAGCCTCTTTGTTTTTTATTGGCTCGTCTTCGATTTGGCTACGTCTCGTAATTTTTCTCTTTTCCTCGAACTATTCCTCGAACTCGCATGCCTCTCGTCACCGCGATTAAATCAACAATTAACGAAGACGAATCAGTTTTCAGACAACTCGCCTCTACTCCGTGAAAATATTCAATGCAACGAGTGTGACACGATCCTTTCAGAGCTTGACGAGTTCGACTAAACTCGAACACAACGGAACTGGTGATTCTGGCTGGTTAAAGCTGGAAATCGAACCGGAAAAAAATCGTAACGATGAGATCCGACAAATTCTCGGTTCGACGAAATATAATTCTCGCGCGTGTGTCCTTTCGTTGTACGAAACAGGAATGGGCGAAACGCGAGGTGGTGGGAGGGGAGGGAGCAGAAGCGGCGGCGGAGCTCTTGAACGTTCAAATTAATTGCAGAATAACCAGAGGAGACAACAAAGCGAAAACTGTTTGCGCACATCAATAAGAAAGGACAACTATGTCGTGGAGTGGCCCGCCCGGTTTCGGGATGGTCGCGCGTTTCACGGGATAGTTTGCTTGCGCGTTTGATGGACAAGTAGAGAGAGCTGCAGAGTAGCTTAATAGCAATATTGGTCACTGTTAACTGTACGGTCGTAATTAGACCCGTGGCTATTGGTATTCTGAGGGATTCCTGAAGCTAACCCCCCCTCCCCCCTCCTCCTCCTCCTCCTCCTCCTCCTCCACCACCGCCGACAGAGCGCAGCGCGACATAATTTACCGAAATAGCTGTACGATCGCGGCCGGCATACCTTTGATAACGTCATTAAATGCACATTCTGCGGTACGGACACGGCCGCCAAGCCAATTTTGCGCGACAACAAAGGGCGGAGGGCAAGCCTGAACGGGCGAAAGCCCTTCTGTCGATAAATCAATTTCTCGCGAGCTTTACGAGCTTTTCTCTCTACACCCGTTACTTCACCCCCTCGACACTTTACCGTTCGTTCAGTTCCAGCGCGCAACCGTAGATTTCAATCTCTCTTTCGTTACGCCAACTTTGGAATATTCGTCTCGTTTTCTCCTTGTTTTCTTTTTTTTTTCTTTTTGTTCTCACTTTTTCGGTTTCCAGAAACTGTGGCGTTTCTTGGCGTTTTTAATTGAAACCACGAAACTTGACGAAAACTTCATCGGCGACGGGAGGGCAAGGAACAATTTGTGAAACGCCAACGTGTTGACATAATGACATCCGACGAATCTCTGGAACGGCGATTCGAGAAAATGAAACACTCGTCGGAAAATTTGCCATTTTCAGCCCCGTCGTAAAACGCGAATTCATTCTGCCCCGACGCGCGTCGGCCGCGTTTCTCGATGACCTCGATTTCCGCGCTGATTCCAGCCGCATTACCGGAAGTGCCTTATTTTCATCCGCGCGGATACCACCCTTTTCGTTTCACTTAATAACGACGCAGAAATTCAGATTACATTTCAGTTCTACTTTAATTTACGTTGAATTTACATTTAATTTCGTAGCATCTTTCGTATTTGTCCATTACTTGAAAGTTTCGGTTGATTCTTCACTTCAACCATGGGAATATACGGATTTACGATCAATCGATTGTAAAGAAAGTCGGTAGTACGTAAAATTTATATCGAAGGAAAGAGCATAAAGCAGGCACGAAAGGACCAAGGCTGCTATCTGAGAACTATAAATGACTTGGAAGTCAATTCTATCGAAGGAGTAGCAATCGAACAAGTCGGACGAGCTGCAGCGCTTTTGAATAAACGTCGAATTATATAATTTATATTTTTATTTTATTACAATATATTACTATTATCAATAATTTTGCTTCTGAAGTGTGTCACTCAATTTGTACAATGGCGCAAAAATTATAATTATCAAGAAAAGTGTCTAGAGTTTAACGTGCATTACAGAGAACAAAGCAATAAATTTAATTTTGAAATAAGGCATTGTTTTAACAAACAATTTTTCAGTGACGTCAAAATTAATTTAAAATGAAACATTTTGTTTCAAATATTTCTAGTATTATCGTTTGTGTACTAAATTATAATAATAACTTATTATATAAATTATATATTACACAATAATACCAAATACTAATAAGTAATATTTACTTTAACGTTACTATGATAACAAATTTTATAGCGTCTTCTTACCGAATAGAGTTGATCTTAACAGTCGGAAAAAATGATCGTATACGAACACGTTGTTAAGATATCGATACGTGATTTTGCGACAAGTTTATCAAAAATTCTTCGTTTTACAATGAAGCATTGCAAATGGCTTGAACGAAAAGTTCACCGTGGGGCGTGAAGAACGGAACGTGACGATCTAGCAAGTCTACAGCTCTTGTCTACGTTCAACGGTTCAACCAAACGGAACCGAGTCTCGCAATCCGCGATAGAGGCTGCGTGAGGGACGAAGTTGCACGCCAGAAAACTGCACGAACGTAACGTGATCGGACGCTATTTAACCACGTCGAGCAAGCAGAAGGAATCGAACGGAACACACGAGGCAACCGAGACGAAGGAAAAAAGGCGACACCTGGTCTGGCTCGGCTTACGGAGCACGTAGTGTCGCAGTCGAGGCTGACCTACATACGGGCTGCACCACTGTCTGATCCCAGACGGTTGTAGCTGCCGTTTCACTGTATGTCTGCTGGCTTAGCGAAGCACGCCGCGAGAACGCAACGTGTACCACGCGGACCGGTTGGTTCGCGCGTAAACGCACGCTCCTCGCGTGCTTTCCCCTTCGTCGGAAATCCCTTTTCACCCCTGCCTTCGTAGAGGCGGAGGATCGAGGAACGGAGGCAGAGAAGGGAGGGAGGGAGGGAGGGAGGGAGGGAGGGAGGGAGGAAGGAAGGAAGGAAGGAAGGGCTTACTACAGACGCAGACGGCAGGTACAAACGACGCTGCAAATCGTTGGATTATGCGAAACGGCATGCGGAGGCCGCAGTGAATTCCGCGAAACCGATATTTCTGTATTTACGCGCGGTGGCTTCGAGCAGTCCCGAACGAACTAACCGCGATAAATATAGCGGAATTAGCCGTTCGGATTATACGATATTCCTCCGAAAACCACTTATCTTGCTTTCGAGATTCTACCCTCTCGTGAAAAATGACAAGCCGTCGTCGAATCGACGTCTCGAGCCGTCGTCTCGAACGAAAAAGAAAAAAAAGAAGAATAACGATTATACACGCGAGCAAAGTGCGGAATACGTACACAAGCACGTAGTTAAATAGAATACGCGCGAGCATCTGGTGTTCGCCGAACAAAAGAACTGCATCATTAATTGAAGCCGAACGCACGGCTAGTAAAAAGCGATACGGTACAAAGGATAGCGAACGAAGAGGCAGAAAAATCGGCGGTATGTGACGTTCGATTCAATAGGACCGTCTGTCGCAGTACAGTCTCCAAGGATTTTAGTACGGATTATTCCAGTACCTGTCGTTCAGTCACGGTACGATTGTCGACAAAGGAGGCGATCGATCCGACTACTGCTTTTTTTCTCTCTCTCTCTCTCTCTCTCTCTCTCTCTCTTTCTGTTTCTGTCTGTGTCTCTTCCGCGACGCCACTCGTTCCTCGCCGTCTGCCTCTCATCGTAAATCGCGGCCGAACAGTTCCCCCGTGGGCCGCTCGATGATCGAGAAACTTTCGCAGATTGTTCTCGCTGTGTTTGTCTCTTCTCACCCCGAGAGCGTTGATCATGCCCCTCTCTTCAAATAAAGCATTTCCCGTTTGCCCAGATATCGGGGAACGCGGATGCATCGCGCAGGTATCGCGCGGGGTATGCCAGTCAGAACAAGAAGCTTTTCATTTTATTTCCAACGCGTTCGATTGTTCACTGTCCCGTTCGATCCGCTGGCTGGCAAAGAAGCAACCTCGATACATCGATCGACATCTACGCGGCGCGGCATTGTATGACACGGATAAAGGCGAGTATTATCGCAAACTTTTGAAACGACACACCGATTCGTTAATCAGTCTAAACTCGGTATTAAGCAAGCGGAACGGGCAGACCGTGTAGCACATCTTCCGTTAACAATGACATAAATCGCCGGGACCGTGGTAATCCCCTCGCGCGGAAGAACTTTAACAATTATATTTAACGCGATACAGGCCCGTCGGTAGAAATACGAGAGAGGGCAGGACAAAGACGAGGGACGTGGCTTCTCTGGTGGACAGAGAGAACGCGAGAGACGGAGCTGGAAGGAATACGAGGGAGAGAGGGAGAGAGGGGACGATGCGCGAGCGTAAGAGTGAAAGAGAGGGGCCATCATAAGCCGTAGATAACCAAGGCTCCCATACTAGTTCGAAACTCATACCTTCGTGTCTCGGCCGCGACCACCAACCCCAGGTGAAATCTACCCCCTTTGCAGCTCCATTCTGGTCCTATGCTCTCCTGTTACCTAGCCTATCCTCGTTCCTACACAGCCATGCGCTGGAGTCTAATCAAATTTAATAACTTTTGTGCTACCCGCGCACTCTGTCCTCTCTCTCTCTCTCTCTCTCTCTCTCTCTCTCTGTCCGTCCCTCCGCCGCCGCCCTTCGTACGCCTTCTTGTACGCTAACTCTCATCCCTTTCTGTCCCTACATCCCATCCCTATCTCCCGTCCTCTCCTCTCCTTTCCACCGCCGCTGCCCCCTCTCGACTGCACCATCCACCATTTCTCTGGGTCGTTCGTTCTCGCTCGTACGTTCATTCGCAGGCTGCCTCTGCCACCGACTCTCTCTCGGTCTCTGTCACGTTATAAACTTGTGGCTCGCGGAGCCGAGCTACTGAGTACCGCAGATTTATGACGGGGACATGTCAGACTCGCTGAAACAAGCCCGATCTGCTCGTGACTCCATTTCAGAAGGGTTTCGCGAGTTCATCGTCTGCGAAGGCTTCGCTCCCGCACTTTTATTTCTTTCTCTCTTCTTTCCTCTCTTCTTTTTTTTTCCCCTCCTCCTTCGCTCCTGCCAAGCCTGTCCCCTTTTCGGTAATTCCCGCGATAACGAGCCGTCTCGCCGCTCGCGGGGGTTTTCCCCGAGACATCGAGTTTCGCGATAAATCACGATTACTCCACTCCGCCTAGCTCGCGACTGGCTAGCGTCAGGAAGTAAGTTGCTCGCTCGCGACACCGAACTTGCAGATATTTCCTCGCACCGGCTGCAAGACACGCGCCATCCCCCCTCCCGTATCCGCAGACATAAATTCTTCTCGCGTTGGAGGAGATTGCTCGCGGACTTACCTACCACGCAAGATACGCACGAGAAATCTACCGTGCACAGTTGGAGGAAAGATCGTCGAGAGACTGCATGTGCACAAGAGGACTACTTTGCTTTATTTTAATTTTAAACAGCTGAAGGAACGATTGGTTGTGATCTTTAACAATGCAGCACGATCGCGCTGTTCAAATTTCACTGTCGAACAGTGTCACAGCGTTTGGTTGCGACGCTCAATGGTACAGGAGTGAAAAGAAATCTTCATCTGTGGCTATCGTAGATGAATTTTACATCTTTTACAGAACCTGTCGCAAAATTGACTGCGACCTTGGAAATTTGTTTCGTTTACATTTCGATTCTATTCACCGCGAAGGTGAAACTTTTTTAAGGAACCATAGATCGCAACCTAATAATGCGTACTAACAGCAACTTTATGGCTTCAAACGCGTGTAACGTCAATATTTCGAATAATGTTCTATTATTTGATTATTCTATCGTTTAGACTTACACCGATGCCACAGCTGTGACAAATCAAACGTCAGTGAATATTATACGAAAATTACTTATAAATAGACATCCACGCGTCCAGAACCATACAGTCGCTGTCAGCACGCACACGTCCGCAGTGTCAAACGATTGAGAAACATTTTTGCCATTTTTCAAAAGAACTATCAGGTTGCGACACTAAATTATTTCCTTTCCAATTTAATTTCAACCTAAACCATCATAGTTCGTAAACAGATAATTTTTCCTTTGTCTACTTTTACTGCGTTGCTTGGCATTCTTCGTCAGTTACGTCAATGGACGACGCTATCGCGCCGCATGGCACTGTTCAACACGGTTTTTCAAATAACCGGTGACGATGAAACAGTTAATAGACCTAAAAATTGAGACAGTTCGCATAGCCAATCTCTTTATCTTTGTGACTCGTTCCAATCTGTCGTAGGAAGATTGAAAAGCAGGAGAAATGGTCCAGCATAGTCAGACATAGCAAACACGGATCGGCTCGGTAAAGCTGATTCAGTTCGCCGATAAAATTCGCGACGCAAAAACTGGGGGAAGCGGCGTCGATTCGCCTACTCGTAAATTAATATCCAAGAGCAGGATTCGAATCGAAGTGGTGGCGAGCATTAAACTCGAAAGCAGAATAGCCGTATCCGGATTTCAAACGTGACCGCACGCCTATTTTGTAGCAGTTAGAACGGTGGTCAATTCTCGTCCCCGTGTCCTCGTTGGTCCCATGTGTTCTCTTCTCCCTCTCTCTCTCGCTCTCTCTCTCTCTCTTTGTCTCTCTGTCCGTGAGCTGTTTTCTCCCCCGACCCCATCGAATTGCCACTGCGCAACTCTGTCACGGATTTACCGATAATGTTGCCGGCTATACCTGTACTGGATGAGAGACACGAACACGCACACGCGTGTCCACTTACGCACACACCGGCGGAAAGGGAGCTCGACCAGGTATATCGACCGGCCAGTAACTACAGATTAGTGTTATCAGAGCGTAACAACGCGAAAGCGTGGTTTACCTTGACACTGGTGAAACGCAAGATCGATGGCGGACCGGGGGGACTCGTGAAAGTCGACGATAAATTGTTCAGTTTATTTAATGCCAATCTCGCTGTTCGTTCGACGCTTAACCTTTAACCTGCTTGCGGATCAGCGGAACGTTCGACGCGTTCTACGCGTTCACTGTGTGGGTCCCTGGGATTCGTAGCTTCCAGGAAACGTAATTACACGTTCGTGGTCGTTGAAATTGAGATCTCTCTCTCTCTCTCTCTCTCTCTCTTTCTCTCCCTCTCTGATTCAGTGTCTTTCTTTTCCATCGTGAAAGTGACGAGGGAAGAGACGTTCGTTAACGGTGGCTAAATCCCGTCGCAATGTCGATTGATAGATCGCGCGCGCGCGTGTGTGTGTGTGTGTGTGTGCTACCGGGTTGCACGTAAAGTTTGCGAACGTTATTAGACGAATGCTACCCCGGGAAAATCCATTGTCATACATCACGTCCGCCGCGTCCCTTCATCATGGTCCTGGTATCCAATCCGGAACGTGGCTTCGAAGCAAGCAAGTGGTACCTATGGCTCGCGAGACCGAGGATTCGTTGAACTCGCCAACTGTAATAAGTTTCGCCGAATCGGCCATCCGTTGTAAACACAGCCGGTCCGAGCTGCCCCCGCTGGCCTGCCCCGCTTGTAGATTTTACACCCTTTCGGGCAGACGTGGATTGTTGCGGGACACCGCCGCTTAATTACTACGCTACGCGTAATGGACGGACATTTGCCTATACGAGTTACTTTGCCTACGCGATAACGGTCATTACTGTAAATTGCGGGCTTAATAGTTTTAAAATATCCGGCGCACGCGAGCATCGGTCACGGCCAGCTGTGACGAGAATATGATTCGGGGGTCGGTTTCGCCCGGCCAAATCCGCTCCGACATCCACAGCGCCGCGAAACGTGTTCAAACGTGTTCAAACGGAGGGCATTTCGTTCCATCCGTTAATCGGTAACAATCTCGCGCTCTCACTAATACTTGCGCGCGATCGTTGTTTCGCGTCGTTTGCAGTTCGATGAACTACGAAGTAAAACTGCAAAAATAATTGGCCAATCGTCGTTCCTTGACATAGATAGGCACCTCGATACGTTCGTTTCAAGCAAAATTCAGCCTGCTGTGCAACCTGATACCTGATTGTTCAAGTGTTCGTTTTAGAAAAGGGAAAATGCACGATCTCGTTAACAGTTGTTTTGATTGACGACCATTTCGAAATTACGGAAGATCAAAGAGGAACACGTTTTCGTCGTTATTCGCTGTATTACTTGTGAAAAATGGGAAAATGCTCGTGAAAAATTATCCGATGGTGTCAAAACTAGGGCAGTGTCATAAAGTTAGTTTGCTACTGACGTGATACGATAACTGAAGTTGACTGAAAGATAATCGAACGAAATATGTAATAATTTGCACACACACAGAGAGAAGCACAGTGTAGTTACTTTTTGACCAATTTGACAGAATGAAAAGGATTACGTGCAATTATTCCCAACTCTGACCACTCTAATTTCGACGAATGTTGAAAACCATTCAAAAAATAAAGAGCAATCGAATTTCTTCTGGTATTGAAAGAGGAAAAAAAAAAGAAAGAAAGAGAAAAAATTGTGAAAAAACAAAGAGATAAAGCAGAAATATATTATAATAAAAACCGGCGAGATCGGTTGACCGCTCGAGGGAACGAAATTCGCGGATGTGCGTGCACTTGAATCCGAATTGCCGTTCTGGCAGGGAGGAGGGACGTAAATCGACGATAAATCTGTCCCGTTGAGCGTTGATAGCATTCGAAATGAACGCCATAAATTCATTAAGCGGCCCCCGTATCTGATGCGGGCAGATGATCTGAGAGGGGTGGAGAGAGAGAGAGAGAGGGAGGGGAGGTAAAACAAACCAGCGGAAGTAAAGAGAAACTGCGACGAGCGCAGGAGTTAGTCAGACGGCGTTAGTTTCCTGATTAGAAATTACGACGCGAATACCCTCGGCGCGCTGCTTTGTAAATATAACCGCGCAGCGTAAATATCGGCGGAGCGGCCGGCCCGGCCCGGTGTGCTACGTGCTCTGGGTGAAAAATGTTATTGGATTTCCATGGTTGATCGTTTTCACGATCTTTCATACGTAAATTCGAGCGTGGACCGCGCACAATGGAAACCGCAACCCTGCATCAATTACCGCGCGAAACTGAAAATTCACGGTGGAAATTTTTTCACCGGGGAGCACGAGGTGCGTCGGTTTCACGCTAACGTCTCGCGTGGACAGAGCGTGATTCCCATTTTCGGAAAAAGAAAAAAGAAAGAAAAAAAAAGAAGGAAAGGAGAAGAACGAAAAATGACGAAGAAAACGCGGACGATGTTACAACCATACACTCGGTGTACTCGGCATCGTCGACATCGCGTGAGAAACGACGCGAAAACAGCTGATGACCGCATGGTCCGCGTCGATCCGAACTTTACGCGTCGTCGTACGGTACCGTACCTTCCCATTTCATTTCCAAACAATGTCACCTGCGAGAAAATCATAAATTTCATACGTAGGAAGAAGAATAAACGCGCCGATGAATATATATGCATATATACTCGAATAGACGAAACTTCGGGCTTTACGACGATTTACTTCGAGACCCGTGCGATCGAAGATCCAAAATGGAAAACACCATGCTCGATGTACTCGCGTCTTGAGACGCGTTCGAAGACGAGAATAAAACGCAACTAAGGAGTACCAAGCTACGCGACAGACGATGGAACAAATAGTCAAGGACAATTGTAAATAACGAGCAAGAAAAAAAAAATAATACTTTTAATTACACTTTGCGACAGACTGAAAGCACAACTTGGGAGTTATCAGAGACGAGACGGCAGACAAGAATGTAGCTCTAGATTTCGACGTATTCAAGCCGCGGAACACTCGGATCGTTAGTATTATGAGCGTAGTTACTGCAAGTAACGGAGGATCCGATAATTAATTAATTATTCGATGCCGTGGAGGCGTACAATTTGGCCTGGACGGAAACCAGAAACCTCGGGACGTTGGCCAGTCGCCAAATTAGCTTATTAAATTAACACGTTCGCCGGAGACTTGGCAAAGACTTCTTCGCGAGGAGGGAGAAAAGAGAGCGACGTCTTCGGGCTTTCGGGCGGAAGCCCTCGCCGAAACAGCAAAGCAGACGTTTCAATTTCACGGTGATTTGTGAAAACAGCGTCCGCGTTTCCCGCCGTTAAGCTGAAATTTATACAGGTGCCGCGTACAACCGGCGATTTTAATTAAAAATCTGTGTAGATCCGTTTGTATTTTTTGAATACAATTCCGACGAATAAATCGCAAATGAAAAATTCAGACGGGTCGGCGAATGATGGGAGAACGAACGAGAAGAGAGCGTTGAAATATATGATATTTCGCTGCGTTATAAATATTTATTTAGCTTGTCGGGCGAAGTGTTTGTTACCTTAAAGACCGTTAATTACCAGCTGCGCGAATAAAAAGAACGTTGCACGTCACCGCTCGTCGATAATCATTATCCGCGGAACAAGCGACTTTAACAGTCGGATTCGATCGATTTCTAGCAAATACCATTCTCTTGTACATACACTGTGTTTAACCCGTTACAGCGAGGATCGAAGCGCCCGCGCCCGTTACAGACTCAACGCTCGAACAAAAACGCGTGGCGTTCAACGATATTTCAAATAGGTTTTTCATTTCCACCCGATTGCTCGCCGCGATCGCGTTCGATTCTCGGTTTACCCGTCTGAAAGTCGGTTTCATAATCCCGGATAAAACTCGTGTTTCGCTTGATAAATATCAACCGTGCGCCACTGACCGTGGCCGGCAGAGAAATTGCAAAAATTATGGAATCCGTAATGTCGTGCCGACCGAGTGTCTCTCGTTTTGATTAAAAAAAAAAAAAAAAAAAAAAAAAACGCAACCGGAGGAAAAAGAGAGAACGTCGGAACGGCAGAGTGTACGGAGAGCAGACGTTATCGAAGAAAAGAAAAAAAGGGGAAAAGAAAATCGACGACGATAAAAATCAACATCCGCGAATCCGAAAATGGAGCAACGAGGGAGCGTGATCGCGACAACGAAGAGCAAAGAGTCCATATCGTCGTGGCAACACCTCGGCTACAACCCGCTAACGATTAACTGTCCGTGCTCACGATACAAGATAAAGGATAATAGCGCGTCCGGATTCCGCTTTAGTTACCGGACGTACAGATTCAACGCGAAATGAGATTCTGGCCGGTTGCGAATGGGGCACAGTTTGCGCTATCAAATAAATTTACCCCGGAGTGTACTCTCTCTCGCGCGCGCGTGTGTGTATGTGTGTGTACAATGTCGGGCGACGTAAGACGACGAAACGTTTCTGATCGTTCGTGAAATTTAATCTGTATCACGTAAATTCAATTTAAATTCCACGATTTTCGCCGCGAGGACGGCAGAGAAGGGGAGAGGAGAGGAGACACATCGCGTTTCCGCAGGAAAAACCGACTAACTATATATATATACACACCTGCTCCGCACGGTTCGCGAAAAGACTCTCGTTTAAATTAAACGCGAGAAATTTCCTGCGAAATTTTTATTAAACGCCGCAAATGTTTCGTTCTCATTCGAGAATTCGACAAACTACGGGATGGAGAGGGAGAAAAAGAAGAAGAAAGGATTAGCTTGGATACGATACCGCGAAATATGATTCCTTTTTCTTCAACGAACAAACACGAAGCGGCGGACGGGGGGAAGGGGGAGCGATCACAGACCTTGAACAGATTGGAGGATCGTAGCTGGAACATAACCGCGTAACGCGTTACACAGAAACTTTCCACTTGCCGGAACAGCTTGAATACCTTGCAAGTTACACAGCGAGTAGCGCGCGTGCTAATCGAATACAGGAAGTTCGTCAAATTCGTTGCTCCCTGTAGTTATCACCCTGCGGGTGTCTACCGGCAACGCGTCGACCAAATAAGATTCATTTATCCGCCTTCCAACCTCCCTACTTCCGTCGTCGTCGACCGGCCAATCCCGGCACCCGTGTGTTTACAATCAGTTTCACTACCACTAAATTTAATTCGATTCTCGTTACAATGAGAAACTACAGCGGCCATAGAAGACCGCGTCCGATTTCGAGATTGATCGAGGTCTGTTCGTGGTCGAACGATTAAACGGGCGCTGTTGTTACAGTTGACGAACGACGATTTACGAATCGACACGGACCGGTTCTTTTCGGTGATTTTAGAAACGATCTATCCTCGGTGTACACCGTTTAGTCACCCTATCTGGCGGAAACGGGCGATCGGAACTCGACTAGTATAAACATGACTTAAGAAACAGAGTATGATGAATATTCCGATGGAGGAACCGGTGTTTGACTTTGGCGTGTTGCGTTTGGCAAGTGGAAGCGGTCGGTAGTTGTACGCGAGAAAAACGCGGCGAACGAACGCGTGCCGAGGAACGAATTAATTGTTTCGCGTCGCGAAAAGGTTGGCAGAGCGGTATCGTATCGACCGCCGGTTATCGGAAATCGATTTGGCAATTTTACGCCAGACGAAACGCCAGCACGGCGTTAAGATTAATAAGTAAGTCATGCATTAAGACTCACGATCCCAGCGATCCTGGGAGCAATGCTGATACAACAACCGCTGCCTGCGGTGTATGCAAATCCCGGGCATATAATTAACGAACATTTTCCGGGTGATAAGCGAGCCAACGTCAAGGATAATCTTCCGGCAACGTTTCCCTGGAGGGGAAATGGAGTGGAGGAGGGAAGAAACGTATCTGGCCCCCGTTCGATGCTGTAAAGAACTCTAACGATGTCCTCTTTTGCAAGAAGTTGCTCCTATTCCACCGGCCGGAAGATAGCTGCTTCTTTAATTCGTTTAGCAGTCATTAAGTAAGGTAAGAGAAAGCTCGGCCAGAAACTTTTCCATTTCATTACTCTATCTTCTCTCTCTCTCTCTCTCTCGCTCTCTCTCGATCTCTCCGTTCTGGTCGTCTGGTCCGTCTTGCGCCCATCAACTTTATTACTTTGTCCTCTCTCGGCATGACTGCGGAGTTGCGTGCACGAGCGAACGTCGCCGAGCGCCGGTCGTGTCGACTCTTCGGCTGCAGCAACAACAGTAGCAACAGCTTCCTTAACTTTCGACGTAAATCTTTCTCTTCCAGCCAAGCACACGGGGATAACCGGACTCAGCGGGCAAGATCGTCGAAGGAAGAAAGGTCACACCGTCGCCCAGATGAAATTCCTCGGGTCGGACCTCGGGGAGTTTTGCTCCCCCCCCCTCACGGGCGTAGCCCGCTCGTGTTTAATTAACAACGTCGGATCAAAAGCGGCTGGCGAATCATCCTTTTTACGCGACCGTCTCATTTGGTCACTTTGAGATATTAAATCAGCGTCGGACAGATTTCGCGTCCGCGTCCAGCCGAGACTGAACAACTGGGAAATCGGAACGATTGGCGGAATGGAGGCGTCGAATGAACGCACTGACACAATTATCGTTGAGCAGAATTAAGGATTAGAGTTACGAGGCTCCGTTTGTGTTCGAACGAGGTTTGCGCACGCGCGTGTGTGTGCGCGCGCGCGCGCGTGTGTGTGTGTGTGTGCGGGGCAACGGCGCGCAAATGACGCCAGCTATAAAATATTCAAAGCCTAGCGCGATAATGGTGGTGCGTCCAAGCATATTAAACATTCAGTCACGTAACTGGTCCACCGTCAGGGCCGCGCGGGGCAAGTGCACGTGGTAATTCAACTCCCGAAGTAAAGTTTCAACCGCGAGATACATCCCGTGGTATAAACTTCGCGAAATTACACTATATCAAACTCCGTTATACATATTTATTATTTAAGTTGCGAGCACTTGTTCTCGGGGTGCAAAGGAACGACCGCTTTGTCCTCCGTCCCTCCCCCTCCCCTCCGTCGCCGACCCGTCGTCTTCTTACGTGTTTGACTAAGAATCAACGAGACCACTACGCGTAGATCCCCCGCAAAAGAGAAACTTTTCACCAAACTAACTTCACATCGCAGTCACGCGACCAGCCAGCCAAACTTCGATCTCATCCGGCGACGATTTTTTTCTAACCGCGAGCTGGATCGTTCCTCCGCTGGCGAACGCGATATCCGCTCGAATAGGCTCGAGATGGTAGAAATGCAACGTGACAGATCACGAAGGTGATGAGAAATATTTTTCTAAACTAAAAATCGAAGAAGATATAAAGGATGCGAACTTGAGCCATCTTTTTAAATTTTCACAAAGTGATATCCATATCGATATCGACGAGTCGTCGTCCTCCGCAAACACGAAATATGCGCCCGGTCTGAGAGAGAACTGCGTCGCATTGACAACGCCGAGTCTCAGTGCGTCCGACTGTGCACACACCTGTTCTACTTGCCTGCGGCGTCTGCTGCACGGGACAGGAGACACGGTAGCGTTTGAATAAACCAAACTGGTACGCAAGGAGTCTTGGGCGAACTGGTTAAACCTGGCGTGATGCACATATGTACGTAGGAGGGAGATCCGGACGGATGGCGGTTCCGTTTAAATAAAGATAAATCCAATTATTCCCGAGAGTGTGTTACGCAGTTCCATTGTTTATGCACGAGTGTGGAAAATTCAAATAGCCGAGTCAAAAAGGGATTGAACATTCTGTTACCTCGGTATCGTTCGCGTCCCGTTGCCAGCGATGATTCAACTCTGCGCGACAAAGTTTCACGCCCCCGACGATAGCCTGCCGTTGTAAAATTGTAATACACGTTCCTGTCCGAGTATTTATTAAACGGCTGTCGTTAATTTCGAAATCGATGAGGGAAGGCAAGTTATCCGTGACAATAAGTAACGCGTAAGTAGTGTCCTCAACGAGCCAGATATTCTTGGAGTAATTAAAAAGAAGCTCGCAAACCGATTCCCTTTCTCTCTCTCTCTCTCTCTCTCCCTCCATTCCTCCCTCTCCCTCCCCTCGGCGGCAGTAACCATGAACATAACCATTAGAATCTGTTACATTCAACGGAGACGCCATTGGCTTTTGGCCGAGCGTGGCTTATACAACCGAGCGCACCTTTTTTAATTCCTATCGAAATCCCGCTGATATTTCGCCGATGCGCCGATCGTATGGAGGCTTCGATCGTTATCGTTAGATCGCGCCGCTGCGCCGCGATCCCCGTTCCCCGATCATCACGAGTTACAACCGATGAAGCTTTTAACGCCTTCTCGATACGGTCCGCCGTTAATCCGGCGTATCGGAACCGAAGGAAAGAATTTACGAGCTACGAGGAAGTTTCTCTCTCTCTCTCTGTCTCTCTCTCTCTCTCCCCCTGTTCCTTTTTTTTTCGTTCCACCGACTCGGTTCTGCTTTAAACTTCGATCGTTTGTCAAGAATCTTCGTCAGACGCCTTTTGTTACGCGGTGAAACTAACACGGTGAATGGAACGGAAGTTTCGAGGTCGAAATAGGTTAGCCGTATGAAAAAAAGAGAGAAAAAGAGAGAGAGAGAGAGAGAGGGAAGAGTAATTGAATTGACCGTTTGCACGGCGGCTTAATTTCGTTGCAGAACTTTTGCGGGGTCGTCCTTAATTTTACTCTGTATTAGCAATGTAAAAGAAGGGACCCCGCCGTTCTGGCGCTCGGGGAGAAAGGATAGGGTCTAATGGAGCAAACTTTGCAATTTTCATGGACACTCGATCGAAACAATACCGTGAGGAAAAAACGAGGTGAAACGACCTCCGAGTCTCTGTTAGCCGGAAACGGCCGTTAAAGGAAGAATATGTGTGTCTTGAATATTCCACCTGGCAGCCCCTTTGTCGCGCGAGGAAGAAAGTTGGACAGACCGCGGCGCGGTCCAACGTTGATCGACACGTCCGCGCGTATCCAAATGTTGCTTCAACGGCTTCCCGCTGAATTAGTCAGTGGTTACAAGGCTCCCGGACGATCTTGCTTGTCTTTCTCGATTTCCATCCCCCTGACTCTGCTCTCTGGTTTCTATTGACACGAAACGATGGCAGCGCGGCGCCGTTCGGCCATTCGCCGTGTCGCGATCGCGGTACGCGTGAACGCGAGCCACGCGCCCTTCGCAAAGACGATTACGTTCGCCGTTCTGTATATTTTACGAAACAATCTTTACTCGGCTTTCTGCCTCTCGCCACCGTGCATACGTGATCGATCGTCATTTAAATATCAGGAGAGGAGCCGTAGAAAATTCCGACTTTGACGCTTTCGCACAATGCCTTGGACCGCTTGAACCGTACACACGTCGTTGCAACGACGTTTGTTGAACTTCACACAAAAGAGAGAGAGAGAGGTGAGTGTGTGTGTGTGTGTGTGTGTGTGTGTGTGTGTGTGTGTGTGTGTGTGTGTGTGTGTGTGTGTGTGTGTGTGTGTGTGTGTGTGTTTCAACGAACGATGCCCCCCGCGATCGGCAAGTGCGTACAGCTGTACGCGCGTCTCTCTGGTGCCCGAGAATCGGTACACTATTTTTCAGAATGATTTCACAATCTATTAAACTTGTCGGCGATCGACAGGAGGGTGCTCGAGTACAATTTGTCGCGCGGTCGGCTGTCGATAATTCGAAAATATATATGTACGAGGGGGGGAAGGGATCGAATCTCGTGTGTCGAATCGATCGGTAGGGTGGGGGAAAAAAAAAAAAATATTGTCACCAGCTTAAACCTCGTTGAATTTATTTCCCTGTTTTCCGCAGCCTTGCTCGTAGCACCACTTTTAAATTTCCCTTCTATCGGTCGGCAACTGTTCGCGTGCGTCGCGCATAGAAACGTTCAAACTACCGATCGTTTCGATGGACCGTCCGATCGTAACATCAACGCGATCCGGTTTTAATTTGTCTGTGAAAACATCGGTGAACGAGACGGCGGTAGGGGAGGTGGTCACAAACAACCGAGGCATGAGAATTTCGTGTCCGACGCGGCGATGAGTTCGTCAACTGCCAAATTAGTCGCAACGATAGCCGGCTCGATCGAAAGGTTGTTGCAAACAGAATGGAGAAACCTTGCACGATCGAGTCGACTGCAACACTTTCGCGCAATCGAGACGAACGAATTTATAATTCAGCTCGTCGCCATCGGAATCTGATATACGTCTCTTTAATTGGAATTGCGAGATGATGTAGGAATTCCTAGTTAAGTCACGTTCAAGGATTGTCCTCTTATCGCAGTTTGTTCACCTTCAGTGGTTTCGTCGTTCTCCGCGGTCTTGATAAAATTTCCAATTTGATAATCGCGGGGAAAAACGCACGTGTCTCCATAGTGAAATACAAAGGTAAGAACATTTCGCTATCGTGCGTTCAATTCGCCCGCGTTTCTCAAAACGCGGACAGATAAAAGACGTCGGGTGAAATTTTCACCTTGATAAGTTCAATTAATAATCGCAAGATTCATTTCCCAGTCCCCCGCACCGGGGCTGGCTGGCGCCGCTTTGAAAACACGGATCCGACATAATTCCGGCTGGGAAATTAAAACAGAAAATCCGATTTTCTTAAAAAACCGACTTGATGGAATTACATCGACACCGGGGATTAAGCATTCCGTTGGTCACGGCCGGGACGGCCTCGTTTGCATTGCAGCTCGCCCGTGTACATACATTATCCTGTCGCTAAGTGATGCGAGGACCTCATAGAGATGGAAGTGTGCCGGGGACGGTAGACACTGAAAATCCTCCGGTACACGTTCGTCCTGGTCAACGGCTGAGGCGGGAACGTCATTTATATTCATTTAGTCGGTCTACCTCGGCTATACTTATACGAGTATTGGACAAGTATCCTCTCTGCTCCCCCTCCCCCTTCCCCCCTCACCGCCCCTGTCGCGAGAGAGAGTTAGCCAGACTATCGTAGAGCTTCGAGAGGGAAAACTTTAGCTTGGAAACAGCAGCACCAGCACCCAGTGCCACCGCTAACACCGGCCGCTGCCACGGTCCTAGATTAATCTAAGACTCTGGACGTTCCAACTCTCTCCTCTGTTACGTATCTTCGTACACGAGGGGGGCGGGGTCGGGAGTTTGCTTGCTCGCCAGCTCGGCAGCCAGCTTCCCACGGCTTCGCCCACGACGACGCAAACGGGCCACGGGTGAGACTGGTATTTGTTGCAGTGTTATTCAAATTAGCGCGGGAGCAAGCGACCTTTCCACTGCCTTTTCCTTTGCGTCAGCGCGCGTTTTCAAGAATGCTCTCGGCGAGCCCCGGGGAGACGAACGTTGATCCGGCACGGGGAATGTTAATCCGCCGACGTTGCTGGAATCGCGCCGGGCCGCGTTTCGTCGCGAGAGTTTCCCTCGCAAAACACGGAGACAACCTGAACGTAACGCCCAAGTTTGACGTTACGTCTTCTTCCTTCTCGAAAGTAATAATTGAGTCATCCTGCGTAAAGTTCCGGGGAACCGCCACTTGTTATTACGTAATTAAGGCTGGAGACTTGTTCCGCTAATTAAGGAAATCTTCAGCGAAAGTTTCCGTGATTATTCGACTTCTGGCCTCGTCTGGCTCCCGACTGGCTCCTGGCACCCCCCGACCACCATCATTTCCGTTACTTTTTAATTTTCCCTCCGTTTTCCACCCGCGACAAATAATTCGACGCCGCGACCGATCGAATCGAAGCGTTAAAATCCGTTTGACTCTTTCCCTCGCGGAGGCTTCTTCTTCTTCTTCTTCTTCGGGCAAAAGTTACTCGTTGCTCGTCAACGACGAGATGACGATGGTGCTTCGCGGAGAGACACGCGTTCCCTTCCTCCACGTTATTTGTTTCCGTGAACGGGGATCTTTCTTCGTATGACGCACTTAGTTGCAAGATTGATTGTCCCGTATTATTGAACCCAGGCTCTCTCTCTCTCTCTCTCTCGTCGGACAGCCCAATAACTGTCATGCGAAAGTCATCTGTTCTCCGACCGGTGCTCCAACATTTTATTAAAGTCGCCAATTTTTCGCTACGCAGCTGCACGCTTCGTGATTCGATTTACGCCTGTCACCGGGGAGCCAGCGCGGTACCGGCCTAGTCTCGCGTCACGAACGAGAGAAAGAGAGAGAGAGAGAGAGAGAGAAATCCCCGGCGGCGATTCGACCGGTACCTCGGCTTTTAATGAACCGAAAGCTGCGCGAAGAAGGAAAGTCAACAGGTGAGTAAGAGCCGAGAAGCCGAGGGAATGCGTAATTTCGCTGAGCCGCGGTGAAGCAAGAAAACGATACGTACGGCTAATCGTTTTACAAACAAAACGCGAGCGTCGGAAACTCGCCCGAAAACTGGCAACAAAGGTCGCGCCATTTTCTCGAATAAATTTGATCTCCCGTTTTTCCGCTCGTTCCTCGTCGAGTCTGTCGCTGTTGCACAAGCTTTTCGGCTAGATCGCCTACCCCCCCCCCTCCGTTCACTCTCTCTCTCTCTCTCTCTCTCTCTCACGCGTGGCTCTCGTCGTCCGACGTCGAACAATTGCACCCGCACAAAAAGCTCGTTTAAAGCTCGAGTACTTCTCTATATCTACCTGGTGGCCGAAGAATCGTATACGTCCCCGCATTAACGGGCACAAAGGGCCGTCGTTACCGCTTACAAATTGCGGATGCGCATCGAGCCGCGCGGCAACGGCCAAGCCAAACGGTGTACGCCTCGGCATTCGACGCTAAGCCGGCTTACCGGCCCCTTCCTCGCGCCGCGATACGCGCCCGCCATCCTCGCCGTTTATGCTAACTGACGCGATGAGCTACTTTGCATTAATCGTTTTCGAGAAGTCGGTCGGCACGCGCGCGTACCCCCAACGTACCTCATTAACTTCGTCGTCGTCGCTCGCAAACGATTCCTGATTTCAACGAAACCGACCGACAGATAGACGCACGTACGTCGGAGTATGTTTCCTTGATCGGTTGATCGGAAGAGTGACTTTTAAAATCGAACCAAACGATTCTTAAATTGATATCGCTCGCGGAAGAGTGATTCTTTCAATTTAACGTGCTTTCTGCCAATTTCGTATCGGACTAACGTTGGAGAGACTGGACAAATGTAGCCTTGCTGGCGCCAGCGATCAGCTCGAACATCGTATGTAAATCATCTGTGCAGAGTAACTAGGCAGCGTCGTAAATCGCAGTAGTCTGTCCTGGGCAACTTGGAAAACAATCGAATCTGATTGGCTGCAGCCAGCTGCAGATTTTCCTATAAAAGGACGCGCTCTTCGTCGAACCGTTGCAAGAACGCTCGTACTCCTCGAGATAAAACATCGGACTGTCAACCAAACTACGGATTCTCTGTGTTGGTGGTCAACGATTGCTCACCTTTAGAAACAAGCTCAAGGATGTCGCCATTTAATTTTAACTGTTTCCGATTTTTTCTGTTGTTCCGCTGTGTCTTTCCTGTTGCTATGCCACTCCACGTGGTCACTCGTATTTCTTCTTTGGACCGAACAACTTGTAAAGGACGTTCCACATAAAGTATCGAAATAAATATACATTTTTCTCTCACTGTTTACTGGACACGCGTGTTTTCCACTGAAAACCTAATTCCATCACTCCGTGTTACGTCAAGTTGTAACACAGATGGTGTGAATCAATTACTCGAAACGCGCTACAGCGAGTCGCGTTTATCCACCTCTCGCGTGGAACGCGGCTCGACAATAAGCGTTTAAATATAAATTGGCTGTTGACGCAGCGACGTAAGAAACGTAGTTCAGAGGATCGAACGTCGAAACTTATCGCGAGGAAAATTGTGAAATTGAGAACATCACTCTGGGAACAAAATGTCACGTTAGAACGGTTGAAGCCTCGATCGCGATCGAAATAAAGAAACGATCTTCGACGTAACGACGGCCTTCCGCGAAGATACCGCAGGTGAATGCACCTCCCCCGCGGTAGCAGATAACTCGAATTCGAGGGGTAAATCTTCGAATATCGTCCACGCGACTGGCTAGATTCCACTGGAGGGAATCAATGAGAAGATATATGGAGATAGCTGGAAGGTTGGCCCGGCTCCACGGTACGCGAGAAGGCGCGTCCTTTATGCAATTACAGTTTTTGCGCGACGCCGGAAATATGGACACGAAAACGCGGACCGGCAGCGAGGGTTGAGAGTTGAACCGGGGCGAAAGCGGAAGGAAAGGGAGCGAGAGGAAGAAGGCTGCTGGCGGCAGCGAAGGAAGGGTGGATAATAGCCGGGATGGAATTGTTCCACGAGCAAAAAACCAATCCATCTCGACGTGTTATCGAATGGTAGAGTATTCGCTGACTCTCGCCCATCTCTTCTTCTCAAAATGCCCAACCCTCCGCCACCTCTCACTCTGTCGTTTAGCCAACGACTCTGTTCGACTCTGCAACTGCTGTAGGTGCGTTAGACGAGGAGAGTCGGTGCGCGATCGAGTTGCAATAACGCGATCGCAGTTACAATAACGGTGCAAATACGCCGAGCCCGATACGTATCGAGTCGTTTGGCGACGCCCCATGATTCTCGTGGATATTTTTCACGTGGCGCCGCGGCAGGTGTCGAGTGTCGTGTAATTTCGCGTCGCGTCGACTCGATGAATTTCACGCGATTATCGAGTCATTGAAATATACAAATAGGTGTGGAACGATAGATATCATATCGGTCGATGGCGCTGCATTTTTAATAACCGTGTCATCGATCATCCCCCACGGGAGAATTGTCATTCCGTTCGGCGAACGGCGCAGTGCGACGCGTGCGAGAGGAACCCGTTAACGTTGTCCGGTTTTTAACGGGTCCATTTACCATAAACGAAATACGAGTTCTTCTTTCTTTCTTTTTTTTTTTTTTTTTTTTTTTTGTTTCACTCGATAATGGATGATATTTTTTAACGGGACTCGCTGTGAAACGACGCGTTATAATGAACCCGAGCATGCAGTGACGATGCAGTAGGGAATATAACAGGTCCGCAGGTTTTAATGAGCAATTAACCGAAATGGGAATTTGATGAATGACGAATTAAAGTAATCGCGTGTAATCGGTGTAAATAATTTCGTCGATTTCGCGCGGACGAAATTTCGACGAAACTTCACGCCGGAGTTGGAAAGCCTGCGTAATCGGGAAACGACGATGTCGCCGTGGAAACGTCGCCGCGTTCCGTAAGAATTCGAGCAACCTGAGACGCAAAGATCACCGGGTCGACGAGCAGGGGTATATGCTCGTCATAAATTATGCATTACTGACGGTATTAAAGGTAACGTGGCTTCAATTAAAATTCGTCTCCCCCCCCTCCCCCTTTAACTGGATCGCCGCAATGCGGCGGCATCCCGAAAAGTCCGTTTCGCTACGGTGCCGCGAGGCGGTATCGTTGTCCGCTATTTTCGCTGCTCGAAGTCATTATCCTGGGCGTGAGAAACAATTTCTCTCGCTCCTCGTGCTTTTTTTAGAGCCGGGACAAACCGGTGTCGAAAGGCACTTGAAACGCAAGCGTCACCGCCCAGTTCCCACTTAATCACCATGGAAAAGTTGTTACGGGGAAATTTGACGAACAAAAGTTGCTCGCCTCCGTTCTCTCTCCTTCGCTCTTTCACCCTTCCACCTCTGTCACGCTTTCGTGTCTACGAAACGGCCACAAAACCGTAGTTACGGCACTAATTTCAGCGGAATAATTGCGAGGAACCCCCAGCTGTAATCCTTTCCGAGCCTGCAGAACAAACGGGTCTCCGTCGTGTCGTCGGAAAAGCGAGAAAGTGTGTGTGTGTGTGTGTGTGTGTGTGTGTGTGTGTGTGTGAGTACCTTTCGCGGAAGATGATACAACGTAACAACGATGACACGGTCCGGCGAGAAAGATGGGACGGCGAAGACGAAAGGGGGGGAAGAAACGGAGAGAAAATAGCGTCTGGGAAAGGACGGTGCAATTAAACATTTTGTTCCTGTTCAACAGCGTACAAAACCGCGAGCACTTGACCCATTTCCAAAGTGTAACGCTCCCTGCACTTTCCCTCTCCGATATTTCCCCGTCTCCCCCGGCCGCAATTTATCATTGCAAAATGACGAGTGCCACCGCGAAAAAGGGTCGACGAACGCTCTCGCGAACGGATAATATTATACCGCTTCGCGTGCCTTTTCACAGCGGGGATCCCTGGATAGCGATCTTTGAATACACTCGCGCCTTTTCATCCGCAGAAACAGTATACAAGCTTGTGTGTGTGTGTGTGTGTGTGTGTGTGTGTGTGCGCGCGTGTAGGTGGACTAATTGGGCGGCAACGTTCGCTTCTCCACCGATCCAAGAACCCTACAAAAGCCATCGATCTTTCTCTTTCTTTCGATTCTTTTCTTTGAATTCGTTGCTTTTCGGTTTTCCTAGCGATCCAAACTCTCGCGAGAGCCTTCCATTTCCAAATGGAAATTTTCCAGCGGAAAGTCGACGAAGGTTGAAGGGCGATTCGAAGCCCAGTAGTGTAGGGACGTGTCTCGATTATCGCGTAATTTTAAGGCCGACGGGTAAACCGGACGCGCAACGTATTAATTAAAGATGCAAACGATCGGTTGATCGTTAGCAGGGCCGATGCGAAATTCGAGTTTCCGGGCGGTTTTGCCACGGCGGTTTTCCGAACCGCTGGCAAAGAAATCCGTCTTGGAAATAGTTTGGAAATACGTCGGGAATACCTCGAGTTTCCTGCTTGACGGCGATATTGCATTTCAACCTTGAGGGAGGAGGCTGAAAGGGCGAAATTAGAGTGGCGCCGAGCATTAAACCACCACCGTGCTCGTCATCTCGAGCATCCGCAATCGCTGATAGCTTGTAGTGGGGATCCTTGACTTGACCGAAGAATTCAAAAGGAAAGAGAGAGAGAGAGAGAAAGAGAGAGACGCTAGGGCCTGATATCGATTCAAACCCGATCTCGCGACCTTGTTACTTCTATCCCCTCCGTGTGTACCAATTCTTTTTAAATCGATACGTCGATGGAAAGTAATTTTCCAATTTTATACTCGCGCGAATGAAAAAACGTGCATGTGAAACAGAAATTATTTTGGATATTCTGCGCACGTTGTGTGCATTTTATAAATCACTGCAACTTCTCAACTATTGAAAAGGACTAACCGCAAGAGAAAGAAAAAAAGAAACAAATGTCTACTGCGTATTAATCCAATTACGCGACAAGTTAAACGAAAATCATCCCCCTCGTCTGTAGGAAAGAAGAAGACAAAATGGAGGAAGAAGTAATTCACGGCAGAAGAGAATTCCTACGCGCGTACCGATGCCATCTAAGATCCTCAATTAAAAACAGTTGAGGACACCTCGTCGCGACAAGCTTCGGTCTTTGCACACTCTCGCCCGAGGTTTGAACGTTATCCCGGCTGAACCGGGAGGAGACTGTATATCCCCGTAGCCGGAAGGACTAGAATTAAGCCAGCTTCACCAGCTGCCGTTTCTCAACGGAATCGCGCGGGTGTAGGAATAAACCGCTCAAAAGATAACCCACTTCTTCAACGCCGGTAATTGTCGTCCATAAAACCGGCTTTGTGCATCGGGCTAGCGAGATAAAAATTTTACAGATTTCGCAAGCGGCGAAAGCGGCGCGGTTCGAGGCGTCGGAGGCTTGCGGTATTAAGGAACAGCTGGAAAGCATCCGGAAGCTGTAAAATCGTGTAACAAGCGACGATAACGACGGCCGAACCAGCCAGTTTTACGATTCCTCGCACGAGAAACCTTCCCTCCTTCGAGAATGATTCTCGAACACCGACCGGAACTTGCAACTGGGATCGAGAGACGAAAGAGCGGGCGTGTACGAGTTAATTTTACGAATCCTTTGAGTGTGAGTTCATTTTGTGAAAAATAACGATAACTGAATAAAAATTATAATAATTAAGCTGTCGTGGAACGTTGCGGAACCACTCGTGGAATATGCGTGTTGAAAATGACTCTAAATATCTGTAACACTACTCGGTAGTAGATATGAATTAATTACACAATTGCGTGTTATTTGTCATTGCCTGTAGCAACAATCATTTTCATAAATTTATAAAAAATAATGATAACTGAATAAAAATTATAACGATTAAACTATCTACAGAATCACGTGTTCACGCATTGCGGAGAAGATTGCGAAAACGCTTGTAGAATATGCATATTAAAAATGACAATAAATGTCTGTGATACTACACCATACTACTACGATGTTACGATATGAATTAATTACACAACAAGTATTACTTGTTTCTCATTGGCTGCAGCGACAAACTATTCACTTGGGGGAAAACGAAAGTTAAACGAATTCGCGAGCTCGAGAGTTAAAATCTGAATGAATCGCCCATCGACGACAGCGTACAACATTTGTTTCGCGAAAATGTTCCGTGCCCGAGTGTTTAAAGAATTAAAAACGCCAACGACTGTTACAGATAGACAGCGGGGAACACGGGTTGGCCGGTACGTGGCTCCAGCTGTCACAAACTCTGTATTCGCGGGAGAATTCCGACGCGCGTATGGCGTGTATGGTACACGAGCGGCCGCGTGGCTACGTGTGTCGCCGCATAACTAGTCCTGCTGAAAACACGACGAAGGTAATTTTTGCCATTCGTTGCTTGGCCGCTGATCGCTCGACCGAGATACCGTTAATGTTCGAGCACGAGTTCCACCGCCACACACGTGTGTCTCCGAGTTGCGCCAGTGTATTTGCACTCGCGATAACGACGATGAATGTCCGCGAGCGGCGCGGTATTATTTTGAAATTTTTATCGCGTTCGTTCGTCACTTTCACGGACCCGGACGAGCGTGCCCAAGAGCGGAATTTGAGGAACGTACGATACGTGAAAACGCCGGGAACATGATGCTCCGCGAAACGAGGATAGATGCGTCGAACGTTCTGTCGTTGACCCATCCGTGTCACTTGGAACGAAAGGATTTCACTGGGAACGAGATACGCGGCGATTTGGTCGGAATGATTGTTCGAAAGAAGAAGTTTCTAATAGCAGTTTCCATCGTAAGAGAAGAAAATCCCCGCGGAATTTAAAGTAGAAACGGTACGGAGATGAAAATTGGTCTTCGTTTCAAATCAACGTTTATGCGGCGATTCATACTCTTACGAAGATAATTAAATGGATGTAAAATTACTGGATGGAAGGTTACTTCTCGCAGTTCTCGTGGAAGTATCGTAACGTTTCATGCGCATAAGTTTGAGTTTAAAGTCTGAATAAGAATCTACCGCGGGTAATCATTAACCGGTATCCAAAGTCCCTTTGGCTTGAGCGAGCTTCCAGGAATCTCCTTCGACGATTATTATTCGAGAAACCAATGAATCGTGACCGATTCGAGTCGTTGTTTTTCGTCCAAATCTAACGAAGCATCGACTTTGGCAAGACCGCGTGAACGATCACAGCACAAGCTCGAACGATACGAACGATACGGTTTCTGATGGAATTGAACAGCCGTGACTGGCATCGTCTGGTCGGCTGTTGTTGTATCGGTGTTTGAAAAGTGGGCCGTCGGATACGCGAGTTCCCCTCCGTGTTGAAATTTTCCGTGCTCTTTTCGAGAAAGAGCACGGAATTGCCATTAAACGGGCCGCGAGAAGCCAGCCAGCGTTGCGCTCTCATCGAATCGAGTTTGGAAACGCGTCCCTGACTCCTGACTCGGCACACGCGTCCCGAATGCCGCCTAAAAGTTACCATTTCACGAAGTATGCATGCCTAGCCGCATATGTGATTCCGCGTATGCGTCGCCGTGCTGCCAGCCGCGCTATACAGCCTAAAAATATCTTTGGACGAGCAGGCAGTGCGTGCCGAGCAAAAAAAAAAAAAAAATTCCCACGTCTGCTGTTGAAAACGTTGAAAATACGCTAGGCTAGTTGCGAAGATTGTAAAACACGAACAGGTGTGCACGTGTACGCGACAGAGAAATGCTTGAGAGAGTGTGGCCGCGGAAACAACAAAGAGAGAACATCCAAGAGCGATGGATTTCTTCGGGACACAAGTGGAGGAATAAAGGAAAATCGAGGCTCGAGTCGATCCTATAAATACCAAGTGACAGCCTGCCGGCATGCCGTCGCGTGGCGTCATACAGTCTGCACCGTTGGTGGCCTATGGCGACGCGCACAGTGCGTACACCGGTGTACACTAACCACACAGAGTCGATGGGATTTGAAAATTTTACGCGCGTTGAGAGAGCGATGATGCACATTGATTTCGTCAAAGTGTCGACCCGTGCCGGCAAATCTCTCTCTCCCCCCTCTCTCGGAAATTTTATCCCGTTGGCGAAAATAAACGTGCGTTTCTACTTTTTACTCGCGCTTTGTCCCTGCGGCGGAAAAATATCGCTCGTTCACATCTGAAAAGAAAAAAAGAAAAACCGGTCGATCGTCCGCCGTGTCGTGAAAGAACAGTGGAATCCAAAGTCAAGAATCTCGGCGACATTCTACAGACTCGCAGAGTGCACTCGAGCGGCCGATACCCATTTACGAATCGAGTAACCAGCCGTATTACGTGGTGTTTGCTCGCTCTCGCGTTACGCGCGTCACACACAGTTGCCGCAGATCTCGTTTCTCAGATGTATTTCGCGCTCTGCTGTGCGCGCGAACGCGATCCTTGCGAACCGTTACAAATATCCACCATTTGTAATATCGCGCGTCGACTTTTAATCGACCGTCGTGTCTGACGAGAAGACAAAAAGGGCGATCCTCGGGGGTGTCGCGGTATCGGCGTAAGTTCAAAGGGCGAATTCCAACGGGCGGGCGCTATCGCTTCGACAGGGCAATTACGTCTACGACTTCTAGTAAACCGTTAAACGTATTTTGATCTCATAGCCGTTGGCTAATGGTTTTAACCCAGTTCCGCGAACGCTTTAACCCCCCCTCCCTCTCTCTCTCTCTCCACCCCCCACCCACTCCACCACCTGGGCTAACTTTCCTCGAGAAGAATTAACTTTCTCAGGCGATAGTGTAGACTATTTTCACGGGAACGGGACGAGAGAAAGGGAATTATTTTGTCGCCCGGATCGCTCCGTCCGCTCTCGAACTGTTGGACATCTTCCTCGTAATTTCATCTGTCCGGGGGAATCAATGGAAAAACGAAAAACGGCTGTAAAGACCGTGGCTGGATGTAGCTGGAAGCTTTTATCCAAACTTCTATTTAACTTTATCCAACGGTGGAAGTATTATGATTTTCTTTTCAACTTTTATCGGACTCGTTTCTCGCCGGGGCTTGATAAGCCCCGGCGAGCACCGACGGAAGAAACAACGTTACAACGGGATTCGTATTCTTTTGTTTTTTGCCGGCGATATAAAGTATAGTTTCTCGTTAGTCGGCAGTCGGGCAGTTCGACGATTCGTCGTGCTAAAAACGACACTCGTTCGTTAACGGGTCGCGGGGATGTGCAGTCGTCGTCGAAAGAACGAGCGTCGTACGTGTTCCCGGCTGAAGAAAGTTTAGCCGGGTCCGATGCTTCTTGTTTCAAACCCACCCCCTCCAACCACCCACCGCTACGCCGCGTCGTGTCCGCTTTCATCTTTTGTACGGCTTCGCTTCGTGCAGCAACAGCAGCAGCAGCAGCGGAAACGAAAAAAAAAGGTGCGCTCTGTATCAATTACGACACGGTACGATCGTGATTTGCCGAATAATCAAAAATTTCGTGAAGCGGAACAGAGAGAACAGTGATCCGGTTTCGCTCGAAAATGTTATCGCTGTTTTTTTTTTTCTTCCCTCACTCTTTTTTTTCCACGATTTATCGCCCCGATATGTTTCCGCCCTGTTAATATTTCGCGAAACTGAATTTCACAAACGCGTCGGAATATACGTATCTGTCTCACGTTCGTTGCAACCGATATTATAAAACACGAGCCGGATATTTTTACGACGTCCCGCATCCCGAATATATAATTAACGAAGATTTTTGCGAAAACGGGAAAAACGAGCAGCGGTCGCGGGAATCTTGCTACGAGCGGAAAATCCGCGCTCATTTGCACGGTGTAAATCGAGTATGATCGTGTGTCGTGAACACGATGAAACGGACACGATAAAGCGGCTGTTTTAACGAGTGGCTTCTTTCGTTCGAGCGTGCTCGACAGTCAATGGCGTTCGTTCGCGCCCATAGTTTTCAAAGCGATCCTTTTTTTCTTTACCCTCTTTCTCTTTCTGTCTCTCTTTTTTTCTTTCTTTTTGCTATTTTTGCATTCGTCATTTATGCCTCCTGTCAAACTCCCGGGCAGAAGACACTGTATTCTCTGTATTTTCCGCATCGGTGGACCGCGCTTCTCCACGTGGCGGATAATGCAACTTTCAACGGCAAGTGTATCGAATTCAGGCCAGGTTTATTGAAGCGTCGTCGCCGACGACAAAAACAGCCTCGTAGATCCACAGCCGCTTTTTATGCATTCGCAAACTTTCGCCGACTAGTTCGCGCTCCGACGACCGTGATATTTCTCTGTTGGCCGCGTGTTTCACCCAACCCTCGTTTCTGATCGCGATCACGAAGACGTCGACGAGGATTCAGCCTAATTTTGTACGAAACAACTCGCACAACTGCAATAGAGGGTATCGCTAGCCACGTGTATCCAACGTTCTTGGCAAAAATCAAGGACACGTAGTTTGCGACACTTATTCCTAGCGTAAGACGTTCGTGTGATGGAAAATTGACAGATAGAAGCTCTCGGTTTCGTTTCGCGAATCCTGTCAAAGGATTGTTCTTTAATTTCTGACGAAGAAGAAAGGATCGAGCAACATCCTCACGTTGTATAAACTAAAAGCGATTAGAGACTAAATCTACTGAAAAGAGGCGGGAACGGAAGAAAAGAGCAACCTGGAATTGGTACGGGAGAGCAATTCGTATGTACGTGTGTGTGTGTGTGTGTGTGTGTGTGAGTTAAGTAGCGGGCACGCCGGTCTAACGACACTAATGTACATTTAATGTCTTAACTTTGAATATACAGCCGCGTGTTCTCCGAGAGTCGCGAGATAACATCTTAAATATATTTTTGCATTTATGCGGCGAACGCGGGGGAAAAAAAAAGAACCGGGTGCCGGGACGCGGCGCGAGAAAGAAAGTTTTCGACGCGACGCGACGCGACGCCTCGAGTTCGACGGAGAAACCCCGCACCAGGTAAGGTACTTCTTCCAAAGGATTTTCCACGCTTCCCCATCCCGCAATTTCTCTTTATGTAGCACAAAGGCTGCATCAAGAGTCTACGATCTGGCTGTCGACCAGGAGGAATACCAGAAGTTTTTCCATTCGCTGGAATGACGGGAGAACAGACGTAAACGCGGCCTTCTCTTGCTTCCCCTGTACGTGAAATTTCTTTCTTCGCCGCTTCGTCCATTCGTCCCTCGTTTCTTTCTCTTTCTTCGCTGCTTAGCTAAATCGGATCGAACAGATCGATGTTGAGGAGCGTCAGGAATTTTTGACACGCGTCGAACCCCGTTTTCGAACGATCGAAACGAAGCCACCACGATGAGAAGTATCGCGAAAATCCGGAGAAATCTGGAGAAGGTCCGCGTTTCTAGGTTTCGCCAGCGAGTCGACACGGAGCGCATATTGGAAAGGCAAACATCGTGTATTCTCGAGTTCCGGAATGCTTTATTCTGGCACATTCGCTGCCGACTCAACGCTCGTACCTTCGCCTCGCACCGCGGTTTTATATCCTCGTTCACACCTTTCCATTACGTACGGCGAGATTTTCTGTTTGAGCTGTTCGTCTGACAAAACAAGTCCCCTCCTCCTCCTAACCCTCTCCTCTTTCTCGATACACGAACCGCAAGACCAATCCAACTTTGAAAATTTGAGAGCAACGTTCCACCTTCCATACGATGGAAACGTATGATGGCGGCAGAAAATTATTACACGTTGATCAGGTGTTCCATCGTGGTTCCAAAGAATCTGTAGAAAATCTTGCGTACGTAGCTTGACGAGGATTGCACGGCCGTTCCTCGCCACTCGACCGACGAATTACCGATTATGCGTACGGTGCTTCTACGGGAAGCAATTCGCCAGGCGAAACGATTCGTCGAGCCGCCGCCGGCCGATGAACTGACGACGACGATGCGCGTCGCGAGGATTCGAGTTTGTCCAGGCTATGTCCTCCGTCGACGAGTTCGTTCGTATGCATAAGCCGGCTATGCTGATTGGTTGGCACGCAAGTCGCTGGCACTCCGGCCGACAAGTCTGCGCGCTGGATGCACACACCGGTAGTGACAACAGCGCTGCGCTGGTTGCCTGGTTACAACCAGCCTTCATCTCGTCGACGGATGTTGCATACGCGTTGTATTAATATGTATTTAAATTAGTGCCTCAAAGAGATCCGAAATTACTGCGCGCCACACGCGGGAGGGGATAGCTATCGATGCTAGGTGGTTGCTTCTTCGAATCTCCTTGAGACGACGCGACGCGACACGACGCGACGAGACGAGACGAGACACGAGGCGACGCGTCCCTTGATCGATGCATTTTCTTGCCTAGTTTCTTGTCCAACGAGAAACTGTGCCGCTGGAGTACAGAGAATAATCCGTACCGACTTTCCAGTGAAAATCTTTTTTCCTTCTTTCCGTGTATTTTCTTTCCTCTTTTTTTCTAATTTTCTCGGCGTAACAGCTAACTTCTCGGTCGGTAATGACAAGAGACGATGAAAATGGAAGGAGCGTGTTGTTTCACGGAGCGTGGAACATTGCAAGTTGCGCGAAACAAACGACGATGCGAAAGACAATCGTCGATCGTTACGACAACGTTGCAGTAATTTTCTTTCATCAGGTTTGGGAGAAGGAAAGCGTTGGAAATGGCGGAGGAGAGTCGAGCTGCATTTTAACGATCCTGATCGCGGTATAAGAATATATATATATGTATGTATCTCGAGATTGCAAATACTGCACGTATCATATTATATTTGCAAAATACATCGATACGGCTGGGAAAAATAGTTGCCGATCCCCCGACAGAGAACACGCACGACGCACGACGCGATATTGTTTTTCCGCGTTTAAAGTTTTTGACAATAGGCGCGAATAAATTTTTAACGCGGAACAGATCAGACGAACCTCAAATATTTTCCACGTTATCCAAAGCAAACTGAGCTCACCGGGGGGTAAATTGCCGATAGACAAAGCGCCGTTTCGATTCGATCGAAAAATAGCATTTTTTTGCCGCTCCCCTTTCAGCCGAATGGCAAACCCTAGCTGTAAAAAATTAAAAACACCGCAGTGAATCACGGGCGAAATGGTACTGTATGTAATTTTAAAGGATTTCCGATAAAGCCTGAAAGTTTCAATATAAACATGCCGAAAAATACCGACGTGAAAATATAAATTCCCACCCCCCAACCGGAGGAAAGAGGAGAGCGCGCACGGAAACGCTCAGATTAACGCGATTAATTCTACGAACCTATTATCATTTTACAAACAAACAGAGACGAGCCGGGCATCGTTGAATTGGCAACGAGGCGGCTATTTACGCGCCGCGTCGTTTGAAAACTTGGAAAATAGCGGCCGAAACGAGCCGGGTTTTGCTTCGCTTACCGATACTTTGGTATATGTATATGTTGTCCAAACGGGATACCGAGGGCGAAGGCGGGTGAGGCGAGAACCACTTTCTTATTTAGCGATAATTACGAGTTTCTAACCCTTGGCTGGCATCGTCTTCGTGATCTTAAGATCCCTTCATCGGCTTTTCTTCACCATTGAACGAACCTCGACCACGATAGCACCAGGGAGATTGCACGTTGAATGGAAAATTGATTAACGTCGCCAATACACTGACGCACCTGTCTGTTTTATCAGTGTTTGCCGATAACTTCTACTACTTCTTCGACAACCCCTTCCCCGCGCCAGCGTATCCCCACCGATTACGCTCTGGCTTTCACGTTCTGAGCCTAACTGACTCGTAGCTTTCGTTGGAAATTATTGAAGACGATCGGTTACCCTTTTCGCCGACGAAAGGAACAACTGAATCATTCACGAGGGAGTATCGATTTCCTAGTCGTCGAATATCCCTACGAAACAGTCAAACGTCGTTCCCTGTCGTTTGAACAGCTCTCTTCGCGTATTACATTTTCCCTTTTCTCTCCTTTTCGTTTTTTTAATCCAGCTATTTGTCGCGTAAGTAACGCGAAATGTAATTGAATATCGTTTGAATCAGAAGCGAAGTGGAATGAAGGTATCGTTTGTCAAAGGGCGTTCAACATTTTGGCCGTGTCGCGTCGTTTCGATTATTTAATCACAAATAACACAGCCGCTGTGACACAGTCGCTGTGTTTTCCCCGTTTGAGCAAGAGGCTCGCGACTAGAAACAGGAAGGACGGACCAAACCCGTTGTTCGATGGTGAGACAGATGGCACGTGGAAACGGGGCAATTGGCCCGGTATTTCGCTCCGGCCAAGTCTGCGTGCAGCAATTAGGAGCGTGCGCAAGCACGTTCGTTCGTCCGCGTGATATGACGCGTAATGCGGCACGCGTGCCAGAAACCGCGTCTAAGAACCACTGTAAATGAATGTGCTCGCCGATGAAACTACTCTCTCGTTATCGAGACAGACTTGCCGAATCTTGAAATTTCATTTCGACAAGCAACACCGATCGAGCTTCCTCTTCCAACGCTGCGGCAGCAACGAATCTTCTCTCACAGAGAAACTAAAAATCCTCGAGCATATTTCTCGCGAGATGAAACAGTTTGGCGGAAGCGGAAAAGTTTCAACTGTCGCGGCTAAAATTCCGCGGGGCAAAGCCTGGCGGCCGGGGGATCTAATCGAAATATAATACTAATTTACTTGATATAAACCAACCCGTTATTTTCCCGCCCGCGTTGTATAATTGTTTACCCGGAGCGTTCGCAGCCGGGCAACAAGCACGCTTTCCTTTTATAATTACGCGAATTCCATTAGCGCCGGCTGCTATAGATCTGACGCGCGTTACGCGCGGAATCACTTTTTCTCCCGCTCGAGAAATTAGAATAGATTCCTACGCTTCCGGCCGGATTAAAACGTAAATTACGATCGCGATCCTTTAAACGCGAGTTCATCGTTCCTCTCCGAACTCTCGCCGGCACGAGGCGAGCGGAATTAAAAACTTGAGGAGCGTAGCGCGGCAGGAGGGAACGCTGAGAACACCAATCGGCGCAGCGTTGCGCGATCAAGCGTCAGTTACCTTGGCACATGATGGTGATGATGTGAAGTATGCTGATGGTCAGATATCGTCTTCTTCTCTGATTGTCCGCCATTTTGTCGCCGTCGCACACCACGTTTTGCACACCACGAATCTTATCTGCAAGCAAAGATTACGCGAATACGTGATTAGTCGACGCCGTCAATAAATCACAGACTGTGGAATAGCGTTCGCTATTCTAAGGATTGTAAGGCCGTCGAAAACGAAGAGGGCACGAACGCGAACGCGCGTCGCGTCGATCGATACGCGCCAGCTATGAAAAGGATCGGAGGGTTAATTAATAAATAAGCCGAGGTCTGTCATTAAGGGACGCGATAGTCGGGACAGACGGAGCGAGCATGACAGGAATATGTAAATACGCATCCATCTAGCCTAGGATGCACATCCGAATGCATATTGCGATGCAACCGTATCGTTGATTCGTCGATACGTCGGAAATCCACGAGGCCGTGAAATCATTAACGCATGGCTAAGTCAGTGTAATAGAGGGATGCTATAATTAACGAACACCCAATGTTAATCAGGTTTATTGGGCTGTAATATATGTACAACCACTCGAGAAGATGCAGACTGCATTCGCGTGCAGCGAACGTCTACGTTCGGATAGGCTGCAGAAATCAACGTCTGAGACGGTTCGATGAACGAGATGAAAAGGTAGAATGAGGGGAAAAAAAAAAAGAAGAAAAGAAGAAAACTCCGCAGGGTGAGTGATGGAAGAGAGAAAAGAATTGAAAGGAACGCGATTCCAAGTGTGATCCGACCTGTAGCATCAGCGAAGAAAGAACGTCGAGAACGACGATGGCGGAGGTAAATTAGTAAACCGTTTTATTTAACAGCGAATCATGAAACGAACAACAACGGGGCGGAGGGGGAGGGGGAGACGAGAAACGAGTTGGCACGGTACGCGCGTTCATCTAGAAATAAATTTGAATTTAAATTCGATTAATTAACAAAAATATAATATCAATGAGTTCTTAAATTAAATTCCATGATACAGATTTTTTTTCCTTCTTTTTTTCTTTTCTTTTTTTTTTTCTGACACGAAATACGCGATTTGCGCTGATACGAAATACTCTCTCTCTCTCTCTCTCTCACCCTCTCCTGACCGATATTTCGAGCTAATGATTAAAGTAACACGAAAGTCGGTTGAATTTATTTTATCGCCCGCTCTGCGGTCTCGCGTATTTCGCTAATTACTTATTATATACGCGATTTCTCATCGCGTACTGCCGTGACCGCTGAAACGTTTACGTTTGCATATATTGCACATTAAGCGAGAAAAGGGGTGAAGACCGAGGGAGAAAGAGAGAAGGAGGGAAGGAATGCGAAAAACAAAGAAAAACATTACATATTGTAAATGACACGTATTGCGATCGTTCTAAAAGTTCTTGCGATCTCCAGCCGGATAGAAGCCAGCGGCTTTAATCGAGCTCCGGGGAAAGTTGGAAAAAAGTGCAACTCCAGCGTATTCGCGAGCAAAAGCGTTTTTACTCGCCCGTAATCTGTAGGCGTGAAATCGATTCGCGGATCTCGCGGCGTGTCTCGCGGAAAGGAAGATATTTCACCGAGAGGCAAAAAAATGTCGCGACGGAATGAAGGAACCTTTCGAGGACGTTTCTCCTTTGATCGTGTTCTTCTCTCGTCCACACTTCGGCTACGGTTATTATACTTGCAATTGATATTTCCGGCGCAGCGACAACACGGTGCTCATTTGCGCGAAACGGGGCCACGGGCTCCCGACGATTTCGATCGCGTCGTAATTTCAAAAGTTTCGCAGATTAAATGAAAAATGAAAAGTTGATCTGAAAGTTTCACGTCTCGCGAGAGTAACATTGTCACGGTGATTTCCTTTCTCGTTTTTTTTTTTTTTTTTTTTTTTTGTAGCCAGTGGCGATGAAAGCATGCAAGGCAGGCGCGGGTCCACTCGAAACGTTAAGGGCCGTAACCGTGTAACTTGATTCGCTACGTTATTACAAGTTTTACGAGTTAATTAACGGAGATTTTTAGAGTAATATCACACAGGCACTCGTGCAAAGCGGCTCTTGTTATTACATCACGCTTTCACACATCCACGGCGTTGAAATTACCGAGGAGAGAGGGGAGGGGGAGGGGCGGGAGAAGGGGGTTAAACTCGTAGCTATCGCGCTCGACCCATAATTAGTAAACTCGGTTAACGACGTGACGCACCCCCGCTCCGACGCCCGTTCACCAACGCTATCGTGGCTCGTTGCATTTTTTTCTTTCTTCCCTTCTCCCCTTGTTTCGTAAACTCCACTTCCGTCCAGTGACAGTAGCTGGCAAGTGTAAAACGCGGCGGATTACACACGGCCGGCGGCGCGGCGTTAACCTTTCGTTCATCACGGGCTCCCGGCTCGTTGAACGTTCGGTGAAACTTTCCTGTCGCGTGGGAGGGTTAAACGAGTTTAAACAATCTCCCAGAAACGGGATCCCCGTCATCTCGTATCGATCCATCGGGATATCGGGTAACGTCTGCCCGGCGGAGAATTTATAACGCGGCGTATTAACGCGTCCGTCGCCGAAAGCCTTCGACGCGTATTCCAAACGGACGAATTCATCAATATCGTCGAATTTCGCATCTAAATCGGTTCACCGTGTCACGTCTGCGTTCCCTGCGCATCCAGAATATTCATACTCGTAAAACTAAAGCGCGCATACCTACGCGCGTGTACGAACGAAACGGATCGAGGGGAAGGGGGGAGAGGGGGGGGGCCAATTGGGAAAATTGTCCGCTCCTATTTTCCCGGCGTCCTAACGCGAGTATTATATCGTTTTTACGAGAATGTTTACCGATAATACGCGTAACAGCCGTACGTTTTAACGGCGCCGATTGTTTAATCCAATTGGACAAATGGCCGTTAGGTCGGGTGGACGAAGCAACGAGCGCCGATGCGTCGGCTCGCATCGGTCTGCAACGAGCTGGCTCTACCGCTACCGCTGCCGTTGCTGCTGCTGCTGCTGCTGCTGCTGCTGCCCGTCCAGATTTACGAGGCGATTTACAAATTGGCGGTTATTGTGCCCGGCACGGAAATCAAACTGTCCTGTAAATCAAAACGTCTGCCAGCGTTCATTAAACGTCAGGCAAATCCCGGAAATCGGTCGTCGCAACTCGGCCGGCCACCACCGCGGCCTGTCCACCTCCACGCCACTGTCTCTCTCCTCTCTCCTCTCTCCTCTTTCGCTCTCTCTTTCTCTCTCTCTCACACACACACATTCTCTTTCTCGATCCGCCACCGCCGCCGCGTTTCCGTTTCCGCCGGTAGTCTCCGCGCGTCGACGCACGCCACGCCAGCTACACGACCACCAGACATTAAGCTCGCGTCCCGAATTCGTCGTGCGCTCGTCCGCGAAAAATCGTAAACCATTTTTATTCTCTCTCTTCGTCGATTCCTCGCCGAGGTTTGTTTTCCCATACGTTCGTCGGTGGACAACGAAATAACTGGTCGTCGACGCGCAGACCGAGAGGGCGTCGTCGAAAATAATCGTTTAATCTGCGCGCCAGCGACGAATCTCTCCTCCCTCCCATTCAGTCTGTTTTCGACGCGGTCGATTTATTTTTCTTTTTCAGCCAGTGGACGGCTAGTTCGTTGAAGAGATTGCCTCTCCTCTCGCGAGATTACGCTCGCTCTCTCCTCTATGAATTTGTATTAACAGGCGAAAACGGGGGGCGGGGGGCGAAACAGATTCCCGAAATCCCGCGGTTACTCTCGCCAGAAATGATTCGAGATTGATCGTGACTGGCGAGTCAGGCTTCGGATGCTTATGAGATTGGCGCGGAGATTGATGGCGCGGCGAGTAATCTAGTCGAAAGTGTAACGCAAGCCGTGCGATAGACGGATTCGGATAGGATGCCGGTTCAGATCGGCTCGTGTAATTTAACGGGCAAGTTCGTGCCCGGGTGATCGTGGCAAAGCCAACCGAAAAACGGGCTCGCGTAATTGCGATCGTACGGTGAAACTCACGTTCGCACTCGCGTCGACCAACAACCTGCTCCATCCGCCACCTCTTCCTTTTTCTCCTTTTATCGGCGACGTTACTTTTATCATCCGCCGCCGTAAAGGGCGAAACACAGATCCGCCAGGAAAACTGCGCGTCGGCGTCGTTATCGTACCAATGTTACCAATTTCCCCGATAGCCTGGACTTTCTCTCAGTTCAACACGGTTAGCTCCTTCTCTCCCGCGGAGAGGGAGTCAAAATCTCACGAACGAAGAGTCTCCCGATTCGCCAAGCGAAATTCAACCACTTGCGCTGGCAACTGATTGCGGACCCGAAACCGTTATATACGATAATTCGTCGTTTTCTTTTTTCTTTTTGAACTCGTCGATAATTTTCGTCGAAGCGAGAAATTTATCATTTGTTTTGCCTATTTTGTCTTACTTAAATATACTTAAAACTTGAGAAATATTACAATTTTGGGACAAAAAATGCAAGAGGTTAAGCAAAACGATCGCGACAAATCCCTTCCAAATCGGTGAGCGATTGTAAAAATGGCAACGTTGGCAAAAATCACGCGATCTCGGGAGAATAATCGAAGGGACTCTCGTTCTTTTTAAATATTTTTCTTCCGCGATTCGGTCGACTGTCTTCGCGAACGTTTCACGAAACACGATCTTTCTTCGTTAGAAAATACTCGAGTTACGAGTATTTTATATCGAACAGGTGTTTTCGATTTCGCTCCAGTTAAAGGCGCCATTCGACCAAGAACGTACCTTTTTTTTTTTTTTTCTATCGCTATTACGACCGTGACGAATCGGAGACCGAAAAGCATAGATCGGAGAGGAGTAGCAAACCGGAGAGAGAGAGAGAGAGAGAGAGAGAAGAGCAGATAGAAATGACGATTATTCGAATCGCCTGACATTTCGTTGGCCAACTTTGTGCTCCTCTGTCCAGCAATTTTCCTATTTGGGTCAGGCAAGATGACACGGCCGGTGACTCTACTCTTCCGTATCTCCCTGCTATTCCGGTACGATCGTCAACGACAGAGAGTCAGAAAGAGACAGAGAGAGAGTAGAGAACGATATCGAGCGAATTGGAAGCACCAAACGCGAGGAACGGTCTTTCTTTTGACTCGATCGGTCAGAGATCGCTCAAAAAACACTGACGAGAGGCGGGAGAGGCAAGCAATGGGAAAAATCGGGATAAATCCCGTAGACGAAATTCAAGCTGCAACGATTTCCACGTAGAACGTATTAACCTCGTTAATTTGCACGAAAAAGCTCCCGTAACGAGAGGATTTGAAACAACCGACATTTTTCGCTCCCTGCTCTTTATCTTTTTATTTCCACTATCCGATCGCTTCGTCGTTGTGTCACTTGTCGTCTGAATAGAAATCGCTCGAAACACGAACAAAATTTTCGCAAATTAAACGAATTTTCGCAGTTTGACGTTCGCTTTGCCATCGAACGTCAAGTTTTTAATATTTAAATCGTACTTAACGACGGATAATATCCTAAAATTCAACAGAAAGGAGTGGAAAAACGGCGAGTTTACTCGTGAAATTGTTAAAACGCGTAGTCAATTTCAAGATAAGAAAATAAAATAGATCCGCAAGTTAGCTCGGAGAACTGAAACAATTGGCTGAAGGAAAGGTGACGCACGTCGAGAATTTTTTGTCCCAAATTGCAACATTATTCTCAGTTCATTAAGTCCACTTAAATATAACCCAGGCGAAACAAATGACAAGTTTGTTACTTCATAATCGTTTCTATCCAGTGATATCATACCGACGAGTTCGAAAGAAACAGAAAGCGACGAACGATTGTATACGGTTCGGTCACTCGTTATGGTCCGCGAACCAATTGCCAGCGCAAGGTGTTAAAGATCTAAAGCTGTTAAAGTTCCGATTGGAACAAGGAGATGAATAACGATTCATTCGTCGATGAGTCGCGTCTGTCAGCGGTATCGTGAATTTGCCGCAAAACTCGGCGGCAAATCGCGAGGCAAACACGGGGGACACGATGTGGGGGCGGCGGCACGACTGCGACAAAACGCTCGTAATTACATTCCGGAAGTGAGCTGGTCGAAAAGCGACGTGGCGTGCGTTCACGGTATCGTTTTGTGTCTTGGATAATTGCCGACACGCGATCCTGCCACGTATAACCAGCCGAGCGAATACGGAACATCGCGGTCCCCGTCTGCTAATGCGCCGTTTCACGTGCGTGCGCGACATTCTACGCTGCATTCCGTAAAAATAAAATTCCCATTAGACCGCGCCGCGAGCCCACCCCGTTGCGGAGTTAACAAGTTTCTTCTTTCTCTCTCTCTTTCTCTCTCTCTCTCTCTCTCTCCCGCGGGAGTTATCGATAAATCATGGCCAATGGAAGAGAGAACCGGTGACTGGAATTCCTTTCGAAAGAGCGTGTGTATTCCTCGATCGTAGAGGAATACGATGACTATCGGAAGATTATCGAGGCGGGTGGGGAAAAGGAACAAGCGTTATCGACAAGCTCGACAATGGCCGAGACAATCGCGCGAAACGAATGTATTTATTCAACGTTAAAAGTTGCTAACTAGCGGCGGTACGGAAGCAACAACGAAAATCGCCACGGTGATCCGACGAAGGTAGAGACGAGCCAGCCAAGCGGAGGGAATAAGAAAAGCAGCGGACAAAAGGGGAGGAGAAAAAGGAGAGAAAAGAAAGATGACGAGATTCCTTGGAAATTTCGGGCGAGCAACCGAAGAAAAAGAAGAAGAACCGAGCTTATTCAGATCAACGTCTCTTAACGAGGAAAGTTGTGCTTGTCGACCGGCTTGCCATCCTCGCGTATTCTTCGACGATCAGACAGACCGAGTCAAAGGAGAGGGCGAGCCCTTTCCTACATTATTTTTCTTTTCCTCGAAGAGTCGAGATACGTTCGCTCGTATCTCAAATCCTCGACTTGATAGCGATTCGCGTACGTTCTTCGTGGCTGAGGCTTGGGGAAAGGAAGGACAAATATCCACACACAAGGGCAAGTTTTCACACAAGGGCTGCTGCTGCTGCTGCTGCTGCTGCGTCCCAGACGTCCTCCTATTCTCGTACCTCCCTATCGATCCTCTTTATCTCGAATTCGTACGAGAATTCGCGCGCGCGCGAGGAAGAGAGAGTTCGACCGAAATCTCTTTATTTCGCTGGTAGGCGTGAAACGTTTTCCCGATGATTGCGCACCGCGAGACGCTATCTCGTTCAGGGTGGAAGATGGGGAGGGAGGGAGGAGGAGGAGAGGGAGGTATTTCCCCGTTGGGAATATAATCATTCTTTGTAACGCAAAAATGTGCATCGGCTCGAAGCTCGAGCGGTTCTTTAACGGTTAAGCTCGCACGGCTGTCGCGGAACGAGAGAGGAATACCGCGGCTACATTTTTCCGATCGGCAACGTATATCTTTGTAACTGTAAGAGCACTTGGGCTCGAGCACACTCGAGAAACCGTTTGAAGTCATCGAAAGGGGGAGAGAGAGAGAGAGAGAGAGAGAGAGAGCCAGATGGATAGAGGGGATGTAGCGAGACGAGTTGCTGATGTTTGCGTCGAACGGACTCAAAGAGAACACTCGCAGCCGGCGAGAGGAGAGAGAGAGAGAGAAAGGGGAGAGAAGAGAGGAAACGGAGAAAAAAAAGAGAGTCGCGTGGGGTATCCAACGAAACACGGACAAATGCCGCGAATCCATTAGACGTCTCGATTAAAACTCCGGCGGATTCGGCTGCCGTTTCTTCTTCCTCTCGCTTCGCGCGAGAGACACGCGGATTTCAACTTGGAAAAGCTCGCACGACTTGGAGGGTTCGTACGTTCGTCGTGGCGTGGAATGGATTCGAGTGGAGACGGGCCCGCGGTTGAGTTACGTTCGACGAGCTTTAGAGGCGCATCCACCTTTGATCGGTTCGCGAACGATAACGCGCGCGTGCAACGTAAATACAGACATTCATAAATCAAGGAAATTTAGAGGCGGACGCCCGGTCGTAATACCGGGGGCCAATTGGAAATTTTGATTTACGGTGCTTATCAAGAAAGCCCCTGTAATAAGTCTCTTAAAAAGCGCACCTACAAATCGTCCATAACTCTTCCCCTCCCCTTCGCCCCGCGACAAAGCTCCAAATCCCCGATACGTTAACTCGGCTGTACCCTCGAACGGCAGATAATACGTACTTTTTCACGGCAGTCCGTGGATTTCCGGGGACATATCGTCGGGGATAGGATCCTCGGGCCACCTTCGACTCCACGGTTAAGTCCACGGGACTTGATATTACCTGTACCACGACGGCTGTCTATGAAACATTTATCTCACAGCACTCGGATTGGCCGCGTTTCCCTCGGCAAGGTGAAAATCGGCCACGGATAAAGCCGGCGCGACGTTGAAAATTTCACCACCGAATCACGCGCCACCAAGGAGATTGTCGATCGATACCAGCCCGCCGTTTTTGCCCGTCTATCCTCACTGGATTAACAGTTCACCGCCGATCTTCTTCTCCGTCGACTTTTTCAACAACGGACGGACACGCGGCACTGCCTCGTGCGTCCGAATTCTCCAAAAATTCTCTGAAAAATTTCCACGTTTCGTTAACCACGTCGCGCGACACTCTCGTACATATTTCGCGTTCGCTCCGATGAGATTAATCGATGAACAACACCGAGCCCTGTGTACGGGGTCCTGTGCGACTCTGTCTCTCGCGATATTTTCGGTCCGATGCCGGAGACCAACCGTGAAAAATCGTCGCACGCTGTTTCGTTTTTAATTAATAATGTTACCGTTGTCCTTTTTTATTTCCTTTTCTCTTCTTCTTTCTTCTTTTTTTTTTTTTTTTTTTGCGTCTCTCGCCCTCCTGCTCCCGAACGGCCGAACGTTCGCCGCTAGCACGTTGCGTACTAGCTATGGTTGATTAATCGATAACGATAACGGTCCTGCGGCACAGCGAGTGATCAGCGCAAACCGCGTGCAACGGACTTCGATAAATGTAGCTGGTTATTTATTGGTAAAATCATGCGTGTGGTACACGTAACACCGCGATAGTAGGAGGAATGCCATCATTCGCACGACGCCAAGCCTCTGATCGCCACGGTGCACGGATCGATCCGGAAATATTGTTGTTCCGTTACGGCTGGTCGGTGAGCAAATTCGATCGTTGATGATCCTCATAAATCTCGAGGACGATTTACTAGACCGCCGGATTTCGCGTGTAAATCCGTAACGTGGCGAAAGAACAACAGACTGTTTTTGTTCAAACTTATTCTTACTGTTGGGTCGACACCGTCGACCATCGCGACTTATCACAGATTGTCAATGTATTGTTAGAAAAAAAAGAAAAAAAGAGAAAAATACTGTCGCCAACGACGGACGGTCGGAAGATCGTTCTCGATCGTTGTCAACGCGACATCGAGTTGACTTCGTTATCGAAGATTGACTTTTGAAATGGGAAAAATAAAAGCGAAGGATAGAAGAGAGAGAGAGAGAGAGAGAGAGACAGAGCGCAACGAAGCAACTAAGACGAAATTTTCGGCCGTAACGATAGTTTACACCGAGGGCTTCACGTTCTCTAGGCGATCGTCTACACGTACCCGTTCCAATTACAAGAACGCCACTTCGGCACGTTCGCTCACCCCTTGTCCGTCGATGACTCCCCTCACACCGTTCGTGAATAAAGTATTTTACATTCGATAACAAAACTCCGCGATCCTGTCGATATTTACGATCTTAAGACAAAAGTACGCGGCGGCTCTTGCTCCTGCGTGAGACAACCCATCCGGCACGGTAGCCAGCTCGAGAATAAACCACACAAGCTCGTTCCACCCGGAACAAAATTATTCCCCCTCGAAGCAGTCGAGACGGAAGATGTAAGAAAGGGAGGTGTAAGAAAGCCGGCGTAAAAATAAAAACCGATGGCTGCGCGTACGCTGTGTACGTGTTCTGTTGTTGTGTGTCGCGTCGCGTTGTCGCGCGTGTGTATCTGACGTGCACGATCAGAGAGGCAGCGTGCGAACGAAGCGAGCAAAGTCCTGCGTGACTGTTCGTCAATGTCGTCGGGGATCGTGTATCGCGCACCGGCTGCTTCCAGCTCGACTGACGGCAACTCGGTTACGATTTATTTCCAAGGGAGTAGCAGCAACGACCCGGTGGTCCCCCGTCGGGTCGGGACCGCGCGAACAAACGACGAACGAAAACTCGCCGGCACCCCGTCCGCGATCGCAACTGAACGACCGTTGGTCGTTGAACGACGGCCGTGGACGACGGTTAACACGACGACACGCCGCGGTTGACTAGCTCGTGGTGCGACATCCCGAAGCCCCTTTAGCCACGACGAGGCAGGCTACTGCTGCTGAATGCTGGCTGGTGCTGATGGTGGTGCCGGTGCTACTGCTCTACCCGCCTCGTATATACTATACGGTGAACACGGACACGCGCGCCGGCCTTGCGCGAGCGCAATACCCCGCGATTCCGGCAGTAGGGGTTGTTTGATGCCTGCCTCCTTCGAAAATGCTCTCTTTTTTTCCCCTCCCCTCGCGCCACCGCTGTCGCCAGATTTCCAAAATTTTTCACCCGCCGTTTTTCTCCCGCACGCGCGCGGAATTTCGCTCGCTTTCAATTCGCCCGGCGATTCTCCTCTTTTGTTTCTTCGCGAAACAATCGGAGAAAGTGCACCGGTGTCGAGAGAGTGGAAACGAGTTTCGCGGCTGTTACGGGTTAAGAAATTTAGAATTGGGAATTTTAGAATTTAGATTCGCGTCGGCGATCCCGAAAAACTTTCGAGCAAACATTTAGTTCACCTCGGACTTCGCTTTGAACTGAAATTTCTTCGCAAAACACCGACCACGTAGCACGGTCCGCGAGATTCGTGGTTTTTTGATTTTCAAATGAGACTCTGCGTCAACCGCTGAGGCCGATCCTCTCACCTACCTACTCCTTGTACCGAACTCGAATGCGAGTATTTTTAATTTCGAGCAGAAGCGCGCCGAATTCCGAAAATAGAAGACGACGGCGAATACCATTTCCGAGGATTATAACGCGCGCTACGAATGATTGCAGTCGTGTAATAATTGCGAGGCGCGTTGCTAAAATATTTCCATCTCGTTAGTTCTACGCCTCGACCGACCAAAGTTTGTCTCGCTGCATCGACAGTGGCCACCCCTCTTCCCCCCACCGCTTTCAAAAACGATTGTGCGTCACGTGCGTGAGAGAGAATTATTGCAGACTCACTGACTAGAATCACGATTAACGAATGACGCGATTATTGATTGCCGTTAATGTTTAGCAACATGGCCGTATAACGGACGAAGATAAATAAAGAAGCTTTCGCAATTATTGGTTCTCACATGGATCATTTGCCTCGTTTATACGAACCAATATTTATATTAAACAAATTATTCATACCGGAGAGTACAGATCGGCTCTGGTATGAACGTTTCCAAACTCGGCTCGGGGCGGAGGAGTAGGAGGAGCAGAAGTTTTGACGGTACGTACGAAACGTTTTAGCAGTGACCAAGCTAGAATTCAATGTCAGATCCTGACGTGTGTCGAGAGGGAGAGAGGAGGGGATGCAACATCCTCGAAGCGTAATCTACGATGATAGCGGCATAACAACGTCGGGAACACGCTCAGCCGATTCGCGCTCCGCCGATATGCTCCGTCCCGATCGAGCGCAATCAACTCGTAAGGAATTCCTTGATACCCAGCACGGGAGAAAACGCCTCGCCAGCAGTTCCTCGCCGGCGAGCAAAATCCCGAGACCTCCTCCAGACGCGTGTATCTCGCGATAAAGAGAATCCCTCCGCGACAGTGGCGGTGAATAGGGGCGATCGACTATTTTTGCCAGAATTAACAGACCGTAAATCGTAAATTACGCAAAATTATTGTTATCGTAAATTATGAGGCAGGACTTGTCCTCTTTTCAGACGCGTAATAAAAATTCGTTTACATGTTTCCGTAAAAATACTTTCTGCAGTTTCGATTCGCGTCTCATGTTCAAACTAGAATCTAGTTTCACGCGGGTGTGTATGTGTGTGTGTGTGTGTGTGTGTGTGTTTTTTTCTTCCAACTGAACAAGATTCACCCAAGATTCGAGATCCTTTTCTGCGTCAAGTTCGATCGGCGACAAGCGTTCCTTCTTTCCCGTTTATTTCTCGCCGTTGGAACTGTGGGTAGCGATACCGGTAGAAAAAATATTGCTTCTAGAATCTCCTTTTGTTTATTTTCGCACAACGTTCTTCCGGTATACGGGATGCGGGGAGGGGGGGGGATTTTCCTCGGTGCAAAGTTCCGCGGTGATCGATGCGTTTCGTCAGCTTTGAAAATTTCGCCGGGTGTCTCGGGCTGTTCAGACCGTTCAGAGTCGCGAGTTCGTGCAATAGGGGATAACGGTGCGGGTCTTTCTTTCGCCCATGACAATCTATTTACCGAAGAATTCTCTCCTCGACGGTTCTCGTTGTTCACGCACAACTTTCGCATAAGAGGAAAACGAAACGAGACGCGGGCAATATCGCGCGGCTGTTCTCCCGCCCTCGACGTCGTCGCCCGCGCGATATCGCGCGTTTACCCGCCGTTGAAAATTCGCCGTTGTCGCGATTTTCAACGTAACCCCGAACAACGGGTAATCCGACTGTGTATAAACACGGATACGTGTCCTTTATGTTGCACGGATAATAACGTTCTCCGGCGCGAGATGAGCCACGGCGTTACTTTCCTTCGAATTTCGTCGTTTCGCGAGACTCTCCTCGCCGGGGGCGCACAAACACGCATAATTTTATATTCGTTAAACGACCAAAACCACCCCGATGGAATTTCTACGAATGTTCTCGCTGTTGACGAACATCGCGAATACCTTTAACGGTTTGGAAATCGAGTTGAAAAACGTGCGACTTCGACGCATCGCGACATGTTACGTAGACGGAGGGAATTTTTCAAAGTAACGCCGCTTTAGAAAGGGTGGGAGAAGTAGCGCGAAGAAATTCAAGGGGATTCCCAAGTTTAATTGGAAGAAGAGGATCCAAGTTGGCCAACGGTGAAAATGTATTACGCCGTTTTAACTGACGTTGCAAGTACTTAAAGTAGCATTACCTATTCATCCGGAATAATGCGCTAACTACGAAGAGAAACCTTCGAAATGATCGATCTCTTCTGGTCCCCTACCCGAGGTCCGCGAGTCCAAGTAAAACACGTTCGATTAACGACTAATCGATTATCTGCCCCCCCCCCCCTGATATGCGATATCCCGTGACAATGCGATATTTAGCAGAGGTGATGAAAGTCGCGCGATTCCCACTCACCCGGTCGGTAAAACTTGGAGTTGAATCTGACGATCGCCTGAAACCTGCTCGTAATTATTTCCTTCTGGAGCAAATTGCCTGTCACGGAATTGCCCGCTCTCCCGGTTCGAACCTTAACGTTGCGCAAAATCGCATCAGGTATGCTGGAAGCACTCAGAGACACTTCTCTGGAAATACCGCGCGGCGAACACCTGGTTCTCTGTCTAGGTTCGCGCGGGTAATGCCAATTTGTGACACGTAATCCTTGCTCCCGTGCGTAAGCACGCGACGCGCGCGCAGAGACAGAAAGGCAGCCGGCTGTTCGTACGTGTTCTACACCACGCTCAGCGACGTCCTCCTCTCTGTGTATCTATATCCGCGCACCCCGACGCGGATGCTTTCAATTCCGACCAGGAGGATATACGCGCGCGTGCAGCGCCGAGGTTTCTCACCCGACTGCAATTAAATCTCGAAAGTGAATCCCCCTCCCCGTTGAAGGATGATTTAACCGAAACCAAGTACGTTCGCACGCTTGTTGATGTAACCCGATCGAGCAACATTTTCCGGCTACGACGGAGGAAAAGAAAATAGGAAGTCACGATTGGGAAAATTGGCATGCAAATGTATCCGTGGTACGTTGTATCCACGGACGCATCGATCGCGTTTCAGAATTTACCGTCTATCGGTTGTTTGATGCTCTTTAATTTATGTGCGAGAGATGTTATAGCGGTTAGTATATATATATATATATATATATATATATATATTAATACGTCAGCGGAGCCATGTGTATACGTACACGTACCTCGTGTGTATGCTCGTGCCACATTTGCACACCCCCTCGCTTTGTTGTTCTAATTAATTCCACCTAAATTAGTATTCCCAGATTTTCCACACGCCAATTGCGCCAATTGTAAGAATCTCGAGTCTCAGAATCGTTCTTGTTGTTTCTATCGTTCAATTCTTCATCTTGCTCGTTACAAAACTCCGTTTCCTCGTCATTTCGCATATAACATCAGGAAGATGATTGATAGACAAAGAACGAATCGTAGTAATTGGCAGATCATTCGAACAAACTGGCAGAAACTTGGCAAAAATCTTAATTGAGCTCACGTGCTCGCGAGGGAAAATGACGAAATTCTACGAGCTGGCAGCCACTACGCTAATTGTTGGGTTTGCGTTCCTAACGCAGGTGCTTTCGCGGAAATTCTCGAAGGCTGTTCATGATGCGCATGTTCTAATACGAGATGCGGATAGACAGCAAATTACGTAAGTGATCTACTGGAATTTAACGAGGTCGCAATCGATACAGGTAGTTGTCCTAGACTTCCTAACGATCAGTTTCGCGAGATGAGAATTCCATCACTGTCCCGTTCTTTCTTGAAATTCTGCCACGGAATTAAATAATAAGCGAAATTGAGTTATTTGAGTGAAGCCGAGTGACTTTCTTCGTAGTTCGCCCAAGAAGTTGATTCAACTGATGTTATAATAGCAATTGACACGCCGCGTCTTGCTGTTTCCTCGAATTATTGTAATACACGGTAATTTTTCACAAAATCGACTGGCAGCCAATTACACGCCGGGACAAAAAGATGGCACGCTCTAAATATTATTAAATTTCTTTTTATCAAACAAATGATAGAAAATCTTTCTTACATGCATTCTTCCATAGTGCTTTTATTTAATGTATAAGTGACACGGATCAAACTTTATGCAGTACGCTTTATGTTGTTCAAAAAAGAAATAAAAAATAAAAATATGGTAACATTTCGGATTTTAGGGTAAAAAACGACAGCACATTTCAGTTGAAAACAATAGATGGAAACAAAAGAAACCAATTTGATAATTGTTTCGTGCTTAATACGACAAATTATTGTAATACACGGAACTGTTTGAAGACTCGCGCAAGAATTCCGCAGAGATTTCTCGATGGGATTACAAATATCTCTGAGCAATTTAAATTCTCTCTCTCTCTCTCTCTTTCTTTCTCTCCACACGTTGCCTTTCTGGCTACACACGTTCCCGCGATTTAAATCAATTTAACGCTTCCAATGCTCAGGAACCGCTCATTATCGATCGTCACTCTTTTCGCAGAAAACGCTCGACGTTGCCGATATCCCGCGCGCCGCGGGATCCTTGCTGCAGCTAGAACGAACTTTCATTAGACGAGCAAAAAGCGCGAAAGCCATTTCGAGCTTCTTCATCTATAGGTTTTCATTATTTCAATGCATTACACCGTGGTACGTGGGTGCGCCGGACCATTCGCAGTCCCACTCACCTTTTTATTCCCATGGAATTCACGGTGGTAGCGATCAAGAGGATCTCAAGGATACCAGTTCAGTTAAACGTAATTGTAAGAAACCGGTTTTCCAAGAGGTAAAAATTTGTTCCAATGTATAATAACGATAAAGGACTCCCTCACACGTGTTGAAACACGCGGCCGACTTGCGTGCGTGTATCGATTTTTAGGTTAGGTTTCGTGAAACCTGCATTAGAGTCAATTTGCCTGCCTATTCGCCGATGTTGAACTAGATACATTGCAAACAAGCATTCTGCGTTATGAAGTCTACAAATGTGTGAAGCTACCTTGACCCTTTTATTTGTAACATCAAGCGAAACTTGTGGTAAGTCAAACACGGGAACCACGAGTTAGGCTGATGGTATATTTAACGTAAGAAGCACGAGTCAAGCTCGTGATTCATAATGCAGATTCATCGTTGCGTTAATCTTGGTGACATTTAGACTTTTTAAGACAATATATTGTCTTTAAAAAAAAAAAAGAATAAGAAATAAAGTATTACTGATACATTATTTACTTCCAGATTATAAATCATTTTTGTTCACTGATGAATCGTTGGTATCTCGTATGAAAGACTCTGAAGCTGTTTCATTTTGATATGTTTATATTTAATTTGAAATATTAATTTGGACAGTACGTATGTTTCAAAATAAACTATTTGGGTCTCTTTAATAAAATTTAATATTTCAAAATTGTTTGAATATGAAATATACTCTCAAGCAACAAAGTAGATCTCAGACATCTTACAAAATTAAACCAGTTATTTCTAACATTTGTACACGTATACGATTCAACAATTTCAAGCCTTTTGTTACTGAGTGTGGCACGCGCCATCACGATTTAAATCATAGTGTTAAAGTTAAGGGGCGATCGGTCCGACGCGTACATTCCTTAAACGAATGCTCGGCAATAAGCTGTCTGCTATAGGACGAAAAATTGCGCGAAGTTATTTCGGAACCGTTCATCGAGGTTCCCTCCTCCGGAGCGGAGGGCCGTGGAAACTTTCGACCATCCAACAGACATTGGCCAACCACGTGTACCGTCCCCAACTCGGTCAATAATTACGCTGTCGGGTAATTAGCTGATATGATCTAAGAAGATAGGTCGTTCCAACGAGACAAAAGAATGTCAAGCGGTCTATTATACGTCGCCACTCCTGTTTAACCCATTATTTTTATATCACCTCGTAAACTGCTGCCTCGATTGTTGCAGTTTTATAGGAAATACAATCAACGCAGTATCATCGGCGAAGTTACGAGTGGAAACTTCCCTCGGTTAAGCTTCTAATTTTAAATAAGAATCTCTGTCTCATTCAATGGTGGTATGTACAAGTCTTCTGTGTTTCTTTACGAGGGGAAATCTCGAAGCGGTATATTTCGAATGTTATTATCGAATCGAAAACGCTTAACGTTGCGAATATCTTACACTTCTTTTACACGTCTTAGTTAGCCTTCCAATAGAATCGAAAGATTTCTAAGAAGCTCGTTGTTTAACTGAAAGAAATGCGCGTAGCAAAGATTTCGATTCACTCTTGAACTCGAAAGAAAACTCGCGTTCGTAATTTACGAGCTCGATCAGCCAGCACGAGCGATCATGGCAAAGCGATATAGTCGCTTAAAGATAATAAAGCGAATTAAGATTCAAAGCGTCGTGTACCCGAGGCACTATATATATTGTAGTTTGCGCATAGAACGCGTGCCAGCCTGAAACCTGACGCCCTTACTAAGATCCGACGCTAATTTCACACGAGTCCTCCTCGCACGATCGAATCGATTGGACATATTTTAACAGTTCGAAACATCGAAACAAGTTCTCATCAAGTTGACCAAATTGCATCAGTTATTTACACCTCGGGACGAAAAGATGGCACACTCTAAACATTATTCAATTTCTTTTTATCAAACAAATGATGGAAAATCTTTCTTATGTGCATTCTTTCGTAGTTTTTTTATCAGCTCGTATAATTAAGCTTTTTGCAGTACATTGTGTGTCATTAAAAAAAAAAAAATACATATATATATAGAAATATGGTAATATTTAGCATTTTAAGCTCAGAATAATAGCACATTTCAGTGAAAAATAATGGATAGAAACAAAAGGAACGAGTTTGGTACTTACAATGAATATGATCTTCTTTATATTTAATAAAGGCAGCCATTCTTTCAAGCAAAGATTTATATAGTTCTTTAATGATTTTTTAGCTTAATTCCTCCCGCTCTTCTACAATGCATTTTTTAAATTTGCAATGTGCAATGCATTTTGCGAACTAAGGTATACGATCCTCGCAAAAATTCCCCCAACAATTTTCTATGATACACATTTAAGTCCGGAGACTTGGCTGATTATTCCAAAACACAAATTTTTTCGTTTGCAAAGTGTGCAAGGCCGCGTTCTCACGTTGAAAGATGTACTTATTTGTTCGTCAATCGTTTCAACATATCTTTCACTATTTAATTTTCTTGTAATAAATTTTGTTTCCATTTTACCTTGCTAACCAATACCACCACAGATCATTATACCGCCACTTTTCTTGGCGACTCGGAATTTGTTCTTGCTTTCGTAAATCATGAGAACAGTAGTGGATGCCATCAGATTCGTCTAAATTGAACCTTCTTTTCATCGGTAAATACGCCATTTTTTATTCACGTAACATGTTTCTCTGCCAATTGCAAATAGCTCAGCTCGTGCTCTTGCTTCAATCTAAGGTTTCCTTCGCAGTTTTCGTCGTTTCAGACGTTCGCAATTCTCTGAAAGACATCGAACATTTCCAACATTCGTCGTAACTCCAGCTTTCTCTGCAATTTGCCTCGCAGTCGAGCTTGAACACTGTTAGACACTGCGATCGTCCACAATTCCTTCTTTTTCTATAATTTATTAAATCGGGATCTTTTAATAAATTCACTGTCACTTTACAACTTGTATTAACCATTTTCATTCTTCGTTCTGTTCTTCCGATAATGTTCTTCGTTTCATTTCAGCTGGATTTAACTCTTTCCCGCGGCCCACTTTTACAAATTTCCTCATTTATTACGTTAGTACGCACTTAACCGACTGTATTTCACGAGAACGTAACGCTTTCGATAACTTCCGTGCGACTGACGAGCGTAAATATTCGACTTGTTCCAACTCGTTTCGCCTCGCGACTGCGGACAGCGGTATTTACATTATTCGCATTTGTATCTCTTTGGGAAACTGCGTGTGCCTTGGCAATGACATTCGGCACACTACATCGTATTTCCAAGAACAGATTAACAAGAACAACAATCTACCATACACGATATAAGAAAATACAGAATACTGTTTGTCCCAGAGTGATATATCTCTTTCTCCCGAGAGTCGAGACAAAAGGCGCGTGAATCCTCTCGCTGTTTCAGAATCGACGCTGTCGCTTATCGACAGTCGCCGGTGAAAGAGAGTTGAGAATGAATGGCAATTATTTTCGATTTTTCGGAGAGTCACGAACCTGCGATGATCGCAAATGTTATATACATACAACGTAGGTATAACGAATCTCGCGGAACGACGCGATTCGCGGGAACGCCGCCTAATAGGAAGAATCAATAACAGGGTGGATGTTAACGATGGGGGAAGGAGCGGCGTTCGTTAATTATTTACAAGTTTATCGATGCATCGAGTGCAGCGTCGCGTAAAGTAAAATTGACGCGAGCCACGGTTAAAAATTGGCAAGCGGCTGCTGCGAACCAATTTCTTCGTTCCGCAACGATAATTTACAGATGGAGGGAGGAGTGAGAAGGTAGGGGAAAGGGGGGGCTGAGTGGGGGAGGGTGGAATTGGATAAATATAATAATTGAATCTAGCTGACGGGCATCGTTCCGTTAAGAGTTTCCGTTCCTCGCTGGCATTTCACTCGGAAGGATCCATTTATTTGTGTAACCCGAAGAAAGAGCGATAGGAACGGCGAATGCTAATGCTTTTTCATCGTCCGACGGATTATTTATCATAGAGGAGGACTTCGTCGCGTCACGTGGCTACGAAAGTGAAACTAATACCACTGTGACACGAGCTACAACTGACATAAGCGGAAGAAGAACAGAAAGAGAGAGAGAGAGAGAGGGGGGGGAGAAAGGAAAAGGAAATTTCACACAGGATGAAAAATGCCGAACTGTGCAGGTTGTGACGTAAAGCTGAGACAGTCTTCAAAACTAAAAGGCTGCGGTGGTTGCTGACGCTGTTATAAGTAACAGATAGGTCTCGGTAATTGCTTCACTTAACGAGAAACACGTTCGACCCCTGCGTTCGTTCCCGTTCCAACAGAATCCAATATTAACCGTCGTGCTGTTTGATATAGTTCGGTATATTCCGGCGCTGCGTGCATTTTGCAAGCTCTTTCGCCATGCTCGTTTGCCTGACGCCTCCGTGAATGTTCAAGGGCCTTCGTTATGACGTTCAAGGAATTCCCTACTGCGGAACGTGCCCTTTCTCTGTTTCGAATCTCCCGATACACGATTTTTCCTCGTCTTCTCCGAGTTTAATTATGTACGTAATGCAGAGGCACGGGAGACGGCGAGACGGAGGAGAGAGAATTATTTTTCACGGTGACGTTTCACGCGTGAGGGACTTGGAAAAAAGGGCAAAGGCAGGAAGCCACGGCGACGGCCTGATTAATGAAACTTATTTGAAAACCGTTGGCAACCGTATATTTTTTCGAATTATTTTAAACGTGCGAACTACATCGAGGAAGAATCGTTGTACATCAAGCAGAATACAAATGTCAGAATGTTATTGTAAACGAAGAAAGAAATAATGGGAGAGATTTTATTTGTTCGTGCAATGTATTGAAATAAATTAACTCCACCGCTATACGCGTCTCTCTTTCTCTCTCTATCTGTTTCTCTCTCTCTCTCTCTCTCCGACAATTCCACGAACTCTGCCATTGAAGATTTGAACAAAGCTGCGAGCAACAATGGCAGATATTCGCCCAATATTCTAGGCTAATAAATTTTAAAATATTCAACCGAGTACCGAGAAGATTGACAAGTTTCATTGATTTTGAACTTTGATAACTTTGATATAAATTTGCATGGATGAATGCAAACGCACACGCGTCCATCTGCAGATTTATTTTTGCTTTAACCAGTATTCGTTCAGTAGAAAGCAGACTTATCAATTTTTTGATATGTACAATTTAAATTTAAATTCCGCGAATCTCTTTCGCGTCGCTTACGCTTTTGCCTCAATGATCGATTAATTAATAATCTTCATTATTTATCTACGAGGATATTTTCGTTTCGCAATATCGTTATTCCTTTATTTATTCTTTGTTTGCGAGAATACTAACGCCGATATTAATATTGCAACTGTTTTCGACTCTTTTCTTTTAATATTAGAGTTTTGAAGCAAGCATCGAATTCTTGTTACGATACTATGTATTACTATGTATTGTGCAACAGAAGATGTTTTGATATTAGAGTTTGCAAATTATACCATGATTGCGGCGATGTTTTAAAATCGAACTTGCGATTTAATATAAATTCGCTCTCGCAACATTTCTCTCTTCGTTGTCAAACATTATTTCCATTTTTTAATGCTTCGACTAAAGAAACTCGACAATATCGAACTTTGCGTTCTCTTAATCTTAATAAAGAAAAAGAAAATGAAATATACGCGAACGTAATGCACTGTTAGATGACCACTTTTTCATACAACTTTGAAAATTCGATAGTATTCTGCTGTTCTTTTTTTTTTTTACAAGTTTCATTTAATTAATGGAAGTATGGAATGGATTGTACGAAGAGAATAAAACATATAACAGGTTACCGACATATTATTTATGAAAAATATTTCATCCGTTCGTTAATATTTTCGTACAATGGTATAAAAGTAGCATGGAATTATTCCAAATAAAAAATTATAAAAATGTATCTCTTAATTAAAAAAAAAATATATATATATATATATATACATATCATTCTTCGATCGTCTTTGTCGTCGTTTTCCAGCGATAGATCCAATTTCAAGTTTAAATTCAAGTTCAAGTCTAAAATTTAATTTCAGATTTGTCAACGAATCGGGAGTGATTTGCCCGTTCCGCGGAAACAATTTATCGTCAGTTTATCTCAGGATCGTAATTGTCGCTTCAGAATGCGCAATCACCCGTGAGACACCCATTACATACTCATTGTAAGTAGTGAAGATGATAGAAGTTCCGTAGTCTACTTTTCTTCGCGCGGTTGATAACTTTCTACTAAAGTCATCAATTATTTAAATATGATAGAATTCAAAATTCGTTCGTCTTGTAGGCAACAATACAACAAACGAGTATAAGAGGAACGAAATTTAACCCTTGAAACGAGTCACATTTGAAACTAACTTCAGATAAGATTCTTTGTGCTTTCTAAAGGGTTAACCCTTTCGACTTCGAATTAGTTTTCGATTATTTTTTTCTTCTTTCTTTTTCTAGCAATTCAACTGACTCGACATAAGATAAAAACTGATGTTGAGTCACACTCGAGAACATTTAACATATCGCGATTTTTTAATTTATTTCTTTCCACTTAAATCTTTATTTCATTAATAATTTTTGGTATAGTAACATGCTATGGTAATATTCGGGGAGATCAAATAACGCAAAATAAAGCAAAATTTTTTATGAAAAAACGCTCCACACTGACCGTGTTTTGTTTGCGCTGAAAGCTTCAGTTGTATATTTTTAATATACGACTACGTTTGAATTGGAAATTATTTTGATATTGGAAATAATAAAGAACCTCGTTTTTTTTTTTTTTACATTTACAACGAAAATCTACCATAAACGTATCGACCTTTCACCAGGTAACATTTCCACTTCGCGTCGCGGCCTCAACCGGCAAATGCATGTTTAACAGGGCAACGAAGAAACTTCGTAAACATGTTACCAGCCGTTGCAATTATATTCTTTCTTGCAGGATAGGGATCCCAGCTCTGGGGAGTCGAGTGGCGAACACAGCACTGATCTAGGAGTAACTCACTCCCGAAAGGGTGGGAGGCCCTCGTAAACATATGTCCCTCATGGGGTATTTAATTCAGGAACACCGACAGTGCTCGAATTGCCGAGTTGACCCACCTTGCCGTCGACGAAGGAGGACGTGGGAAAATATAGCGGAGTGGGTGAAGGAAGGCTGCCTCCTAAAGGAGCGGCAACCATCTTCCTTCGGCGTAGCGCCGTTGCTTTTTCCTCGGACGCAGTAAATACTGGAAGTGGAGGCTACCTCAGGGACTTTGCCCGCTACTCCGTCGAGTTTACAGACCCTTCCACCCACTCCTCGGCTTTTTTCTTCTCCTTTTCTCTCCCCCTCGGCTCAACCGATAAGGAGTCAAGAAAAGATTTTACACTTGGGCGGAAGGTAAAAAGCGACGAGAGCCGGGTAACGGGTACGATGGTCTTGTTGAACCAACGGAATCCTTTTGTTAGCAGGGCTTCCATCACCTTCCGTTACAACCTCCGATCCGATAAAGGACCTACCGGTTGAAATATACAAACCGCCGTCGCTATGATTGTTCCATCTACGATCGTCCGTTTTCATAAGTCAAATCGGCGGGCGGACGGTTTTTTGACGACAGCGATACACTCTGCTCAGAATTCTGGCGGTAGGTTGCGTCGTGTCTGTGGATCGGGACGTTCAAACGGAGGAAAAGAAAGAACGGCGAGAAACAGGAAATGGGATGGCAATCGTCCCGAATACGAAAGCACGAGCGGAGGGAAGTTTGATTTCGTTCGATAAACTTCAATCTCATCTTGCTGTTGCAACGTTGTTGAGAGTACAGCCGTCGCGGCGCGAAAATTGTAATTAGTTAAGAAAGTCGGTTATATCGTTATTGACGAAATTAAAGTTCGAACTGGGTACGTTCGAGCCCAGGTAAACCTACGTAGTGCAATCTTCGTCCAATCAGTGCTATTAAACGCCAATAAACCGGCTGCTATTCTCGTCGCGCAATAGCCCGTGGTAGGGTCAACGTGCAACGACAGAGCGGCCCATCTCGGATCGAGATTTGTGTATCCTTACGTGTTGTTGTCGCACGATCGAGCACGTGGACGTGCGCGCGCGGAAACGTAACCTCGAACCTTGGGACCCTGAAGCCCAGTATAAAGGATCGGGTGCGTGTGCTGCGCCGTTTGAACGGAGGGAACACAGTCAGTCAAAGAGGGGAATGATGAGGGCGGCAACGCGGGCACGCCGGGGGGAGGGGGAGGGGGCGAACAGTGCCCTTAATACCGAGCAGGAGTTCAAAGGTGGACCCCGCAACAACGCATCTAATTACTTGCTTCCTCCGTGGTCCGTGGCGCAGCGAATTTACATCTTGTTTGTTCAAGCACCTGTAGCAAGCTATACCACCACCATCTAGCCCAACCCCCCTCCCCTCCAACCTCCGTGTCGGGTGCTCTCACCCTCCCAATGTAGATTGGATACTGCCTATAAACAAGCAATTGCCTTTGACTGTGAATGCTCTAGCTGCAGAAAGTCTAACCGCCACAGAGTAGCAATATCTTGCGCTGCTGCAGGCTCGTGTCGTGCCCGCCGGGCACCCCGAACGTATACACTTTTCCCCGGCCGTCGAAATTCACGATTCGGCTGGGATCCGGCGCGGAATCCTCGCTCAGTCGAGGCCTTTGCCCAACCGCTGTCGAAGAACCAAGACTCCTTACGTGCCTCGCATCATCTCCTCTAATTACTTCCGTTGCTGAACTGTTTAAACCTCGTGAATCGCGGCTGCTCGTGCCGCCAGCCGCCTGCAAATCCAACGCTGCAAATTGATCGCGCTTGAACGTTTGTGCACGGCGCAACGGTCGAACGAAGCGCGTCGCGGAAGAAAACTGATCGACAGGTTTCTCCGATACGTGAAATATTGATGGAACAGATGGAAGAGTCGATCGCTGTCAAAATTTCGCGCCAAGGTGCACTCGAGGAGTGGAATATTTCCAGAATATCGTGTGACGTCGTATGGAAGAAGGTATATTGAAATTCGGAGACGAAGTTCTTTCAGGCTCGATGCGCGACTCGACGCGCGTTTCAAAGAGAGAGCCTAACGACGCGACGCGCGCGAATAAGGCGTTTTGATAATGTAGGCCGCAAATGAACAAAATCCTCACCGGTGGCAGCTTATTTTCCTCGTCCGACCAACCCTTTAGTTTCGCTCGTCGAGGAACGGCGGACGCTCTTAGCAGATGCAACATCAATGAAACTCCGCGCCCGGGCGAAGACGCGCGCATTTTCTTTATTTCTCCGTCTCTTCTTTTTTTCCTATCCTTTGACGACACCGAAAAAGAAATTATTCCTACCCAGGTAGAGATGCATCGTGCGTTCCTCCTCTTTCGCTCCCAAGGATTCGCACTTTCGTAAGTGATTTATTCCTGCGAATCTGTCTCAACCTTTATCCACTTTTATCACCGTTTTGTAGATATTTGCAAGCGATTATCCTTTTTTCCTTTTTCTTTTTTTTTTTTTTTTTGTCAACGAATCTTTTCAGATTAAACCGTGTTTTGATCACCGCATCGGACGATTAATCCAATAAGAGATATTTTGGAGGCATATTTTAGAAACGGTAGATTGTTCCATTTGTCCATAAATCAGGCAAAGCTGATTCAAGCTGCAGCTTGTACGAGATTCTACACTTTGGTGCGCGAAAAGTGTTCAATTCCAAATTCACAAATTCCATTGTGCGATCAAGACTAGACCCCTCTCTCTCTCTCTCTCTCTCTCTCTCTCTCGTTTCGGCAGCAGAATCAATTACAAAGTTCAATGGAAGGAGGCGGCGCTCTCGGATTAATATTCCTAAAGAGCGACTCTTCGCAGATCAGAAGGACAGGCTAACATCGCGCCACGCTCGGAGACAGAGTGTAATCAGCGTGAAATGTTTCTTTCACGACGATCTTGCTCATACATTTGATGTGCAGGTCCGTGTACTTTTGTCCGTTGAGCGAACAGTGGCGTGGGAAACGTCGTCGTTGTTCCCAGCTAACGATACTATTTCGCGAGGCGTCCCTCCTCATTTTTCTGTCGTTTAATATATCAATAATCCGCGACACGCGACAGCGATACGAAATATCTCGATGCTGATCTCGCCCCTCTGAGCAAATCCGCGTACGGTTTCAAACGTACCCACCGAATGCAATATCTAGGCCATGGAAACAACCGGCATTAACTTTCGAGTTTTCTACGAGTTTCGAGCCCCTGGTCGATATCATAACAATTCGTAAGCCGAGCGAACATTCGCGTAGCAGCCGGGCAGGTTTCTACGATGGTGATCGATAGCGAATCGTGCGCGCGCGATTTATAGGGTGCACGTCGAATAGAAATTTGAATAATGTTATGTGAACGATTATCGAGAGAGTCGTAAGACACTCTCTGACTACCCTGAGCTTTGTAAAGGCAGCTGGTTTAGTTTCAGCCGCGAGTCTCTTCTTTCCGACTCTGCGATCGCGAGACAATTACAATGGAATGCAGGCGAAAAAATATACGACGAGTGACTACCATCGGTGAACGAAGATGTACAGCGTTGGTGTTTTATGGTGGCTCACCAGCTTTCGCGCACGCTACGCCAATGGCCGACTACTCTCTCTCTCTCTCTCTCTCTCTCTCTCTCTCTCTCTCTCTCTCTCTCTCTCTGTCACATTTTTATACGCCGAAATGCAAATACAGACGTGCGCGCGTGTCAGACACGGTGACAAGATGCGGTCATTTTCATTAAACTAGGCGAAAGCCCTCTAACTATTCACAAGAGCAAGTTTATCCTTTGATCCGTCTTTTTTTTTCCTTTCTTTCTTTCTTTTTTTTTCCGTTCCTCAGCTTTGAAACGCGTAGCGAGGAGAGAAGGAACAGGTTCTATAAGCTGTTTATCATTTTTTCCTTTTTTTTTTCTTGCTTCACGCTAGTTTTCAACGCGTGCCCGACGGATCTCGACTGAAAGTAGAGAAATATGCAAATTCAAATCCGGGGCGGCGGCTATTACGGCCGAAAATTAGATCGCGTTACACCGCGTGTGCGAGCGACGAGTCCAGTGACGGAGCGTTACAGTGAAATCATTAACCTGAATTGACTGCGTGGACGTGCAGTCAATTCAGCCATAATCCAGCGTCGCGTAAACACAGGGACTTTCAATCGTATTAACGCAGACGCGACGCGACCTAAATCATTACAATAAATAGAATAATAAATGCTAGCGCCCGGCAAATTTCCGGCGAGAATCCGGCAGTTTCCATCGAGCGACAGTTGAGCGTTCATAAAACAGGAGAATACCGCGTTTAACTTTAATTCTTCCGGTCTATTTGCGTCTCTGCGATCCGTTGTTCGATCTTTCATTGAAAGTTTTATAACCTCGCGATACGAATTCGTTCAATTCTCAGAACCTTTAATCCTCGTTTTTTGATCAGTCTTTCTCAAGTGGCTGCCGATCGAATGATATTCAACGAACAAAGATGCCGAGGCGACGAAACAAACGAAATGAAGGAAGAGGGGTGGAAGGGACCGAAGAAGGGAAGAAAGAAAAAAAGAGAAGGAGAAGAGAGATACGTGAATGGAACGCGGAACGCGCAGTTACGCCGATGGAGGTTGGTGCAATATACATTACCTAAACCGTCCCGAGAGACTCGCGCGTTAACGAATTGTCACGTCATTCCGTGTAAATGCTCCGACTTTCCAGCCGATTCGAGAAAAATGAAATTGTTCAATATATATATATATATTTTATCACAAAAAATGAATAAAAAATGAATATTCACGATCGATTCCTTAACGCTTTGGTTACGACAAACTTTGAACCGTCACTGGGAACGGCGAAATTTTTCGTCAGAAAGTATATTGAAATAATTAAAACACCGAACTGCACTACATTAAGCCAATATTATTTACTCGAATTGATTTGTTAGTGCACATACTAAAAATTCAATAGTAACTTTAAGCTCCAATAATCTAGTAAGATAGGAGTACAATTCAACACATGATCCTACGTCACATTTCTTGCCATCTTTCGCACACCACGTTACGCTTTCTACACACCATATATGAATTTATTACCACACCTTTTCATTTTAACGTTTAGTTAAGATAAATGAAATAATTGCAAAATAATCACGTTCAAATGATATACGACTAACGGAAGATATAATTGTTGAATTAGAACTCACTGATCCAATATCAATAACATTTGCCAGGCGCCAACAACAGCCAAGGAAATAAATATCTTTGCCATATTAGAATAGAACCTTTCGCGCATCAAACGTTGAATTTGTTTTAATCGATAGATGGCTAATTCTCGCCAAGGTTTAGGTTCGAATAGATCGTGCCTATCACGGTCAGACGCAACGAACATACGCGCGCTCGTAACGCGAGATTTGAAGCGCGTAATCGAGGATTAATTGGGCGATTAGACGACACACGATCGGAAATAGATGACAAACAAGCGATTTTGCCTGGATTCTGCCGCGTCGCGTCTCAGATTCAAGTAGGTTACGTCCGTCATACTCAGACAGAGCATGCACATAATTCGTACATGCAGCACGATTCGAAGGTCAAGCCTCGAATCGTTCGTGCACAAATAAGGATTGCTTTATTCGCTATTACACATGACACGAAATAACTGAGAACAGGTGTGACAAATAAATCTTCATTCCTTTTTTTTGCAGACACGTCGTTTTAAATATATATATACACTTGGGTAATCCCAAGATCGATAACCGGTTAATCCAGTTTCCATGCGAAACGATATTTCATTTTCCGAACGAGCGCTTTCGTCGCTGTTGAATCCTAATGCGGAAACTGACACGCGAATACGCCCGAAACTGAAGAAGAAGTTCCCCCGCCGCTCGCAGGGAACAACTCGGCAGTTTCGTTGGGAAACGAAATTAAGACGTTATAGAAATGGATTAAGGAGTTTAATTAAGTTGATTCAACGAGCGCGCCACAAAATTTCGCGTGCCTCACCGTCCTCAGAGGCTGAATCCACGGATTGCTGCTTGTCGTCGATTTGTCGGCCGTGCTACCTATAATTTCGCCCCCATGTTCAACTCGTTGGCGGTTAACTCGTTGCTAATGCCGGGGGAACGTTCGTTCAAGCGTTGAAGAAAGCCTCGAGGAGGGAACGCGACGCGGAGGATATATTTTCTTTACGATCGTCGCGTCAACGTGTCTCAAGACACAAATCTACGAAGAGTTTAACACGGCGGTCACCCGTGACCTGCTAACTTTTTCTAGTTTACGATGTTTATCTTATTTAAACCAATTTGTAAAATCTTGAACAGCGTAAACAAGCAGAGAAGATTGTGCAATAAAAAAAGTGCACTATTTAAGTCGCCTCTAACTTGAAGTGATGGTTTTGAAGTAGAAGATTTAGATTTCTTAATTAACATGTCTATTTAAACAATACAGCTTTAAATACTTTTTACCCGTGATCTGAAGCACAATTCGTTTCAGACTCTTGAAAGTAAGAGTAAGATCTGAGAGTAAGTTTCTAATGACTGAGTGTTTTACAGTCAGCGGCGACAATGACAACTAAATATTTTTATTATAACATAATGTCTTGCAAAATTAAGTATTCCAATGTACTGTATTAAAACAATTTAGACAGAAATGAGGCTCCGACTCTCGCAATCCTTGCACTATGTAGTCACTTTCTTTCTACAGATTTTTGCTTTCTTCGTACACTGTTGAATATGATTTTATTTCACCGTATTGTTTAATATTTTACCATTATATGCTAGGAGTAATGGAAATTATACTGAACGAACCATATAAAAAGTACGTGTTAAACACGATCTCGAATCGATCGAAATTCAGGGGGGGAGGGCAATTCCTCCAGCATCGAATCCTTAAGTTTTCGTAAACCGCGTGACGCGTTGTATTCCGCGTGACGAAGGAATATCTTCGACGTTTGGTCGAAGGCTAATCTAAAAACGATGGCGATGCTGCCGTACTAACGATCACGGATTTTCTTTGGTTTAGGTTAGGTTTACCGGCCGTTATCCTCTCCCTGAACGATTTCATCTTATATCCACCGGGATTAGAGAACCTCTGTCTCTGACCGTTTCATTACTCATCCTACACGTTCTCCGGGAACAACGTGTTCGTTCTGTTTGTCGTTCGTTTTTTCTCTCTCTCTCCCTCCCTCTCTTTTTCATTCTCTTTCTTTCTTTTCTTCTCTGTTTCTTCTCTGTCTCTCTCTCTCTCTCTCTCTCTCTTCTCTTTTTCCTTTTTTTTCTATATTCCACGCTCGCTGTTTCTCTCTGGCTTTTCCGAGTATCTCGCTTCTCTCTCTCTCTCTCTCTCTCTCGGTCACACCGCGGCAGTTCGCAATATTGTAATGCGAAGCACAATGCGTGCACCCGAAGAGATACGACGCGATAAAGAGCGGGACGCATCGAGCCCAGAGAAAGATTAAAAAAGGGAGTAATATGTCTTGCGGGATATTTCGCGAATAACGAGGCGAGAGTGGATGGCTCGCACTCTGCTACACGCTCTCGAGATACTCTCGGGTGAAATTAATTGATCGATTCGCCTTGTCAACCTTGCTTTTTTTTTATTTCCTTTTTTTTATTTTCCACGTTGAAAACTTTGGAACGTTGGATACTTTATTACACCGCTCTGCTCTATCTCGCAACGATCAAATTCCGAAAATACCGTCGTCGGCAAAGATTCGCCAATGAAACTTCGAATCGTCTCGAGAATCTCGAGCACCGATAATGTAAATCAAAATTACCAAGGCGAGGAAAAAATGGGGACGCAGACGGGCGAATCCTTTAAATTTGATTTAATAAACCGCTCGACAGTGAGAAGCAGGAGGACGAGGAGGAAAAGAAACGAAAGAACGAGGAAAAGGAAGAGACAGAAGCATCGGGATAATATTATTCCCCCGCGGCGGTCCCCTTTCGTTTTCTAACGACGCCCAAGAATAATAACGTTATGGCAACGATGACAATAACGATTGGAGTATCCGTGCGAGCGTGCACCTTGAATTACAGAGTGCGGGTTTCCCGCTGTTGTTTCCCCGTTGCCGTTATCGTTTGCTCGAGCAGTCTTTATTCCCGTGACGTAGCACGGATCGTTCCGAGCACGTTGTTGGAGTTTCGACGTGGCCTACACACGAACGGGGCAAGATCGGCGAGGCGTGGCGCGGCGAGAGCGAACACGAAGAAGCAGAGCGGAGAGGAAGAAAGGAGTTGCCCGCGCGTTCCCATCGATTTCTTATTTTTACCTACGCCAAAGAGAGCTCATCCTGTAAATGGATCAAGTGCGCGGAACGTTTTCTCGATAGAAGTTCGATACCGCCCCCCCCTTCACACTTCCACTCCTACTCGCTCTCTCTCTCTCTCTCTCTCTGTCGGAAAGTTTCGGGCTCGCACTTTCTATGCCGCGTCCGAAGCAGCGTGCATCCCTTTGAGATTTGTTTCGTGTTTTCTGATTAGACACGGAAGCAAAGGCCAAGGCAGTAGGAAAAGCCTTCGAGGAAGAGCGAAATCGGATCTATCGGTACGCGTAGGAGGAGCGAGAAGGAGAGGCGGAGAGGACAACGAAGTTATCGCCGGGAGAAAAAATAAAAGTTGCTGCATCTCTCTCCACTGTCGAAACTCTCCGCCGTCGTTTCGTTTCCTCGCGCGTCACCACCACCGCCACCGCCACCGCCCTGATCTCGAGAAAACGAGATGGAAGCGAGACATTTGCAGAAGATTGCCGAGGGAATTAACACGTCTCGCTGGACGCGATCCGTGGTAAAATCTGCCGAGCATCTGAAGAATGCTCGAACTCGGACTCGAGAAACGAATATCATCGGCGAGGTGGAGGAGGCAGGTGCAAAGGGGAAAGGAAACGGAAGAGGGTGGAAGAGAATACGGATGGCTTGCTCGCAACACGGGCCTGGCAAAATTTGCCAAGCGGCCGAGAGAAGATGGCGATGATTATACGCGAAAGGGGAGTGGGATGGGAGGGATGGGAACAGAGACGGGCAAAAAATATTCCATAAAGCGTAATGGAGGGCTCGCAAATATTTATCTTTCGGTGGGCTTGGGGGCCGCCTGCGGGAGAAGCGCAAAGAGCCATGCGAAAACGTTCCGGTGCCGGATGGCCCTTGTCGCGGCACAGAAACGTGGAAAGTTCTCCTGACACGATTATGGCGCTCGGTGACCAGAAATAATTTCATTAGCCGCCCCGTAAACTCATCTAGCAGTTCGTAAAGAAACCATACGCGTGGGAAATATGTACTTGGGCATATATAATCGTGTACCTGCGGACGCCTTAAGCCCCTAGCACGCTCCCGCGGGAACTCTAATCACGGGTACTTAAGTTCCTGTTGCGCGGAACAGCGTACACCGAACGATGCCTGCATCAGCATCCACCGTTTCGTAAACGTGCGCGCTACCACCTCGGCCTGTGTGTTGGAGGGTGAATGGAATGATTCGCGCCACCGAGCACACTTGTTAATGAGCGAAACGACGATTTACACGGCTCGACGAGGCTCTCCTCAAGTTAATGGACGTGCATCGACGAGGTTCTCCGGGGCGTAATTGCACGAAAGATTTAGAAAACATCGAGAAATTTCCCAGCGTTTGCATCTTGGTTCGAGTTGAGCTCGGCTCGGTCGTACGTGTATATACATCACGATTAAAACCTTGTTATAAAATACGATGGCATCCGTGTGCGATACTAATCTTCCGCGATCTGTTTACGAGAAGAGCGAGAGTACGTGGCAAGAAGAGCCCTGACAAAATTTCTGACAAGCGAACGCGCCGAGTAACGTTTCTTCGAGCTAGCGTTGCCGAAGCTAGCCGTGGATATCCTAAATTTTGGTTGCACAAGCGTCCTCGCAAAAACTCTCTCTCTCTCTCTCTCTCTCTCTCTCCCTGCCTGTGTCTTTTTCCGATGGCTCTGCTGGAGGTCGTCTGGAAGGAACAACGAGAAAAGGGGAGCGAACGGACAAGAGGGAAAGCAGGCTGGATTATGGCAAGTGTGGATGCCGTGTATACAATCGGACGATAGAAACTGCGAGCGCGAATGACAAAGAGACGGTGATGTACGTCTCGTGGACGAAGGGAGAGGCAGAGAGGGAATACAGAAGGCACAAGAGGAGGCGGAGAAACGTAACGAAAAGAGACGAGCGAGAAACTGAGAAGGGATCTCGCAAAACATACACAGCTGAAGCTGACACATCCTCTGCCAGTCTGCTGGCTTTTCTGGAAGGTGGGAGAAGGACGAGCAAATCTAGACGCTTACTTAGTGACACACGCAGCATTTTGCTGTCGGGGCTGAATTCCCTCTCCTCGTCTCGAAATACCTTCTGGCCCCTCTTTCCGCGTGTTAAGCCGCTGTTTCTCTCTCGCCACCGTCGTTTCTCGACGGCATTGTATTAAACCGTGGCTCGTGTTGCGGCCTGACAAGAGGGGGCACACGAGTTATCTTGTCCTCGTTCCATCGCGTTCTCTCCCTAACCTCCCCTCCTCTCTCTCTCTCTCTCTCTCTCTCTCTCTGTTTCTCTTTCGCTCGCCGCCCTGTCATACATCCTGCTCCAAGATACGTCGGATTATTCAGAGAGTAATTTAAACTACGAACGACAGATATACCAAGTGTTTCAAATTGATCGATCGCTCAACGAAGTGTTCAAACAAGCGAATCTCCTCCAAACGCCGCGACTGTCGTTCGCGCGTCGAACGTATTGATATCGGATATCGTCGATAATCTCGCCATCTACGCTACTAATCGCCCGCATCTTTTCGGCTTTGCGAGGAATAAATCGTTCGCGTGATACGAATTAACCCGTGATCGAATTACGTCACCTTGACACGCGTTCCTGAAACATCCCGATAAGACGGACAAGGCGGCTCGATAGCTCGTATCGAAATACGTGGACTTTCGCGTGGAAAACAGTTTGTCTGAACACCGTTCATTAGAGAATTCGGTGTCTCCTCTTCCACCGTTGCGAGTCTCTCTCGTTTCTGACCTGTCGTCGAGTTTCAAGACGAGCCCAGCTACCTCAAGCCGTCAGCAACCGCTTTCAACCCTTATCAAACGCATCTGATTCTGACAAGCGATTCGAAATTTCCCGCCATCCCGCGGCGCGTCTGGCCGAGGCTCTTTAAAGTCGTATAACGCAAGCTTATTAACGTTGCTCCGGAATGTCTAACTTGTCAACGTTCGCGAGACCGTCTCTCCTTCCGGAAGAACGAGCTGGGAAGTAACGATCGTTTGCGAGAAGTATTTTGCGGTAAACGGGAACTAGCGCGGCGCGAGCGCCGGAAGATCTTGCAAATGTCGTGAGAATTAACGGTAGGGACGATTATCCTTGAGGAATGGCCGCTGGTAAATGGGGGTACCGATTAAAGGGACGAGTCCCCGTGACTTCTTTTTTTTTTTTTTTTTTTTCAGACAACACACAAACGACGCGCCTTTACGATGCACCGGCGCGCACAATATCTCGAATTAACGAGGCTCTTCTCGTATCCCAGGTATTATTACGACTCTAAGTAATGCGGCGCGTTTAAGCCCGCAGTTACGCCAGCCATGCAAAAATCTTTTGTTTTCGTCGTGAAACGTTTATCTGCGCGGCGCGTAATGACGTAACGCGTTCCAAGTTTTTAATTAACGATTTACACGACACGGGCTCACGGGCCAGTGAGTCAATTCTTTCGTTCTTTCTCTTTCTTTTTTCTTTTTTCTTTTTTATTCCCTGGCTCGTACCTTCTCCCTCTTCCCCCCTTTTTTATTTTTCTGTTTTCGTGGAACGGGGGAGCGGAATGGAACAACGTTACACCGTGTAGTGTAACAACTGGTCGATGGAGCGTGAAAACACCTGCGTGTTGCGCGATCGTTACGTATTTACAGGGCCGCGATATTGTTACGTAGGCGAAATCGGCGAGGGAGAAAAAGCAGCGCAGTCCTCGCGAGGACGGATGACATTTTTCTCGGTCGAAACTTTTCTTTAGAGATGGTGGACCAATTTTTCCACCGGCCCGGGCGACCGCATCATTCCGTACGCTGCACCGAGCCATTCTCCTGACGGCGAGGCAGAAGCGTACATCGAAGCTAATGGCGCGACTCTCGGTGATTCGTCTCCACCCGACGTTTTTCCCTTCTACGTTTTCTTTTCTTTTTTTTTTTTTTCACCCATCCTCTCCACGTTGCCTTTTCTTATTATTGCTGCCGACGACCGACTCATAATTTACACGTAAATTTCGACGAGAACCGATGTCGCCTTTCTTTCACGAACAATCGCCTCTTTCTCGGCAGTACCCTCTGTGTTTTTTTGATGGAAAAGCAGGCTCAGTTCCTTGAACTATATAGTCAATATTTTTAATATTACGCAATTCAGTAATTTAACAGGCGAATTTATTTAAATGCTCGTCGATTACGCAGAGCGCTTAACAATTTCTGACGAAAATTTATTGTTCAATAGTAGCAACTTGAATATCCGCGGACGCGTGATACATTTACTTCGTCGAATTACCGAAAATCTGAAACAGTCGTTGTACGCAGTCAAGAGGCCTATCGCGACCTTCGTACGAATTGCTTCTGAGGAAACGGGTTGTAGAGATAAGTTAATAGATTCCGTGAAATGCTCCGTACCGTGTGAATGACGCCTTTATGTTTCACGCGCGTTGCCTGTGTATAAAAATATCTATCACTAGACGAAGCCGGCTTTGCATTATTTCTCTGGCAAGCCGTGCGAGGAACACGCGACCGATGTACAAGCGGTTCACTTATTTATCGTGGCCCCGAGCAAACTGATCGTGAAACATGCTGTGAATTTTTCACGGGAAAGATCGTTCTTTGGCCTCTCCTCTCCGCTCCTCTCCCCGGCTTCTGGCTGGTAGGATCCCTTTAGAAATTCCTACAAAGGGCGTAACACCGGCAGCCTCGATTCTCGTTTAAAAAATTGAAAGACTATTTCTCGTCTGTGGCTCGAGTGTATCTCGAAATATATACGTCGGTGGCCCGACGGTGGCTCGGTGTGTGCAAGATGTTGTCTCTGCCGTTGGTGCTTTTACTCTTTCGTCAATTCTCGCCCGCCATTGGATTCAACATCCTCGGAATTTGTCCCAGCGCGAGCTACAGCCACCAACAACCCTTTCAAGCATTGATGAAAGCTTTGGCGGCTCGTGGACACAACGTCACCATGATATCGACCATTCCGTCAAAGGTAAGTGCGACTTTCCATTCCTTCTCCATCTTTCTCCTCTCGTCTTTGCCGAATACTTCCACCTGGCTGTTCTCAAATGATCTATCAACAGATCGCTCGATGATCTCTCGATGATTTTCCAACGATTCTCCCGCCGTGTTTGCCTCGGTTCGCAACGATGCCACTCGACCCTTCGCTTTTTCGATCCTTTCCTCCTTTCCATTTCCTTTCTCCCGGCTCGAAGAGAACGGAGAAATTTCATCGAGTTAGAAACAGTTTTAACCATTACCCGGTAAGGCATGGGCAATTTATACGCGATACAATCGCGTTAGAACTATCGTCATTTATCAGCGTTGAGGAAGTTGGTAAAAAAGGCGCGAAAACACTTCTAACAAGGTTATAACGATGGTTTAATAATTCAATAATATCGCGTAAGACCGGTTGGGAAAAGTTGGGGAAGATATCTGGAGAATAGGTGTTTGACTCTACGCTCCACTTCGGCCACGCGTACCTCTCGTGCCTTCTTCCCACGTTCGCCCCGGCAGTTCATTTTTACTTTTCTTTCTCTTCTTGTCTCGCTCCGCTTCCACTTTTCTCTGGCCCCGATCCCTTTTCGTGTCCCTCTCCTTTACCCTCTCCATAAACTCCGGTTCAAAGTTACGCAAACTTCCTTCGGCTTCAATTTACCCTTACTAACATTTCTTCTTGTTAAACGCATCTCTTTGTGACTCGATGCTCGCCGTTTTTCGTTCCCTCTCTCCCTCTCCCTCTCCCTCTCTCTCTCTCTGTCTCTCTCTCTTTCTTCATTTTCTTCCAGAGAAATCAAGAATTCCACGATATGTGTAAATCGAGGATGCAAGTCGTCGAATTCTCACGAATCCTCTACGATAGAGGCGCGATAGGATCGTGAACGCAGACGTTTTTTTACCATTCGACGATTTTACCATACTAACTGACCATCGTTTTAGTTTTAAAAACCAAGCCAAGTAGAGACGCTTCACTGCAAATTAACTTCTCACGCTTCTTTTATCCGTCGTTGAAATGTTCGTACCTTTCATTGAAACGTGTCTCGCAGTGATTGAAACAAAACGCGAAACTTTCTCCAAGGAGCTGCGCGACGAAATTTCGGCCAAAGCGAAAAGTTCGCCAGGCGTGAAAATTCATGTAAATGGCAGTACGATGTTTCAGAAGCCGACCGAGAACTACGAGGACGTCGATCTGTCGTTTTCCTACCGAAAGGCAGACTGCACCGGTCTGAGGTATGCATTCTCTCGTCCTTAAAGAGAATTCGTTAAAGCATCGATCACTCCTTTTCTCTCGTAGGCACATGGGAGCGTTCACCATTCTGCGGAAGAACATGCGAGAGGCGAACGAGCTGTGCGAGGAGCAATTGTTCAGCCCGGCCATCGAGAACCTAATTTCGTAATACGAGATATATACTCATTCTCTTTGTGACAGTGTTGAGCAACGTGCGATCGATGGAGTAAAAACAAGTTTCGTTTCGTAAACTCGTTAAAACAGTGGGAATAGTCGAAGGGAAAGCGCGTCGGCGCAATTTTCTTCTTGTGAGCGGTAGAAAATTACCGACATCGCGCCGCGGACGTTGCCTGCCGTTTGCTCTACAGGGAGGAGAAACGACAACCGGCCAGAGAAATTACAGTAATTCCATCGCGTTGCAACTTCATCGGTTGCGAGTACCCGACAGTTCGGGTCCTGAACGTTTGTGATACCCGAAAAATCTATAACATTCGACTACCCGAATATTACATCACAGTGGTCAGAGCGATAATCTTTCAATCAAACTTTACATTTATTCTTCTCAAATTTATAAATATTTTTGTATTCTATATAAGTGAAATCAAATTTTAAAAATCCACAAGCAAAGAGAACAGTTGATAATATTATTACATGGAAATATCATATGAAAACTATTTTATTTTAAATTACTAAAAAACACAATTGTTCAACTTTTTGGGATATTAATTTTGTTCGCGTGGCTGTTACAACGTTGCCAGAGTCTGACAATAGGCCTTCTTTTATTTGGGTTTCTTTTTTAGTCGGTCGAAAGCTGAGAGCACTCGACATTCTCGTCGCAGTTATCCATGCATCTTCTTCTTTTAAGTTAATTTAGTATACATTGTATACGCGAGTTTTATTTTCTATTTATTTCCGAACTCTTCGTCGAAAACCACTCAAGACTGCTCGTGTTCACTGACGACGTAGAATTTTCGTGATCCCTTGTAGCTTCTGTGTAACTTAACAAAACCAATAGTTTCTCCTATTCCGCAGAAATAAAGAAACGCTAACTTATTTTTAGAAAACATATTTTCCTGAGAAAGTAATATAATTTACACTTTACAATCAATCGAAAATCATTTATTCGAGTATTCATTTAATGGAATCGCATACAAGCTGCATTAATTGTGTCGTTGAGCAAATGCAGACTGAATGCTCTTACTATGCCTGCTTTTTTTTGTTTAATCATTGACAATGGCAGCAATATTGCAAATTCAATTGAAACCAATAAAGATTGAAGAAAGGATAAGTGTAAAATCCGATTGAAAAATCACCCGACCAGCGACGTAATATCCGAATATTATAGATTTTAGAGTTCCTGAGTTGATCTAAGCACTACCCGACTTCGATGTCGGGTACTCAAAATTTTCGGATACCCGCACACCCCTAGTTGCTCGGGATCGCGACGCGATGCTCTTTACTTTTCCTTTCATTCTCTTTTCTTCTCTCTCTCTTCTTTTTTTTTTTTTTTTTCTTCATTTCTAGAAGGAACAAGAGTTTCGACGCGGTGATTATAGAACAGTTATGGTACCAGTGCTATTACGCCCTCGTCAAGCATTACAACTCGCCGGTTCTAATTGGATTCCTGAGCGTTGGGAACTTGCCGTACGTCATGGACTCCGTCGGTAAGTGCCGCCGAAAAATACGAATCGAAAAAGAAACACGATCCGTAGTAGTAGATGGTCCGACGGTTCGGCCACGTTTCGTTCGCGACGTCTTTTTCTACTGTCCCTGTTCGCTCGGTCGGGATGTCGTTAACCGAGCCGGAAATTGACATAAATTGTCGATAAAGTAGAAAGTGCGAGCAATCGGGGCGAGGAGACGGGATCTCCGTGAAAAAGAACGAGTGGCGCTCGGTAGTGCTTTAATGTGGTTTTCGTATCAGATGAAAAATAAGGAGACAGAGACACGCTACCCGATCGTTTGATTTCTTTGCGCGGCAAAAAGGGGCAAACGAGTGTTCCTTTCTACCAAATGTTCCCAGATGTACACGTTGGTTTTCACCTGCAGGGAACCCGGACGACCCGCTATTGAACCCGGACATGGCCTATCCTTTCACGAACAAAATGAGCCTGGACGAGCGTATCTGGAACGTCCTTTACACGACGTGGACTAGGATATACTACAAGTACTGGCATTTACCTAGGGCTCAGGAGATCGTTAACAAGTGGATGCCTGACGTCCCGATCGAGGACATCGACAGAAACTTTAGCCTGGTGATACTGGGAAACAATCACGTATTCGGATATCCGAAACCGCTGCTGCCAAACGTAATCGAGGTTCACAGTCTCCAGATCACGGAGAAAAGGGAAACCTTGCCCAAGGTATCGACAAGGAATTCCTAAACTTCCCCATTAAAGTATAAAACCGTACGGATCCCGCTCGCTGGTAGGTGAAACTTGGCCAATTCCTTGGCAAATTCACAGCGTTCGTTGAAAAGCTTCTGATCCAACGGCGTGGATCGTGGTATTAATTCGACGATATTAATCGATCAACAAGCAACGATATTGCGAAACTTAAATTCAGCCAACGATTACAGGTATTATTCCTTGCGGGACGCGCGGCGTTATTTCGCGCAGTTTTGCCGCAGCAAGGGGTAGAGCCGTATAGCGCGAGCGAGGGAGGAAATGATTTCTCCGGGGGAAAATACGTAGCACTCTCTGGCAGGTAACCGGTATAGGGGAAAGTTTACCTACGGCTCGGCAACGCGACGCGAAAGTAAAGGTCATTGCTATTTACCGTCGCTCCTTTTGCCCTCCGCGCGCCCGCGCGCTGCCAGGGAAAATATTTCCCGAAAGGTATTTCCCAGCCTCTCCAGTACGTTCCCTCCGACAACAGAGGGAATCTAGATGCCCTAGTGTCGTTTCTTCGTGCCAGCTGCCGCACCGTACGCCTATTCTTTCCATCTTCTTCGAATAATCATTGACGCGGATCCTCGAACCCTAAACTTGATCCTGTCTAACCGCGCGACACATCGACGAGACTTATCCGACCGTTGAAGCACGTTTTTCTGGATACGTCGTTCGTCGAAATGCGCAATTGCGCCGGTGTCACGTGGGAATTTCGCAACGCGAAACATTGCATTGAGATGCAAAACGTGATCGCCCCCGTCCACGTGCACGCTCGCTTTGCCAGACAGTCCTGCAGCCCGGTGCAATTAATACCTTCTACTCCACGTGAGACGCGTACGTCATTATCATGATCTAACTTTTACGAATACACATCTGCGACAATAACTGCAAGCACGTGGATGAAGATGTTCCCTCTCCGTTTTTACACGGAAGATGATTCGAAATTTATCTCTTTGAAAATGCTTGAAAACAATGCCACTCGCGATACCGAACTTTTGGCCGTTTCGTTTCTCGAGAGTCGAAAGGTGAAATTCTGAGAACTGGCAGAACGGGCAGTTCGATCCCGACGACAAACGACATCAACAGAATTAAAATTAACGTTCGACAGGACATTGAAGAATTCCTGGACAAGGCGGAGCACGGAGCGATCTATTTCTCCTTAGGCTCGAATCTGCAAACTCATCAGTTGCCGGTCGGCCCTTTGACCGCATTGTTCAACGCGCTTGGCTCGCTCCGGCAAAGAGTTCTATGGAAACACACCGGAGACATGGCCATTCATCCAGCCAACATCAAATTTGTGAAGTGGGCACCTCAGAAAGCGATTCTCGGTAAGGCTACTGAAGACCAAGCTTCGAAGACCCGGCGCTTCCTCTCGGTCCGCTCCTTTGACCGAGACTTAGATTGACCGCTTCGGGATATGTTCGTTTTATGGCCTCGCCTCTGGACGTCGTCGTTTCGCGTGCGCGCACAAGAATCGTTATCCGAGCCGAATGAGAATCGCCTCGAGGTGTATTAACGCGACGGGAAAACAACAAGCGTGATTAATCGCGTCGTAACGAACGGATAATTTATGCCTCGGTCAAATTATTCCGGTTCTGATAAACCGATGAACAGAACGGGTTGTACTCGCTGGGTATTACTGTATAGTACTCTCTTTCAACTACCTCACGAACACGACGCACGAGACTTCTCTTTAGAGGTCATTAGAGATTTCTTTTTTTTTTTTATTTATCCTTTTCCCTTTCTATTCTCTCTTCCGTTTCGTTTCTCCAGCGCGAGATAAGAAACCTCTTACGTAATTGTCTACGGCGCTCGTAAGTACGTGTTTGTTCGTTAATTATCGTATTTTGCGTTTGATTTACATACACAACTCGTCGCCGACGGTCTGTTCGTTAAACAGGATTCAACGGCGAGCAGAGGCTCGGCGCAGATACTTAATGAAGTTGCTGCCGACTTTGCAGGTCCTTTCATTTGGAAGGGATGTTAATTTTCTCGGGTAAGCAAGTGCTCTGTAACGACCTCGTCCACGCTCGTTTTTTTTTTTTTTTTTTTTTTAAACGATCGTAGAGCGACTCGCGCGCGATACAATTTCACCACATACCCCCTTTCGTACGAAAGTTCAACTCGAATCGAAACGAATTCGAGATTCCCCGATCGAAAGTCAGAGACGCACGAGCCTATAAATCAGACGGAAATTCGTACGTTTGGAAATTAATTTGAAGTAGGGAGAAGTATATTCGAGTATCGCGCGAATTCGTTATTACAAAACGTTAATTGCCAGTGTATTTTGTAAGCCCCCAGAGGGCGCGATCGGGGAAAGATAAACGAGGATGTTCTATTGATTCGAGGGAAAAGGACGATTCAGAGGATTCATAGCGAAGCGAAAAGATAATTCATGACACGGCGGAAAATTCTCTCGGGAAATTTTGACAAACAACTCCGCATCGTTCGCGGTAACGCCCGGACCCGATGCAAATGCAAGCAAGCGCAAACTTTCGTATACATTGATAGACAGGTTACGTTCGCCATCCCTTCCCCTAAATCCCACCCCTGCTATGTAGAAAGCGTATTATGGGTAGGAATGCGAAATGTAACTGGTGGGCGCCATGCAAATAATGAGAATTTCAATTCAATTGCCTATTACGGTTCGCGTAGTTCCAAAATTCAACACGTCGGATTTCAATGAAACTTTCCTGTAATACGTTGCCACCTTCCGATCGTCAACGACGATTTTAACCGTCGTGGAATGTAACGATCGAACCACCGTGATAAAAGTATATGAGACAAACCTTGATGCTCTTAAACGTTGTTTCTCCACACGTTGATATTTCTGTCTTGATACTCGACGCGTCCTCCCTGTTTCTCGAAGTTCAACGCAATTTCCAAACTCTTTGGACTCTACATTTTTTTAACGACATCGCTCTCGAATTCTCAAATGTTTAAATCTCCGAGTTTTCACATTTCCACTTAAGTTTATAAATCTCACCATCGAAATTTAATCTCACCATTGAAATTTTAAAACCCGTGAGCTTCGCTCGCTCAGATTTCTTTATTTTACGCTATTTTACTAGTGTTTAAAACGTTACACTTCGCTGCTTAAAACGAGTTCATACAAGTAGCGCAATATTTCGAAATATTTGCTCGGCATACGTAAAATATCGCGATTATTCTCAAAAATTCGACAATACTTGTTTGTTTCCAAAACATTACTCTACTCGCTCGGGTAGAATCTCAAAACTTGAAACTGATATCCGTAAGGGAACGTTGCTTTATTTCTACTCGATTCGGGATACATACGAACGTTATTTCTCTATATACAGCACATCCGAAAGTGATGGTGTACGTGATGCAAGGTGGATTGCAGTCGTTGCAAGAGGCGGTGCACTATTCCGTGCCGGTAGTGGCCATTCCCTTTTTCGGAGATCAACTTTTCAACGCGCGTAAAATTCTGGACGCTGGTATCGGACTCACACTGAACATCGATACCGTCACCGAAGAATCCATCGTGCGAACTATCACCCAAGTTATAGAAAATAAAACGTGAGTGTCTCGTTTATCGCGGAATGATTTTTTTCAAACTCACTTTCTTAAATTTCTTAATGGAAACTTCGAACATTGAGGGAAATTTATTAAACTGATGTATTATATTTACAGATACTATAACAATATGAAGGAGATGTCGGAAATTATAAAGGACGAACTGGTAAAACCAATGGATCGTGCTGTATGGAATGTAGAGCACGTGATCAAATTTTCCAAGTCGAAACATTTACGTTACCACGGCCACGATGTATCGTTGATAAATTACTACGGAACGATAGGGATCCTCATCCTACCGTTCATTTTGATAATATACTGCGTTTATTTGCTATTGAATTATTTGAGAAAGGGATACAATTGCATGAAAGATAGAATTAAATTCTATGTAAAATCAAAATTTGAGTAGTCACGATATTTTTGATAGAAGAAGATACTTGTAAATTCTCTACTACAATGTTAAATTTGATTTAATTATGATTAGCTACGGCTAAATTTTGAAGTTTGTTATTAATTAGTTTATAATTGTTGCATGTTATATTGTCTGTTGGTAAGAGAGTTAAAGAAATTGTTGGGATACCGATCGAACACGAAAATAAAATTATCATCGTATGAAAAGTTTAAACTGTTGTATCGACTGTTGAACAGATGGAACCATCTGTTAGTCAATGATGGAACCATTGCTCTGACGTCACGGCAAGACAAGCTAAAGACTTGAAAATTTGAATATTTCCTAACCGTTACGTCCCTTCTTGAAATTAATGTATATACAATATACATTATACAATATATATCCGTAATAATTCAATATTAAATAAATATATATATGTATATATGTTTATATCAATCATTGAACAAAATAAGAAAACGAATATATAAATACTTCTACTTCCATTAAAATATATCAAACATTACCGTATCTCCACGAAAATATGTCAGACATCGTTAATCATCGTGGCCTCCTAATATTTCAAGCATTCTTCCACAATCAATTTGTAATCTACACAAAAGAAAAACAAAGCTTTGAAATAAATGTATAAAAGAAACAAATTATATAAAAATAATCGAGGCAAAATGTCGGTTTGAAAGCTCATAGTATCATTCAAAAAGATGATTAAAGAAAGAAAGATAATTTATATATATATACAAATTATAATATTCAAAAAATTATTAAGTAAAAACGTACGTTGAGTTAAACATAGGTAAAACGATGAAAACGATGATATTACACGTTTAAAAAATGTTACGCGGAAAGATAACATCTTTACATTCCGATTTTCCGTAACGAACTATCCTTCTGCGCAACAGATTCGCGTCGCCAAATAATATGGCAGGGTGGGGGTTCAAACGTGCATGAATAGAATTCAATTAATTTCTTATACCTCTTATGTATTCCTGCACGCGCTAAATTTTGAAATTTCATTAGCACTGTAATGATTTTGTTAATAACGTTTAAAACATATTTGAAATATGATATTTTCTTGCAATTATTTTCATTTTTCTGAACATTTAATTACGATTACTTAAATTATCATGAATGAAAGTAAAAAGTTTTAAAAGTAAACCGAACGTTTATATTGCCCTTAAATTTAAATCAAAAGAGCGTATCTGTAAATTTTGTTCAAATCAAACTGTTTCAAATCAAAACTACATTGAAATTGAAGATACAACAGTTTATATTTCGGATGTATATGAAATCAATACTTAAGCGTTAAATACTGAAAGTCATTTTTCTAAAGTCGCTTATCAAACTATCTTTTGACCAGACACACTTACTTGAATTAACATGGCAGTGAATGCATTAAAATTGAAAGAAACATTCAAATATAATATGTATGTAGTAATTTTCACGTGAAATCATAGATAAGATACAGAATAGATATACCACATATACCTCGTCTGTACCATTAGCTTTTTAGCGCACTCTATATTTAAAGAACAGTATATACCTCGTCTGTGATCGAAGATAGAAATACTGATTCCAGGTAGTAACAACCTAAAGCTGTCAGAGAAGTTTTGGCATTTTGTTAATTGTGAATAAGGCAACGATAATACAGTTTGTGATGTATCTATAAAACCAGTGGACGTAATTGTGATTACAACAGTATTACTATAGAAACAAAAGTATTTGCTAAATATTAACATGTCTTCCCTCCAAAAGTCAATTTTGAAATCGAAACGACCACCGTCGGATGTCAGTTTTGGATTTGGCTCTAGGTTAGTTTATTATGACTATTATAAATTGAAAATGTTAACTGAAATCTTAATTAATGTTTTCGTAAAAGCAATTCAGCAATGTTCTAACATGAATTTAATAGAAAATATTGAAGTTTACCGCTACTAAATATTTTAATAATCACTAGGGTTAGCAAGGCAAAAGATAAAAGAGATTACGAACCAGTTCAATGGATTCCGTATTTTGATCATTCCCAGGATGTAAAAATAGGAAATGACACATTTCATATTTATACTAAGGGTACAGAGGGTCCGACATTAGTGTTGTTACATGGAGGTGGTTATAGTGCATTGACATGGGCAGAATTTACTGTAGGTATTTATTAATTATACAAAATCCAAAACAATTCCTATATCATACATGTTTCAGAAATCACTTATGACTATGGTAGTATGTAAAGTTATGGCAATTGATCTTAGAGGTCATGGAGATACCCAAACATCAAATGAAGAAGATTTATCTGCTGACACCTTGGCAGAGTAAGAGCATGACTTTTAAACAGTTAATATATAGTTAAGTTGTGTATGTGTATCACATTTTGATTGATTTATCTATTTCTTAGAGATGTTGCAGCAATAGTGAATGCAACAACAGAAAATAATCCTGTAATCCTAGTGGGTCATAGTATGGGTGGTGCAGTGGCTGTTAGAGCTGCACCATTAATCTCAAATTTGTGTGGATTAGGAGTTATCGACGTTGTTGAAGGAACAGCTATGGATGCATTAGCATCTATGCAAAGTTTTCTAAGATCTCGACCGTCTAGTTTTAGTTCTATCTCTCAAGCCATAGAGTGGTGGTTAGTATTTTTTAAACTTTAAAGAATATGAAATAATTACATCGTTACGTGTCTTTTGTCACTAAACAAAACTTGCTATTCTAAGCATTTTTCAGCTATTCAGCACATTTTTCAGAAGGGAAGCATATTGTTGATTGATTCCCTACAAACTAATATTATTTACTTTAATGTATTATATATTTATTTTATAAATTATAGAAGATTTATTTTAGAAATTATAGAAGATTGTCTCTAATTAATCACATTTTAGTGTGCGAAGTGGCCAAATCCGTAACGTACAATCAGCGAAGGTGTCAGTTCCTGGACAAATAAAAAAGTTAGTGCCTGAAGGCATATATTTCTATATTATATTTGTCTTTTTTCAATTGATTTCTCATGTTACATTTCGTATTGCTGTAGCATCGAAACTAATAAATTAGCCACTCACGATATTGGTTTGTTATCACAATCGACGTGCGAGTGTAATTCAGGAATTACGATTCCACGAGAAGATATTATTCAAGAAGAAGAACCAGTAAATATGCCACCACCACCTACCCCAACCAGTGTCACTTCTACTAGAAAATATGTTTGGAGGATAGACTTATCCCGAACGGAACAACATTGGTTTGGATGGTTTAAGGATCTATCAACAGCATTCTTAAATGTACCAGTTCCAAAGGTTCTATTGCTAGCTGGTGTTGATAGATTAGATAGACAACTCACTGTTGGTCAAATGCAAGGTATAATATTGATATTAAACTTTATTTGAATATTTATAAATATATTGAAACTGTATCTTGATTTATTAGGTAAATTTCAAATGCAAGTATTACCAGCATGTGGACATGCGGTACATGAAGATGTTCCAGATAAAGTAGCAGAAGCAATTGCCACTTTCATGGTTAGACATAAATTTGCTGGATCTGCATCAGATTTTCCACGGTAATTTAATTTATAAACAGTTAGAAAGATATAATATTATAATACGTATAATATATTGCCTTTTTAATAAATTTCAGAACGTTTCCTGCTTGTTAGGATTATATAAAATAGTCATCTTGTCAAGATTATAAAAAATTCAATGAATTAGTTAAAATGAGCATTTTATTTATTTAAAAAAGATATATATTCACAAAATATATATGAGTACATGTATAAATAAAAATATTTCCTCGACAAGAAAAATAAATCTGTTTGACATAAAAGATGTATTTGTTAAAAATAAATCTGAATATGTTTATACAAAAAACATACGTATAAATATATAAAAATTGATGATAGTACACGTAACGTATCAAATAGAGTACAAACATTACTTTATCCGTATCGTATTGAACGATTCTTAAATATGTATTTATAGATAAAAATAATTCTAATTTTATAATATAGTAACATTTACAAATTCAGTTTTTATTTAAAACTTTCAGCTAAAATACTTCAATTTGCTTTCGAGATTTCGTATTTGAGCGTGTGCAGAATTTTAGCATTAATCAAATCCGAAACCAGTTAAATTTTTTAAAACAACGCATGGAACTCCAGCACGACCAGTACTTAAGGGTGCAACCTTAAAATAATATTGTTTAGTAATATAAATATCTGTAAAATATCTTTAAATATATATTCGATGTAAATTTACGCTTACTGGTTCCCATTCATTAAGATGTGGATCATACGCTTCGACAAGTGTAAGATACTGTTGACCATCGTAACCTCCTACAGCCATAAGTCGATCACCAAGCACACAAACACCAACTGCATCTCTCGGCACACTCATTGGCGCTACCATAGTCCATGTATCTGTTTTAGGATCATATCTAATAATAATAACAGTTATGTATTAGTAATAGTATTAATAATATGTATTAGTTATGTATTAATAATAGTTATGTATGTAATTATTGATACTTCTACTTTGACTATAATTAATTTAATGTGTATTCTTTAGATACATATATACCTTTCAACGCAATCAAATCTGCTAGCATTAGGATTGCTAGAAGGTGCATCATGACCACCTAATGCATAAAGACATCCGTTTACCACACCTACGCCCACACCGCCTCGTCGTTTTGACATTGGAGCGCACGGTATCCATTTATTCGTATGAGGGTCATAACATTCCACAGTATTTAAACATGAACTTATATCCCTTCCACCTACAGCATATAATCTGAACAGATACATATGAGGTGTATAAAATAATAGTACGATTGATTACATACCAGATTACTTAAGACACTTACTTATCATTCAGTACAGCGACACCAACTGTCGATCTTTGTATAGACATAGCAGAAACCGAACTCCACTGACGTGTAGCTGGATCCCATCTTTCAACAGTATCAAGAAAACTCCAACCATCATGACCACCCACTGCATACAAAGGTCCACCTAATACAGCAACCCCTAATCCATGCCTATGTATATTCATAGGCGATAGTGTACTACAAGTTAAAGTCGAGAAATCGAAACATTCAACAGTATTTAATGTTTTCAATCCATCTCTTCCACCAGCAACTATTAACTTTCTATCAACAACAGCAGCACCAAATTGTAGTCTTTTACTATTCATCGTAGCAATAGATTTCCAAGCATTATCACGTAAAGAAAATGCATCTATTGAAGTAGCACCTGATAAAAATAATAATAAATTAATTAAATAGTTAATTTGCTATTTATTTTCAGTTTATTTACCTTTATTAGCATCCATTCCTCCTACAGCTAACATATGACCCACTGTAGCTTTCCTGGGCTTTGTACGTCCTGACTGAAGTAACGGTCTACGCTCAGGTAAAAGATGATATTTTAATGCTTCCATAACTAACTCCTGTGCCACTCTTTGATCTTTGAACATTTCATTACTTTCAATATTATCTGCTATAAACTGTATGGATATTATAAAATTTATTTATATCATTGCAGTAATCTATCTATATTCTTTAAATGTAGACAAATATTTAACTTACTGCAGGAGACAATAAAGGCAATTTCACGAGGCTTAATAACTTGCTTGCATCCTTTTTTCTATTTTCTGGATCATATTCTAGCCATGTCATCAGTGCCTAAAATATTAATATCAAAAATAATTAAGAGTAATCCTTGAAAGTTAAATTAAATTTGTTAACATTCTTCTTATATATGGATAGTATAAAATCTCACATGAAAAATAATTTCTTCTGAAGGAACATTCAGATCTTCAGATTCCAAAAGTTTAGCAACCTCGTTGGCAGACAATAATAAAAATTCTTGATTTTTTGTAACTTCCATGAAATGTTTAGTTGTGTATGCATTAGCATGTTCCAATAAATCTAAACAACCCTGTGTATCTGCAAACATTCTTATCCCTAAACAATTACTTGGATGAAGTTGTTTTCTGAGAAACTGACAACAAGCTTTAACAACTGGATTTAGTTGCAACAAACACGCTGTTGCTAGAAGAGTCTCTACACTGTCTTCCCTTAATTCTATGCAACCTATATTAAAAAACATACAATTAAATTTTTTGATATGCACAGTTACATTCACACAATTTCTCTATTATTTTCTATTACAAAAGTCATACCTGTATAACAGTAACAAACCAAAGTCCATAATGCGTCTCCATCTACACCCGTTAGTTCAACTTCATTCTGTGTAGATTCTCTCAAAGAACTAGTAAACATGGCAGCAAAATATTCTGAACTTGCACTAAGTACTAAACGATGTGCAGGGAAACGTCTTTTTCCTGAATCAAAAATAACACTGTAGATACATTTCTTTATTATTGAAATAATCACAAGTCCTTTGTGTCAATACAGTATCAAATGACTCATTTCTGAGTGACAAACACTACTTGAAAACAAAGGAATACATTACTTACCTGCAATTAATATGACATCTGTCAATTGTTGTTCGTGTAAATATTTTTCCATAACTTTGAAACTATTTTCCGCGTGTTTTGACACGCGAAAATTTTCATCTTGCGAAACAGAAATACTGGATACCATGCTGGAGATACTGTGTTCACTGGCAGATCCTTCTTTGTTTGAGAACAGAAATTCAAGTTCGACTTTGTTCGATCCCGTTCCGGTATGGCTCATTCTTGACATTTTTGTGGAAAAAAGTATCAACAATTATTTTTTTTACGCGAACACCACGTTTAATTTCCTTAAGGCACTTATTTTGCAAAAGTACTTTAACTTTCATGCAATCGACGCTCTCTCGTGCGCTCAAGCTTAACAATAACAGATCGCCACGCTTTACCTTGACAGTTCAAAATGTAAAACTGGATGTAAACAATGAATCGGTTTAGGTACGGTCAGTGACCAGCTCTGTTCGTTTCTTGGGTCGGTGCACTCCACTTGCACTGAATTCTGTGTTAGATGAATTGAAACAAAAAAATCAATAGTACCATAAAACTATAAGAGATGAACTATTCATGGTAAAACCATGTCCAATGAAACTATACACTCATGTTTCTCGTGGATGAACGAAATCATATTTGTCCTTTTATAGGATGAAGACAACTTGAAAACGACAGTATTTTTTTCATAATGAAAGGTATATTAAAAAAATATGTTAACGTATTAGTTTATAAATTAAACAATTTATTAGCTTTTGAATTTCTTGATAATATCACTGATGAAGTAAATGATTCAGACAGTTGTTTTGTATAAGTTTTAGGTTATAAACTTTCATTATTTTACCATGTCTACAGCAATATTTGAAAGCACACATTGTGTTTGTATGACTCATTGATAATGTAAATAATTTCATACTGTTCATTTCTAAATATCATAGGAAAAAATAAAGAAAAATATCAATGTTCAAAAAATTATAATTTTATTGTATTCCATGATATGTTATAAATATATTTCATTAATTGTATATATAACATATAACCTACGTTCTTTTATTGTGCTTTTTGTTCATCTTAAGTAAAACATATTCAATTTCATAAAATTTACAATGTAAATCATATAAAGGCATTGATATATCATGTACAATGTATATTGTACATATAAAATGATAGAATACACGTAATGCACATGTATAATGAATTTAACAATTCATATTAACATTCTGTTTAACGCACTTATTTTGTTTAATAATTTTCTTTCATTTATGATTGCTATAGAATTGATTTCATCTAATCTTTTTATAAAACTGTGCATCACTTGTTTCACTGACTTTGGTATATTATAATTTTGTTTATGTATCTAAATGCTGTTTGACAAGAAGTGTGTTCATATGTATTACAAAATTTTTCATCAAAAACAATATTTTATAATTATTTCTGGTACATTAATACTTTATGTACATAAATAATAAACATCATTGTTGTTATTAGTAATATCTTGTTTCTAAATGCTAAAATGTATTTAATATTTCATTTTATACTAATAGAGACAAAATGGATGATGTACTTTTTATTATTAATAAGATAATAATAAAATCATCATTAATTACTTCTTATACTATATGAATATCTTAATGAAATATCAAAATGGCAGCACCTTATTGCGGTTAAAATGACCAGAAATAAAAAATACACAGAAATTTTTATAAAAAATAATTTACACGATGAAATTGTCATCATAATACCGCGTATCTGCCATGGAGCCATAACATTTATCTAACATATTATTATCCTTTAACGCACTATATACAGATTGCTCCTCCACAAGCTTGCTCCGATTTTGTTGAAAATTCCGTATTTGATCCTGCGAATGACCCGTAAAAGGGCCTTTTTCGACAACAACAAAAGCGATCTAAAAGTTCTGATAAATCACTATTCTCAGACTCATCTCTATAAAGGCCACTAGATGCTTCGTCTGTACATGCCGCAATAAAAGTTTGTATATCATTTTTCGGGAAGCCATCGCGATAATAAATTTTAATCGTATCATAAGCGTCCATTATCACAGAAATAAATAAACTTAAAACCACATATATATACAATGAAATAAACGTATATAAATATATTCTAGAGTACCACCATAACATCGGTGACTTAAGGGACGTTGCCGAAAACGTGGCAAACATGTCATCTCCGTTAATAAGAGCGAAGAGACATTCGGAAGTTGTAGCGAGTGATCTGAATTTCATGTGGTACGGGCCTAAGATCAACCAGCCACAAAAAGTGAAACCAGCATAAATAAGGATTGCACATATTAAAAATCGTGCTACCTTAGGGGCGGCCTTTTTCAGCGTTAAAATAACAACATTATACGTTTTAAAAAAACCAAGGTATCTTAATACACCGAACCAGACAAGTAAATTCCCTGTTCCAAGAAATATGCTGCACACATTCCAATGATCACTACCGAATTGTTTCCGCTCGATTTCCTCTTTTATACCCGAACCAATAATAATCAAGAGATCATTCACGATAATCATGACATACCACAAATTTAAAAATTCTAATCTTCCTTCAAGGCTTAACGGTTTTCCATATGCCTTTTTGAAGAAATTCATAGTTTCAAATTTTAACAATTGTGCTCTGTATATAGCTCTTGAGCATAACATAAGAGATATAGTACAAATTAAAATTACAAGTAAATTTAATAGGGTTCTTAAAGCTGATTCAATACGATTATCTGTTACATAACGCGTATCGCCTTTACATTGTAATCTCTTTGGTTCGGCATCTAACGAAAGTAACATTTGTCCATCGAAATCACGATTATCAAAATTAATTCTAATATTAAACTGGTAACAATCCGGTGGTGTCATAGGTCCGGCAGCTTTCAAATTAACCGTTTTTAAAGCAAATTTTAAATGAGCTCTAACAAGAGCTGAGAAATTAACATTAATGTTTTGTTTAGCCAACACGAGCTTTGATGTATTAAATTCATTATGAATTTGATAAGTAATATTTATACAAGTTTCTGTAATTTCTTTATCAAAGACATAACTTTCATTAAAACCAAATATAATACCTTCCTTATATTGATACAAGCATAAAACAACTGGACCAACTGAATTATCTTCTCCAGTATACGAATACGATCCAATTGCATTATTAAGATTATAATAGCCATCTAAAGCGTAATCAACTGTACTATAGAAATCATCTCGTTTATAAATTGCTAAAGGCCCTGTTACTGGTGGATAAACTGGTACCTGAAAGTAAAAATGATCAAATATACAATACAACTAATTTTTATATTTACTAATATATACCAACACTAGCTACTGATATGTAGAAAATCTAAAACAGCGATGTTTTGAGTAATATATTACCTCTAAAGAACTATCCCATCCTCTGAGAAAAAGGTGTGAGAAAGCGATTCGATTATCCCAAGTATAATTTACATGTATATAGTTGTTATGTGCAAATAGACATAATTGTACAGTGACCAACAAAATTTTAATGACTTGCACAATAAATTTATATGGAAAACGACGCTTTGCTTGCCATTTTTCAATAGGATTCATGAAGAAGAATTTCAATTTTCGACGCATCTTTTCCTCAGCAAACATTGTCATATTACAGATAGGCTGATCTGTTGGAGTTGATAGATAACGACTGTAAATAAACAATGTTTTTAACATTGTTAGATATTACAAACAATCTACTTTATAATTTATAATGTATTCTAATATCAATACTAATTGTATATTCAATTTCTGTGTTTTAACACAACTGACTTTTTCAGACTGTGTCACTTATGACACCAATATTTTTTGCTCGTGCACAAAGAATATAAAAAGACAAGACAGTTTATTAGCATATTCCAAGGACTTGATTACTAAAATACAGATTTGAAAAGAAATAGTTCTCAAAGTGTTTCATAACTTTTTATCTTGTTCGTAGCAGTGAACATGATTAGAAAATAAGTATAAATTTCATTACTGGATCTAGCAGACTTAAAATAATTTTTCAAAAAAACACTCTAAGCTGCTGACAATGAGACATCGTGCAATAGCTTATCTGGGAGATATGCAACCAAGCGCAATGTCTAGTGAATACATGCAGCAGTTAACAAAGAAGAAACAAAGAAACAACAAAGAAAGAATTGATGAGTGAAAGAAATAGTGAACGATACTTGAATAATGATCACGACGAAGGGCGTATTCGGAAGTAGTAAGATAAACTTACAAACCTTGGACTGACTGTATTTTCATTAAGCAATTCATTCTCGCCAGCTTGATCGTCTTCGCTGTCGATTGGTCCATTGCTCCAGGAATCATTTTTTAGAATATTACCCTTGGAATCCTCTTTCACATTTCTCTTTCTTCGCTCTGGCATTTTTGCTGTTTTCCTCGGATCGTTCTGCGACACGACAACCAAACTCGAAATTCCGGAGCCAAAAGTAACTTATCCCGCGGAATTGTCGTCCCAGTTCCCGACAGACGATGAAAGATCGAGTTGTTCACATACGTCGATCTGTGCAGCAACACGAGCAAGATTATTAGATGATATAAGCTTGTTCCACGGAATCGTGTTTGACGTAATATAGGGAAAATAACATTTGTAACGTACTGATTTGTAATTCGCAAATGACTGTAGTAATTTCACGTCGTTAACAGCGGCCATCGCAGGCCATCCAATTCACGTACTCAGCTTGACTGATCAGCGCGCTACTTCGGCCATTCGTGAAACCAGCTGGTCAGAAAGTGGGGATAAGTAGTAGGGAGGGCGCTAATTCTTCAACGATAAAACGAGTGTTCATCACAAATATTCGACGTCACGCTTTTTTTTTCAATTTATCTGCGCGTATACGATTTTATCGTGTATAAAAGCTACGTGGAGGAACAGAAATTGCGTCGATAGAATGTCTTCAAGGTTTGCACATGTTTACCGATAATTCCTTTTAACTGTATCAAGAGTTGAAATTTATATAACTTAGCCTATCGTGCTCTATCTGTCATGCATCTATTCATAAGCTATCTGAGAAATCGAGTGCGAGAATTGCATCATGAATATTTGTATATTAATGTGTGTAAACAGTTGTTGGAGCAAATTAGCCACAGTTTAATCATATCATGTTGAATCTAGGTGCGCGAGAGCGGGATGCTGAGCAGATATTTTCCCGCGTATTTGTTGGTTAATAACAATGGCGGAGCAACGGACGATACGATTAGTCAAGGCTGAGAAAAACGAGGATGTATCACGGAGAGAGGAACTAGAGAGGTGATATTCAAAGGTAAGCAAAGAATGATATTCTCCTTTTGTTTCGCGTTATTCGCTCGAGTGGCGAGTAGAACATAGCGACCAATGAAATTCGTATCGACGAATAAAATTCGGGTGCCAGCAAGGTATTATCGGAAAGCGTAGTCAATGGAATTTAAAGCGATCAATTATCGAGGCGACACACGAGTGAGAAAAGGGGGTATCGGAAGGGTATTGGAAGGGTATTGGAAGGATAGCACGCGGACGGTCCGCGTGCAGTGATCGAATGACAAGGGGGTGGTGCGCGCGTTTCACCGTTCGAGGATCGGCGCGCGTTGTAGGTGCACCTTCTGCGCCAGCGTATCAGGCTTCTCGCAATACACACGAATGGTGCGTCCTGCCGCGCGCGCCAAGTGTCTACGAGAGGAAGCGCAGCGACGGAGCCGAGCTAAGCTCGGCTTTCCTCGACCGACCGTAGGCGCAGTCTCTCATCGTCAGTCTTTCTCGTCCCTAGCTTCGAGAGAGCACGTTTCCGGAGTCAGATCTACCCTTGGAGTGTGTCCACCTCGTAACAACCCTTAGCTGTCCTCGGTCATTGACCCGACACATCGGCCCGTTCTCGCCGTTCACGCGATCCTTCACGGTGCTGTGTGCAGTGTGATCTCTCTTAAGAGAAGTGTCCGCTTTGCGGTGTGCAATCGGTATCGTCGCACACGACTCCCGGCGAGAATAAACAACACACATCGTGTTACCTGTGCGTATATACGTCGTTTTCCCCGGTTTTTGTCCCTATTGGTCATTGTCATCTCGTTGTACGTCCCACCATCCCGTTGCGTTTCGTTGCTCTCACGCATACGTACGCCGCTGACTCGAGTCGCGCCGTGCGACTGTCCACGAGAGACGAGTCTATCGGAGAAGCGTCAGAAGCATGGGAGATCAGCAGCAAACGGACCAGCAGCAACAGGAAGCCGTGCCAAGCGTGGTGGAGTTGAACGTGGGCGGTGTATTTTACACCACCGCTCTCACCACCCTCACCCGGGAGAGCGATTCTCATTTGGCCGCTTTGTTTTCGGGGAAAACATCGGTGGAGAAAGATGCCAAGGGAAAGTACTTCCTGGATCGTGACGGGGTCCTCTTTCGTTACGTCCTCGATTTCCTACGCAATCAGGCACTGGTGTTGCCGGAAGGGTTTCGAGAGAAGGAGAGGTTGAAGCAGGAAGCGAATTTTTACGGTCTACCCGGCTTGGAACGTGCCATTTTGGAGAACGGCAAGTCTTCCGGTTCCTTGACCTCTCCCGGCAAGAAAGCATCCGGCCACATAACCGTCGGTTACCGCGGCAGCTTCGCGTTCGGCCGCGAAGGCCTGGCCGACGTAAAGTTTCGCAAGCTGTCGAGGATCCTCGTATGCGGCCGCGTGACTCTTTGCAGGGACGTATTTGGGGAAACATTGAACGAGAGCCGCGACCCGGACCACGGTTCCACCGACCGTTATACCTCTAGATTCTTTTTAAAGCACAGCTCCATCGAGCAGGCTTTCGACATGCTTCAAGAGCAAGGTTTCAAGCTGGCTGGTAGCTGCGGTTCCGGCACCGCTGGCGGCAATTCGGAACAGCTGAAGCCCGGAGTGGATTCCGAAGAGAATCGTTGGAATCACTACAACGAGTTTGTCTTTGTTCGCGAGTAAATCAGCATACTTCTTGGTTCTTCCTTGGTCTGAATTAGCTGAACGGCTAAACGAGCAGGTTGTTGGGAATAATCGACGCGACCCGATCGACAGAGATCATGTTCCGGCAACGATGTGGAAGTCTTCGATTTCTTTTTTTCTTTTTTTTTCTCTCGTCGGCGACGAAGACACAGAGGAGTCGGTTTCCCGAAGACATTCCTCTCTGAACTGGTAGAGTAAAGAGTAGATGAACTTTTCTCGTCGTTACACGACCATCGTGCATGTACTATTCAGACTCATCGAGCTACATTAGATCGATAACGTCACAACTTCCGTTTTCAAATATTCCTCGCTCTTCGTTTCTTCCACGGAGCAGGACTTTAAGAAAAAAAAAAAGAAGCACTATAACAGATTCAGTCATTGTTTGGACGAAACAATGCAAATGGCGTGTAGATCATTGTTGAAATTGTCAGGCTCGTCTCTAACACGTGTACTTTAACGTGGCGTTGAACGTCGGTCGAAGTATTCCGGGGGTGAAACAAAGCCGAGTTTACGTTGCTTAATTCTACGGTGATTGACGGCAGTTACAGAGACTGAAAAAACTTGGAAGACGACAGAGGGAAGCAACGTTAGATCGTCGGGTTTTTACAAATTTGTCTCGCTGTTTGACAAAGTATTGAAGAAGAATCTGAAATTACTAACCTACGGAGAACAAAAATACTCGCTATAACGATGGAGAGATACGAACAACGCTGGATGATGAGGGAAATCAATATTTGATCGCAAGATTCGGAGAAAGTTTGAACGAAAGTCGCCTCATCCCCCTTTTTCCGTTTCTTTCTCAAGATTCGTATTCACCACGTATCTACAGCTCATTCTTTGCACTTGACCGTTCACTCGCTGGATGCTACACTATTCTTGGTTGAATCGAAAAAGTTTCGCCTCGAAAAATACGGCTTAAAGTTTGGTATTGATGATCAGAGATTCTTTGAAAATATTTTCCCCGCTTTTCTATGTCACCCGAGAGGAAGCCGTCGGAACGTTTCGAAGTACGTAACGAGATGCAACGGACTCGACGTGTTTTCCATCGATCTTTCCATCGATACGCATTGAAAAAAAAGGAAATGACCAAAGGAGATCTAACGAGACCACTTTCACGTCTACAGCGTGAATCAATCGATAACCCGACCCGTTTGATATTGAAATTATTTTAAAACGAGTATCGAAGTCGTCAAAGAAATCTGGACTCGAGGGATTAGCAGGATGCAGCACCCGACGTTTCTCTATTAATTGATATACATTGACGAAATCATCTCTACTCGATGTGCACTATTATCTTCTCAACGAGTTGGAAAGGGAACAGGCAAGGACGGATTCGAGCAAGATTCAGCTTCAAACAACGCTGGTCGACTGTTCGAGGTTGAACTTGATATTGGACAGTTTGCATGTGTTGCACTGGAACGAGTCTCGTGTGTACGTATCGTGTAACGTAAATTGTATGTACGTACAAGCCGACCTAACCGGTGTTAAACATATGTCGAGTATACGCTCGAATAGCGTGTACGTTGAAACGTCTCTCTTAAATGATTCTTTGTTAGACTCTCACTAGAGATTACACGCTATTGATCTTCGGTTTCACGTGCATGAAATTGTGCGGTGCAAATAACGCCGGGGAAGCACGCTCGCTTTCGACGTTGGTCGTGTCGCGTGTAGCATGTATCAGGCGTGTTTCTTATGAATTTCTGACGTTAGGCAGAAATAGTTGTATCTCGCTTGATTCTCGATGGAATATGTAGGTATTTTCGATTGAATTCTTTTCGCCTGTGGTGAAAATCGTTGAGCGTCCTAAGTGATTCGATTAATTTGCAGCGCGTACACCTGGGGACGATAAAAGTTTCGAATGGAACGAACCGGCATTCGCGTATTTACCGGCGGGAAAACGACCGAGACGAAACTGCTATCAGCGACCGTGCGACGGACAAACGAGACTTGGATTTTTCGTGAGTTTTCTCTGCTCCTTCGTGAAAGTAAACGAAATAAGCGACCAAATTGCCTGTGTTTTTATCAAGGAACCGTCGTGTTGGACATATTTCGCTGATATTTGAGAAAGTATTTGTGTTAAGTAAACCACGATTCAATCTTGTCATGTTCCTCGTGTCATTTACGACGGAATCGTGTTTCTCTATCGTTAGAAAGAATCGTCGTTGATATACGCGATTTCATATCTCAAGTTTATACTACGATTTTTCTTGAAATACTTACCCCTTGAAGATATTCGTTGCCAGGCACGAACATCATTATACATAAAATATTCTTGAATGTATGAAATTCTTTCGCGAATATTCACCAGTGGTATGTACTATTTTTCACGAGAAGATAAGAGTTACCTTTTTTTTCTATTTTAACGAATTTATCCGTAGAAAGATTAAAAATTGTTTCCATTCTATGCTCCGTTAGCGGTGAACAAGTCTCGCGAACAGATTCATCGAACGAGGTAAACAATCGTGGTCGTATCAAGCTTGAGCAAAATGGTTCAGCCCGAGAAAAAGAAACAACATTTAAATATATGTATCTAGAGTCACCGCGAGTCTACATAGATCTGTCGTCTGTCTCACTGTGTGTTCCTCTGTTTCTTATTTTTAAAGCGGTCGAGTCGAATTGATACGGTTTTCCGCGCGATCATTTTCCCCCTGGCGGCGCAATCTTATCGTCGGTTTATGTAGATTCCTTTCTTCCGGCACACTAGCTCTTATTAGATTCCGAATAGAATTATTCACGACGTCGCGTTACGTTTGGTCGCGACCACAGATGCGAGTATCGACGAACGTTCGTGCAGGACCGACTTGCAAAACGGCAGTGCACAACGTGAACGATGCAGCGTGAAATTGCGAATTTGAATATCGCCAAGTCGTGTTCGGCTATCGTCAGAAACGATACGTTTCGGTATGTACAAGTCGTACGTACGTAAAAATGTACAAATCGATGAGATGTGGCGCATCCGTTATAATTTGTTTAATTAAACGTACAAAATGCACGTGCAAAACGCAAAGACGCACAAGATCAGCAAAGTGAAATTTAAAGAATGAAACAAATGTTTTTCTAGTTTTTTCTCTCCAGTGGTATAAATTTGTATTCTTGAAGTTTGCGTAAATATCCAACAGTCCATTTAGACCGAAATGTTCCATTCGAAACGGACAGACTTTCATTTTCGTGGCGTGTCTATACAACGTAACGTCGAATCGATTGCTCGATTTTGAATAACATTCTTTTCACTCGACTCTCCGCGACTTGGTCTGTTATCCTTGATACCGCAAGACCAGCTACGTGCAACGGAGCCAGTTGGTTCCAGAGGCGAGCTTTTCATCCGGAATATTGAAATTCGGCAAGAGAGCAGAGGCCGACCTTTTGTGCTCTGACGATTGTACGGTTCACTGGTAACATGGCCGGCGTGTCAAAGGATGCAAAATGGACGATCGAGGCAGAAGTTGCTAGAATTCGACAAGCAACCGACGACGTAAGGCAGCTTTGCACGAGTGTAAAATGTCAGGTACACGTCCACGAATGTCGTCAACGTCCACGGGAATCGATGAAATGGTACGCGTGCATCGAACATGCGTTCGTTTCAGATGTCGCGGGACTCGTCTTCCTATAATCGTCTTTTGTATCTTAATTTTCGCTCGACACACGAGAGAACGTTCACGCGATAGATACATATATCTGCCTGTGTATGTATGTACATATATGTACGTTCAGGTACGTCGAAGGAATCGAATGTGGCATTGGATCGAGTGGGAACTATGTTCAAAATTTGACATATCATTGTCGACTTTCGATTCCGATTTATTGTAAGAATCAATAGTGGCTTAATTAGTGTCTAACAAAATGGACTTGACTTTTAACTTGCGAAGTTTTCTATTGGATACTTTATCGCGCAATCGTACACGTATCAATCTTTTCAAGACCAAACGTCTCTCGGATCGCGGAAAACGTTTTCTTCTTGTCAATTATCGACGACAGAGAGAGTAACGCCCGTTTCACGATCTTTCTTCGAGGATTTTCCTAAAATTGGGATTGCTTTTACCGCGCGAAAGGGTTAATATCGCCTGTCGTAATATTCTGTTCCTATTAGAAATCTTTAGAGGCGACGTTTGAAGCGACAAGTGCATGATCGATACGTAGAATCTATTTAAAAAAAGAGAGAAAAGAAAAAAAAAGAGAAAAAACGGGTACGAAGTGGAACTCGAGATAGGTCAATGGTCAGATTCTGTACGCAGAGAATTCCACGAATCACGCAAATCCAATTGGCCACATTCCCAATCCTGGTGTACCTGGCGTGTTCGTGTCGAGATAGGCTCGAAGGAATCTTCGATTCCTCGAGTATCTCTCTCGCTGGTATCGGTTACTTTGGGTATCTCGCTCGAGATATCCGTATCTTCCATTCTAGGGATAGAAGTCATTGCGATCGTGCAGCGCGAACGATCGAGCGATATCGTAGCGTGATCTTGGAAAAATCGGTGAGAAATTCCCCCGTGAAAGATAAGGGTGAGAGGGCGTAATTTATCGATTAGAAACAGCGTACCGCGCGGTTCCGTTCGCTATGAAAGGAAAGGAGTCTCGAACGAGTAAATCTAGAAACCGATCGAACGAACGAACAAACGACTGATTTAACAATCATCAGGAGGTAGGCGCGAGAACGTCTCGTTCGAGAACGTCTGTACTCCTTCCGATGGAAATTGACTCAGCGAACGGAGATCGCGACGAGTTGCGTGCATCTTTAACGAACAAACGCGTTAAAACGCGAAAACGCTCGTACGGTCGGGGCACGTGACCAGAATCCATCCCATTCGAATCCATCGAGTTGCATTATTCGCTGGATTTTCTCTCGGAGGGATCCACTGATCACTTCGTCCTCGCGCAAGAGTATTTCGAGACGGGAATCTTCAATCACCCGGTGCCGCGTTACACGATTCTGTCGATCGTCGAGAGCTTGTAACGCGTAGATTTATGGCTTATCACGTGAGAACGGTGATCTCCGGGGATAGAGCTGGAAGGTTAAGGGTATCGAAATTGAAAAACGCCCCCGCACACTTTCTTCATTTGTCCCTCATTGATCGTCTCTCTCTCCACCCCGTGTCGACGTGTCCAACGCGTGATGCATGAAAAATTAAAGAGCCTGCGGATTTCAGATTTTAACGACACGGAAGATTGGGAAATTCGTGCTTTTCCACCCCCAAACTATTACCGTGTGTTCGCCGATGCGGGCCTTTACTATCGCCACGCGTTTGTTCGTTGAAAACAGAACGCGGTCTTTGAAAGGTGTGTTTAGGTAGTGTGTAAAATGAGAAAAACAGCCACGCTGTTGACGATACTGAATACATTGTACATGTATATACATAAGTCGAAAGAAGAAAAATAAAAGAATAATACGACGACCGAGTGGAATTACTTTTCCTCGGGATTTCTCCCCCTTCCTCTCATCCGTTTTCTTTTATTTTCTTCTCGTTTCGTTTCTCTTTTTTTTTTCTCTTTTTGCTTTTCGAGGATTGAATGTGAGTCGGATCGCGAGATGCGACGCCTGTATTCCATACATTTCGTATCGCAAAGCAATTTGAAAGTGGATGACGAGAGTGCTCTCGATTTAGTCCAATTTATTTTTATTTCAATTACTTTTGAACTCGCAACGATTATTTGCGATCGTCCGCCGTTCGAGAAGCAACATTGTGCTTATCGAATTCATTAAGACGCACGATAAACTGCTTTTTTGATTGAGTAACGAAGTTTTATTCTAGTTTCGATAAATCGCGCTGTGTACGTTGCCTCTGTCGCATATGAACTTGGAACGAATAATCTAAAGTTCAGTCACGTTCCAATTTCGTATAATAATACACGCATCTGAATCGCTGTATAGGTGCGAAGCGATCAATATCTCCAGAAACGGTTACAGCTTAATTAAAGAAACGATAAAACCAACACCGTACGATCTGTTCTTATTACACGAAATGAAGACAATTTCAATCCAAGGAACCGTGAAATTAATTTCTAAAAGGATGCAGTTTCCATTTAGAAGCTCCTATTATAATTGCAAATTCTGGAATTGCCCGGGAGAGTCTCGGGCATGTCTTAGAACTTTCTTCGTGTTACCTGACTCCCCTATTATCCTAATCTTTCGTTATTAGTCTGTGCATCGAGTGTACTAATTTCTAAAATTTGCCTCAATCGGTCGTTCCGCTTCTGTTCCACTGGAGAACACTCGATGTGCGATATTTACACGTTCGAACAATCGCATGTGAACAAAAAGCACCGAGTTGCCTCTCTCGGTCTAGAACGGAACGTGTCTAACGAACATTTCCGCCAGTTTCGAACTGCTTGAATTCAATTTGTCGAAATTCAAATCGACAATGAAAATACCGTATACGCGAATCCATGTTTCTCGATGCTACTAACAAGTGGCGCTTTTGCCACGAACAGACACACCCCCGGGGTGATAATTTGTCTCGACAGGAACGGACATTACGGGCGGTAACGGTGCCACGTATCCTAACGCTCTCCAAGGGGTTGCCAGGGCGGAACATTTCTCGCGACGAGGTGGAAGTTGCTCGTGGAGGTGGAGGTGGAGATTGCACATTAACAAACGTCATCTGAAGGTGTCGGATGTAAACTCGATTGGCACGCCTGAATGAGAGGCGGTGGTAGGCGTCGGGGGATAGACTTTCTGAAACCGTCGCTACGAACTACGGGGAAAGCAATCTGTTGCTTAGTTTCCATTCATAAGTGTCGCAGCGGCGGCGATACTGGAATAAATATCGTCGACATAAATGACACGGAAGCCAGGGTCCTTTACAACGGTCATTAGCGTCGTATTGTATTTGCACGAACCCCCCCCCCCCTCCCGAGCCCGGGATATTTCCGTTTTACAATCGAGCCCGGTTGCGACTCGAGATTGCAACCAGTTGCGTTAAACAATAGCCTGATTCATTCACGGCCACGTGTGCCGAACTGTTTAATAAGGTTCGCCTCTCTCCTCCTTCCCCTCCCCCCTTTCCGTTCTTTACGGACGATTCGGCAAATTGTTTTTCAGCCGGTCCGTTTCTCTGTTTCGGCTCTGCTGCCTCGTTTACTCGTAATCGGATGAAATCCTTTGACGAGTGAAATAACGAACGTTCATCAGCGGACAATTAAATTGTCCGCGGAAGAGCGATTTGCCGCGACGAAGTGCGAGTGCGAGATTAAATAGAAACCGAGAAGGGAACCGGAGAGGGAATCGATTTTCTAGACGATTTTAGCTGGAAATTTACACAGATTAATTCACCATGAAGGGAAGGGTAATATTTAAGTTGCGGATTCTCCACGTGCTCGCAGGGAACTGTACACGTAGGGCAGTAGGCCTGCAATCCCTCGCGGCCACGGATCCATAAAATTTATGGGCGCAATATCTTCGACGCCCACGGCGAACAAGATTTTATACCGATATAACGTTCGAAATTAGCCGAAATTATCAATTTCGCAAGAAGTAGTAGCAGCCGAACGTCGCCTAAATAAATAAATCCTCGTGAAAGGCGAATACAGTTTCTCGCAGGAGTTGGAAACGGTATGAACGGTGCGAACGGTGTATTTGCCACACAACACGATCGGTCAATATTTTGCTAAACCGTCAATTAAGCAATATTTTATCAAACGGTCTGCACACGCGGGCGCACGCTGCAACGTTCTTCGTCGCAGTTGCGCAAACACCTACGTCCGACCTTATAGCTGCAAGTGAAATATTCGAAATTCCATTTCTCCGGGCATCCTTCCTCCCTCCCCCGATTCATTACCTCGAATTTCCTCGGTCGACTCTATATTACCCTCGTGGCAACCCTCGATGCCGTCCTACGCCAGCCGTTTCACCAGCTGCGCATCGATCGAATCGGATAATTATAACGACGCGGTTGCTACTTGCGGTTTTAACGACGATTGCCACGCGAGAGTGAGAATTTCCCGTGTCGTCTCGATACACGGCCAAAGGCGGCCGTGGTTGCGTGCAATTGCGTCGATGATCGTCGTCCTTCGAGCAAGCGTGCGTGAAGTAGCTCCGACGCTGGTCTGAATCGGCCAATCGATTCGGATACGTCAGTGTGCGTAAAGTACGTGTCTCGCAACGCGACGGTGGGCCATTTGTTTGAACAAATTTATTATATTTGTTTGAACATTTATGTAGCTCTTCTTTCGTACCTCTTTGTAAAAGAATTCGAGTTGCGAATGACGAAGACGCTTCGCTTTGGATAGGAAATTATTGACGTCGAAGCGCACTGTTTGAAGGAAATTATTGCTTGGAATTATTACTTCCCGTCTTTGTGCAATGTGTTAAATAAAACGTATGAAATTTAATGAAATCTTTCGCCGTTTGTGCTGGCGCTTTCAAGCAGGATAACACGTTCCATTGATCCGCAGAGTTTATTGTTTCGTTTAATTGGAAAGATATTTACTTTCGTCGATTCTGAAAACTGGCCGTGTTGTTTGTGTACGTTGAACATTCAGTTGCGCGTTCAGTTGCGAGAAAGGGGGTCAGCTTTTAATCAAAATTCGGTTCTTAACAAAGAACAAAACGAGTGTTCTTTGATGTTCGCAATTTAATATCGAGCAATAACGAGCAATAACGTTAATTTAAATATTATGAAAAATTAATCAATGTCCGTAAAATAATGGCGAATCTGAAATGGCGCGAGTTTCCGTCGAGTGAATATTTTTATCTGAAAAAGAAAGTCGCGATTCAACAAGTTACTGGAAACAGTTTTTCCTCATGAATGCTCCACAAGTCGGCGTTCGCGAATAAAATCGCAGAGAGATTGGTGGCGAGAGTGGCCACTGTGATAAATTACTTTTACAATAATTACGTTTCGTATTGATCATCAACGCTTCGTTAACGCGTGCAACGAAAAAAATTCGACGAGCGTGGTCGAGCTGTACTGACAATTCTTTTTCCATTTTATATATTTCTTTCTCTCTCTCTTTTTTCTCTCTCTTTTTTTTTTTGGTCAAAGAGAAATCGCCTCCGATTTTAACGTCGTTTGACACGTAAAAACCGGACAAAGGTGTTCGTTGAGAAACGAAGGCCGTAGGGAACGAAGCGTGTGCACGAACCTGCAGAAAAGAACGGGGCGAACAGTGGTTGACGTGTATTGTCGTAAAGGTAATTGTGTTTCGGTTTGCTGGATCCGTCTGGTTCGATGGTTCGAATCAGACTGAATGTTCGTTGAGTTTGATCAATAAAAGTAGCGCGCAGGCGTTCTCCGTCGGCTGGTACGTGAAAGCCTGCGAGTCCTTGCCCCTGTATCTGTGTCTGATCAGGAACGGATAAATGATAAAGAAGAGGATAGATCGCCAGGTGGACGATGGCCGCGATGGTGGCGATGTTCCAGGTTCCAGAAGAAGGAAAAAAGAGCACCGTGTAAATCTATTTGGAGTGCACGTTATGACTATTACGTGAAACGATAACGTCCTTTGAAGCTCATTGATGTTGAACGATCTTTTTATCTTCGATTCACCTTCTTTTATTATTTCTCTTCTCTTGCTTCCTTCGTTTTCTCTTTTTTCCCCCTTCTGGTCGACCCAATTGCACGAAAGGAATGGCTCGTTTTATTCGTAGGAAGAACGTTTCGTTCCCCCCCATTCACTTTATTTCTCTCTTGTTTATATTCCTGTGGTTAACAATTCCGCCGCGATATCACAGCCGGCTTTTATTAATTTCACCAATGGAAATTCAATTTTCTCGTTTCTTCGCTCTTTCCTCGTTATCTCTGCGGCCGCGAAGAATTGCCGCGTGTAGGTTTTTTTGTTTTTCCGTGATCACCACACACTTTCGTTTTCCTTTTAACTACGCCTTTTAAGGCCTTTCGCCGTGACGCGAGAAAAATTCGAGAGAAAAATATTCGCGGCTCTTAACGCTGCCTAAGTGACCTTCTGGAAGTTAATTTATCACTGGAAATAGCCCCCAGGTTCCCGCCATTTGTTACCTCTGAGGTTTAACGCGAGAAACTTCTTCCTCGTTTCTTCCCCCTCGTCCTTTTTTTTATTATGGGACGTTTAATAGAATTACCCGTTGTAGCGTGCAACGTCAGTCGTGCAAAATTTGTAACGGAAGTCGCATACCGACGTCGAACGCCGAAGGAAACGCTCTCTCGCTAGAATTCTCGCAGAGGACGCGATAAATTCCGCTTCGGTGTAACAGTATTTAGAACATCAAATCTTCCGGCAAGATTGCAATTCTGCTTGCCGCTGGTCGCCCCGGCCTGGATCGCAATTTTCCAACGTCCTATTTTTTTTCCCCCTTCTTCCGACTCTTGTAAATATTTCATCGTTCCTAGCTGTGAGTTTCAAAATCATTAAAGCTGCACAACCAGCGCCGTTGTCGTCGAAGAAAATGCGAAACTTTCCAGTTTCCAGGCTGGCATTTACAGCGTACTTTTTTTCATTGCAACGCAAAAGGCGGGTCGTACAGTTCAACGTGCAAAACATTCTGTACGCGAGAGAAAAGTAAATAGATACGAATCGATATTGCGTTCGTTCAATAAACGAGTCGGAATATCGACGATTCGTTTTCGACGGTAACTCTCGGTAAAACCGACCGATCGCTAGTGCGACAAAGTCAGATAATCCTTTCAATTATTTTCAAGTAGCTTGGCCCAAGTAAATTAACCTGAGTTTCGCTCAGCCGGAGCACTGGCACTGGGGACCCGATGCCAAAAGTGTGCGCCAAATGGGTGCTGACTGTACGACTAGTCGGAGCGTTAGGAGCGAAAGGGTTAACAATTACACCTGTAGCTGAATTTTTCTAGAAACCGAAGAAAGATTTTTTTATTCTAACAATTTCTTATCGCATAAGAAAATATCGATTAAATCCAGCGTTCGTAATGAAAGGTTTAATTGCTTGTCGATCGATACACTTCGTAGTTGATTATTACTCGTTGATTATTACCCGTTGGATTTATTTGAAGGAGACAGGAGGATTTCGCGCGATAGGAAAGATGCGAGTCTAGTGTAATAGCTGGTAATTTATTGTTACAGCTTACGGGTTAGGTAACCCGTTTTATGGCGAATCACGCGCGATACGATCGGTCGGGAAAGGTTGTATCGCGATACAGCGATGTCGACCGGCTAACAAAACAATGAAACAACAAAACGCGCCCGATCTATCTTTCCGCGCTGCGCCCGCGCGCCAGCCCTCGAATAAACGATATTTTTGGCGACACGATTTAAACGCGGCGGTTCCCTTCCCTTTTCAGACTCGTGCTCGATCGCTCGGTTCAATCTCGTGTTATTTACCCTTTCGCCCCGGCGTGTTGACTTTTTCTGTAATCCCGCGCTCTGTTGAACCGGGATTGGAAGAAGAAGAAGAGGCGTCCCGTTCGATCACGCGCCGTGCCGCGCGCGAGCCGGAGTTCCACGCGATTTTCTGACCCGGAAAAAGCCTTCGGCCCACCCTTCACCTCCGTGAATATCCAACTTTTATTAAAAATTCTCATCCTCCGTTATGCCTGTGAAATTACACGGCCGCCGCGAACAATCCGGCGCGCCGGCACGCGTTCGCACGTGTTGGTGAAAATTAGAGGAAAAATCGCGGCTAGGAAAATAATCAGCGACATTGCACGAGACATTTTCGCTCGTTGGTGGTTAAACGTAACTTCCCTAATTGCTGCAGGCGTTTACGATCTACGATCTGTTTTCCCTCCTTCGCTCTTCGGCGGCAAGATTGATTCGTTAAGTTTCTGTTTGACAGGGTGGATAAGTTTTGATATATTGGCCTGTCTTCGGTCTGGTATTGGAGCGCGAGAGTCAGTCTTTGCCCGAGCAACGAGTTAAGTTGTCGCTCGGGATCGCTCGCGGGATTTAACGCTGCTACGTTTTCTTTGATCCTCGTCGTTTGTCCCCTGTTGTCCATCTACGCGAACAACTTATTAATTATCTTCAAGGTGGAGACGATTAAAGAAAACGAATTGGGAAACGAGGTTTACGTCGTATCTGCGTTTGTATAACTCTATCAGTCTGTCTTTATCAACTCTCGACTTTACTGATTACACAGTTTTCCAGTTAAGAAAAGATTCGATGTATTATATTGATGCAGTAATCGTTGTGTAATCTACCGATTAGCATGCAACAGTAAATAGTAACCGGTCAAACAAACCGTGGTTACAGCGCGTGACAAACTCGCGTCCCGAATTTCCCGTCGGATCAAATGAAGCGCGTCGATTTCGCTTCGATCAGCGAAAGTTACCGAATGGTTCGGTTTACCTCTCCTGCGGTGGGCGTGCAAACGGGAAGGATCCCCTAAATGAATAATAAACGTGGTACGTTCCGTCGTCGCAAATGTTTGCGACCAGGCCATTTTAGAGTAAAAACGTTTCCATTGTAGCCAAAGATCAGCAGCGAGAAGTGCTACGGTGGAATGAGCAAAGCCTCGTGACTTCGTTCCGATCGATTTTCACAGCCATTATCCCCCATTTAGATGTGCTTCGACGTTCCGCTTAAAATTCTGACCCCCTTTTGTCCATTTGCGTCTAGAGCCGGTCCTTGAACTATACCTAATGGCGCACAGCTCTGCGCACCATCTATCCAGCCCCTACGATTCTATCTTTTGTCTAACGACTCATGCGAGAACACCTCCCCCCCCCGTGAAAAATAAAGTTCTCCTCTCCCAACAATGCCTGATTTAATCACCTTGCTTAAGACGAACTTAATGGCCTCCCAGGAATTAATGATAAGATTTCGAACGAAGGCGATTTCTTATCTACGCCGAGGGTGAACGTAAAAGGGAAAATGCGGGATTAAGTGAAAATGCCAGTCGTTGCGAAAAAAGGGTGGAGTAACTTTGATTTTAATGTCGAGCTAATGCTAAAGGATAAGCGTACCTTTCGCGCAAGTTATCATCCTCATCTTATTTAAGAAGCGCTTCCGGTGAAATTAATTCGGGAAACGGAGAAAGAACGCGCGGGCGAATGAAATTTTTAATCATTCCCCACTCTATGCGATGTGTGTGCTGGCTAAGCTCGCGCGTATTCCCAGCGGTGTGTATACACTTTTCAAAGTGTAAACCATTCTCCACGTTTTCGTAGCCTGTCCCAATGCCTTTCGGCGTGTATAAATAAAGAAGCGTCCGGAGGCGAAATTGACGCGAAATTCATTTTTGACCCGTTCCTTATCCATCGTGCCCGCGCACGACCTCACGAAAATATAGTATGCCCAGCGTGAACTACATTCCTTCTTCTTTCTTTCTTTTCTTTTTTTTTTTGGCACTTTTTGTTTCTCAACATCCTCCGGGGAATATACACACAGGACGTCCATGTGAAATTGACACGCCGCGAATTTATTACTATGTCAAACCTGCGAGCACACACCCACCACCTAATCCCTTCTACGTTCGTGGCCAAAGGTTCGTTGCTGTTCCGTTTGCATTTGCAATATTAACGCGTTCGCTGTGTAGGCTCGAGTCGACACGGACTTTTACATTTTTACGAACATACATAAAAACGGAGGTGTTTCTAGGTAACTTGCTGTTTTAGCGAAATTATAGAAAAATTTTCTTGAAATCGCATAAAATCGTTGATGTCGTATATTACTTCTGATGGAATTAGATTTTAGTGGAAAAACACGCGTATCCAGTAAACATTGAGAAAATATATATTTATTAAGAGATTTTATGTGGAACGTTCTTTACACGTTGTTCGGTCAGAAGAAGAAATGCGAGTGATCACGTGGAGTGGCATAGTAACAGAGAAGAGAAAACACCCCGATAATACCGCTACAGCGGAACAATAGAAAAAATCGGAAACAGTCAAAATGAGTGGCGACATCCCTGTTCCTAAAGGTCAGCAATCGTTGACCACCAACAATTTATGAAAAATTTCGCGAGATAAGGGATAAATTGCGTTCGTTGCAATTCGATGATGCACCGTGCGACGTGACTGGCCCCCGACTGTCTGTGTATATCGCGCGGTCCGTTTAATTATTTGGATGTCATTTAACGTGACCGAAACGGCAAGCTTCTTCAGCGAGGCTCTGCATTGTTGCGCGGTGTATTTTAACCGGACAATCGAGAAAATTAATTCATTTGCCTTGCGTTGATGAATCGTGGACAGAAGCTTCAGCGGCTTCCACCTCGTCGATGCACCACCGGGCAAATACCTTAAATAAACGGCTGGCAGTTCGTTGCATAAAGTTGTTTCATGGTGAATGTCATTCTATATTTAACGAAGCGGAGGTCGATGAGGGAAAAGGGTCAAGCGGCGTCGTCTTTTTTTAACCAGGTTCAACCTGGTGAATGGAGCAGCCACCTTTCGCGCTTTATGTTAAGCAGACGCGGGCCGCGTTCTTCCTGTTTTTATTCCTGTTGGAATTTCGAGAAAACGACGTCCCACGTACACGGTACTCTCCATAAGAATAGCTGTTTCAAGCGACTTGCCGGATATTCTCGCTTCGGTGGACGTTCCTCCCGAGAGTTTCTCTAGGAAGCTGGATCAGATTTTCTTCGTTATTTCTTTTCCCTCTCTCTCTCTCTTTCTCTCCCTCTTCTTTACCGGCGACCGAGGCCTGGGAAAAGGAAAAACGCCAGTCCCCTTTAAAACGAGAAAGTGTCGTCGCCATCCATCGACGAGGCGAAAAACTTTTAACCTTGCGCGAGACGCTCTGTCTCTGTGTTCGTCGGTTTGAAGTGGATGTTACAGAACCATGTGTTAAGCTCGCTAGAGAGATAGATAGATAGATAGATAGATAGATAGATAGATAGATAGATAGATAGATAGAGAGAGAGAGAGAGAGAGAGAGAGAGAGTGTCGCCCGGCGGAATCCTTGAAACGTACGTAGAGAACCCGACTAACCTTGCGTTATTTGTGTCCTCGTTGTTGGCCTCTGTTGTTCGTGAAAAAGAACCAAGAAAAAAAAAAAAAGAATGAGAAGGCGAAAGAGAAGGAGAGGCGGTGGGAACGGAAAAAGATAATACAGGCTTCGCTTGGGAGGGTGGTTTTTTTTTTTTTTGTACAACGGTGGCTATGATTCGCGGTTTTTCTTTTTTAACCGTGCATCTCGTCTCTCCGTCTTTTGCACGATAGAAACGAATAAAAACGCGTGGCTTTACGACCATTAGGAAATTGTTCGGGGCGACCTACATTATTCGTGGCGAAAGGGATCGTAAATATGTTCGTACCGTCGTTGGAATCGTTCTTTGACTGCCGTAAAGTGGTCTGTAAGACGAAGTCGATGGCAACGAAAGTTCGATCGTAAAGATTTCGAAGATCGAAAGAATCGACGAACCGACCGACGGTGTCGCTGATAATTCATTGAGAATATCCACGGTAGATCGGTCAGAATCGTTGGAATTTCAGGATCAATGTTTAAACGCCGACTCCGTTTTTCTCACCTTTGTCCGTTATTTACACCGAAGCAGTTTCAGTTGCTCGGAAAAGCCCGTACTCGCAATTAAAATAGAAATTGCGCTGCCGATGGTCGGATAAAGTTTCGAACGGAAAAGGCAGCGCAGTCGGCGATCTGGTTCGCGTGGTAGCTAAACGCAGCACGTTCCCCGCGCGAAACGGAGCACGTTAAAACGAAAAAGAGGGTTATTAAAGTGAATTGCACGTTCGGCAAGAACTCGCGACGTGCGGCCATTCAACGAGTAAATGATAGCTACGAGTTTCATTATCGAAAGTAATTCAGGATCGTTAAACAGCCTCGTGCTCGCAAGAAGAAACGTTGCGTTGTTCGGAAGTTTCGCGTGTCGGGGAACGGTTGTGAACTTCGGGGCCGAGCAGCCTCGAGCGTTCGAGAAACATTTGTCTTTCATTAATCAAGCTCCAGTTTCGCGTTCAAACGATCTAAATAATTTTCAAATTGATTCTGTCCACTGAGGCTGAATCGCGATTTCATCGATCGATGCTAACATCCGAGGGAACGGAATTTTTCCCTCAACTTTTCGTGGAATGTTTAAACGATGTTTTACAACTCGAGGAGAGTCAGCAACGACGCCCGTTTTAAAATCGAGGCGTAAGGGCCGATGTAAATCGAACGTCACATAAAACCGCGACCGTATACACGTACATACATATATATAGGAAATAATTCGCCGACTTGGAAGAGTTATTCGCGCCTATTTCGGGAACGTAATGCGATGATGGATTACTCTCCGCTCGCTAGTTCCGATAATGCGTCATAATTCGTTTCGACGGGACTGCGAGGCAGCGTCCTCCCCCGCGTTGCGAACCCAATATCTCTCGTCTCGGAAAAGTATCCGAATGCGTGCGGAACTTGAAACGAAGTTGAAGTGAGTGGCAGGAGAGATTGAATGCTCATCGATTTCCGATCAAACGGAGATCGAGTAGATCCATAGAGATATCAGAAATATCGGGCTGTCTCTAGCAGAGAGCGAGACCAGGCGAAGGGCAATCTCGTAATGGGGCCACAGTTTCATCGACGTCTCTTTCCTTTCGATTCGCTCGATCCTTTCCACGACTCGTTCATCGGCGACGGTTCGTTCATTGGCTCTCTGTCTACTTAATATATTCTCCAGCCAGGCTCCTCCAGCCTCTTTGATCGTCTTTCGGTAATCAGCGCCACTTCAGATTGGCTAGCTGAAGGCAATTTATTTTTCGACCCGATATTACGACTCCGCTCGCCTAGCCGCAGACCGACCAGTTCTCAGCCAGAGCATTTCCAACTTCCATTATTCTTCTTGCCTCTGCGTCCATCGGCGACCACTTTCGTTTGCTTCTCATCGGTCCATCGGTCCGCTCCGATTATTATTTATCGTTCGACGGAAGGAATCCATAAACGTATACGTTGTTGTTCGTCGTATCTGTAGATACCAAACCCCCGGACGAAGATCGATCACGTCCCGCTTTCTTCGCTTCGCGATACTCTGCAACCAGCCCTTTTATAAATCACTGATCTCGTTAACTCTTGTTCCCTTCTTTCGTCCGCGGCTCGTTTACAAACGTCGATATTGCTACGCCGCTCGTCGTGCTTAACCAGACGGGTTTTTTCCTACCTCGATCGTTGTACGCTTCGTACACGTGTCTTCTTTCTGAAATATCGGCGACGGTGGTAGTTTGCATGAAGAAACGCCGTTTTGCAAGAAGCGGATTTTACCAAGGAACAGGTAGTCTGTAGAGTCGGGAAAGTTTCGTCTCGCGTTCATATTGTTGTTACTTCGAGCTTTCATGGAATGAAATCTACAGCGCGACGTTAATTAGACCCGTTAATGCTCACTTGTTCAAACTCACAAGCTGTTATACAGATTCGTATTTCTCGCGTATCTCTAGCTTCTAGTTTCACTGCTGAACGTACTTCACTGGAGTACGAATATGCAAGGAAGCGCATAAATTTCTCCCAGAGGGATGAATTTTTATTTCAATGTTCTCTCCCCTCTCGGCGAGATATCGCTAAATATCGTTTGTCACCTCGGCCCCCCGATATATCCCCGTTTTACCGGCTCGCGCAATTTTCCGGTTTTGAATCATTAATCGAATCCGTATTATACGCGGTCGGCGATCTGTCTATAATAGTATTCCGCGTGGGCGAAATTTTGTAAAATTTAGGTCGCGATACAGCTTGGTCGCGTTTCATGCGATATTCAACTAATTGGCTTGCACGGTTGGTCCACGTAATCGATACCTTGGTTACGACCTGTATCAAAACGCGCGAAGATAATTTACGATCGTTGATCTCCAATCGACGCATCAATCTCTGATTTTCAGATATCAATTGTCAAGAGCATACAGACTCGATCGTTCAAACGCGAGCTCTATGAAGCGAAATTAATCTATTCGATCGAGATAATTTCTGGAGATTATCGGACAGTATCGTGGCGGTGGTATCATCGACAAAGTATTTTTCTAGAAATTTCGAATTTTTTATCACTCTCGTGTTTGACAAACACCGTTAACGGCCCGTTAGTTAATTAACGAATTATCACCGATCGTCCGTTTTCTTCGTCGTCGTTTCAATTAAGAATGAAAGCTAATTACTGATTGTAGAGACAGATAAAATTCGAGTGGCTTGAAAGTGATTCATTTACCTCTTCGTAATCTCGAGTCTCGCTTCATCTCGCGCGCGATCGCACGTACTATCTGTACTATCTGTTCGTTGCGACAATGTTTAAATCGGCTGTTCGTGACTGGGCACGATCGTCGTTCGCGCAACTCTAGGAAGCGCAATCAGCGACCTTCAATATTCAAGTGAAATTCCCAGGATTCAAAGTGCGCGATCAACGAATGAATAACACAGAATCCCGATGTTCATCTATCGGTCGCGTAGGAGCTGTGACGTTTCCAGTGAAAGCGGTCCAATAAATTCCTTGAGATTTATGGAAGCGCATCGTGCGCAGCTGGACCTCTCGACGATCGTCAACCGTTCAGAGGTTGCGCGCAAAGCAGAAGGTAGAGTGTCGCGAAGTGATGGAATTAATATTATATTGTATACTTGGGAAAGTTCTTCTTTACGCTTAGAGACTTGGCAAAATAAAACATCACGTATTTTTGAGAAATGTCTTCCTGCAAGTGATAACAGTTAGTGTTGATGACTGTTAATGATAGGTTGCAGAGACTGCGGATCGATAGTCTGAATTTGAACGTGAAAGATAAGAAAAAAGTCAGTCGCTGAAAGGATAACGTTTGATTGAGGAATACGAGTAGGTCAAGGTTGCTACACAGATATTACAAGACGTAAATTTTTGCGATTCATCATTTAAGTTACCGCACCCGGACGGAAATATCACAAATCTTATCGTGTCTAATAAGATACGTGTATAAATATCTCGCAAATTAACAAACACTGGCTGTCACGCGAATCGTTCGAGAGTTTTCAAGGTATTTAGTCTCAATCCCTCTTTGACGCTTCTGGAATAGAAAGTAGAATGCTTCTCGAATTCTTTTCTTCGTCGCTGAAATCCTTCTCCTCGAATACTTTTTTATTGCTCCCTCTATTGTTAGAATCATTTTTTAATATCCTCCTTTTTGTTCTTAGAACTTTTTTCTTGTTGTTTCATGCAAGAATTCGTCTTGCTATTCTGTCCTGCCGTCTGGCCTTTCTCGATCCACGGAAAAGTAGAAAGCACGTCTTCGAATGTAGAAATTGTTTCAAGATTCAATTTCTCATCGCGCTCTCGAGGGTTGACGAGCCACTTTCCATCATTTCGACGACTCTTGTCCGCGAAAGAAAACTAAACTTGGAATGTTTCGCAACGAGCAAAGTGATCGAACCAGGAAGAGTTTCGGCGAAAGTGATCACCAGTGACCGCTGACTGACCACGGAGTTCACAGCCAAGTGGTCGACCAAAGGGTAGTTTGATAGTACAGGGCAGATTCAAACACCCCAGTGCTCGCAGGAATCGGAAGCATTGGAATTAATTAGACTCCATTGTGAGGAAGTCGGGTGTAAGCCAGCTTCTGATATGAATCCCAATGGGATTGCCTTATGCTTGACACTAGGAATCGCTGGTTGGGCCATTCTCATCTATGAATGAATATCTGCAAGCGTTGTTATTTCCATTTCCGTTCTCAGGAAAGAAAAAGGAAAAAAAAATATACCAAGTTTGCTTAAAATGACAGAAAATTTCACTTGGAAAGCTGCCTTTAAAGTGTAAAAATTATTAAACCACGTATTAGTAAGTTGAAATTCTGGAATTCCCGGGCATATACAAATTTGTTTCCAGAGCCAGGTTTGCTGCGTTCCCGACGCAGTTTTTTTTTTTTCGACGAAAAATAAGATGCAATGTTGCACGCGTACGCGCGACCGTGATTCATCACTTTAATTCAGAACATTGTTGTTTTGTTAGAGAGTGCATTACGCAAGTTAGCCAGGCAATAGAGTGCTCGACGACTCGTGGTCCTCCGGTTTTATTTGCCCGTGTCCTGTTTCGCGTGTGTTTGCTGAGTAACTACGAAATTTCTCGGTTCGTTTCGTAGACACTAGAACAATTTCGTATATGGACGGAAACGTGGTCGAGCGGTTGGGCATGGAATCATGGTGCAATAAGTATTTCAGAGTTGTGCCGTGCGGTCCTTGAAACCACTCGAGTGCACCAGAAACAAGGGAAAAGACTGAAAGACAAAAAGGAAGGAGAGAGAGAGAGAACAGAGAAACCTGATTTCCGTGGCATAGATCCCGGGAGCAAGTGTTACGTGAAATAATGCAAAAGGCGGCTTTCTTTACATTTTACATGGATGAACACGACCACCTGCAGGCACCGTTCTCTCGCATTGGCCGCGTTTGCACCCGAGAGGCTAAGGAATGAATGGCTGTGTGACAGGAGTCGTAAAGTACGAGCGCCCATTTTTACCAGATCGATAGAATCGGCAACGAGTTAACCTGCAATAATGAGGAGAAACGAAAGTCATAACTCGGCAATACTCTTAGCTCTAACGAACGATCCGCCAGCGGATGTCGATCGTATAAAATCCAAGTTATTCAGTGCCATTGAGCTCTGATCGATTTGCATTTGTTTTTGAGATTTTACCGTAACGTGGACAGAGGCTGAAATCCTTTCAAAGGATAATTAATATAATCACGCCGCTTGATCGGGCGGTTGTTGTTCGCGCTTAACCCATAACTTTGCCGCGAAATCAGTATCGAATTTTATCACCGATACAAACTGGAACAATGAGATCTGTAATTACGATCTCGTTTATTGGACCGTCGATATTTGCGCGTTTGCAGGAAATCGTGAGTCATCGAAACGCATACGTACATCTACAGACACTGTGCGCGATACGCGAGAACGCGGGTAAGTTTATTTATCGCTATCGGGGATAGCCATACATTTGAATCATCGCTCTCCCCGACATTTTAATTTACGAAACTGCGATGCAACTTCCACGAAGGCCATCGAAGATTTCAAGATTTCTTATCCACTCTCCTTGACGCCGCGTGTAATTGGATCGCTTGATCCTCAGGTCTTTACCGTCACGATTATTTCGCTGTCTCACGCACGTAACGCGACTCACCTAGTTCTAAAAATCGAGAGCCGCACGCCTGTCCCTTTGGAACAATAAGGGCAAATGGATAACATCTGATCGTTTAGTTTTACCTTTGATAAAGGTCGCCGAATAAATCCAGCGGAAGCTACCGCTATCGAGGCACTATCAACTTCGAACATTAACGCCAGTGCTCGTTCTTCCGCCCTAGTCCCGCTGATTATCTCTTGCACTTCACTTCTGAACAATGAGCCGCTCGCCTCCGTATCGCGCAGACCTCGTATCCTTGAACTTTGCGCTCCACGTCATTCAGAGGCTTTCGGCAAGGGCCATTTGCGTGCTTCTCGCTAATTGCCGGAGCAAGGTGACGTATTTTAAGGAACGTAAACGTACGACGTATCTAGAAATGCCGGTCTCTCACCATTTCGAGGACTCGAGGACGAGTTCCGCGCGTTCTTCACGTCTCTTCTCTCTCCTTTTATCGCGTGTGCTCACTCCCGTCGCCCTCCCTTCTCCGACAGCGACGATTTCGTCGCTTCCGGCGCACCTCGTCCTCCTTTTCCGTCTCTCGTCTCAGATTCTTCGTTCTCTCTCTCTCTCTCTCTCTCTCTCTCTCTCTCTCTTTCTCTCTGTCTGTCTCTTTTCTTCTCAGGTTCCATTATCATCGGCCAACAATGTCGATGAAAAAGCTTGGTTTTCGATGAACTTCTATCCCCCTCCTCCTGAGATTATCGACGCTGACAAACTGACACCCTCGCCGTGAAATTGTAGCTGACCGGTTCACCAATCATCCGTTCGGTTCTCTCTTTCGCGATACACCCACGGTGCTATTAGTATGACACCTCTAGTTTCCTCGATTCACTGTCATCCCAGCGACTTCCTCCCCTGTCGCGTTTGATCTTAAGTCGTGATCCTCCCCACGGAATTAGGAACTGGATCGAACGATGCAAGTTTAAATTAGAATTGATTCAGCTGCTGGTGTTCCGTCGGAATAATTAAGTCGAGAGGTAGTTGTACAAGTCAGATTCACCCCGCCAACCAAAAATCCAAGTCTTTTCTTTCCCACTCATTTTAACGTGAACTTGATTTCCTCGACTTTCGTAAAGTGAAGTGTGTCGAGTGAATGCTCGAATGTACTAGGGTGGTTTCTTCTTACCGATTTTTTTTTTTTTCAATAAAACATCAAAATACGAGGGAATATTAATTTTGTTAATTTTAAATTAAATTCAAAAATTAAATCTTTTATTAATTTTATTAAATTTTATTAATTCTTATTAAATGTGAATTAAATTTTCATCAGAGAAACTAATTTCATTAATTTTAAATTAAATATGTGATTTTTTTCATTCCGTTTTGAAATGTCGACCGCTGGAGCGTTTGCAAATTAATAAAAAAAAATAATACAAATTTACGGATTACAAAATTACGAATTTTAGCAGGAAATGATTTTTGGCCCACCCTTATACCTTCCACCAACCTTTAAATTTCAAATAATGTTGAAATACAGAATTCAGTGACGTAAATTGAGCGAAAAACAGTTGACTGTTGATGGATCAAACAACGTCGATCGACCCTCGTTGCTCCTACGTATCTACCCTCACATTTTTACGCTGCCCGTAATTTTTCTTCTCCTCGAAAGTTCTCGTTTTCAAGCGAAAGTATCAAGAGATGCGTGAGTTTCAGTAGCTGGTTTCTTTCGCAGGTACACGTCTTGTTTTAGACGTGTTTCCAACAGTTTGAAGTTTCTTTCTGGTCACGGCGCTCGCGAAGAATTTTCCACGCAACGTTCCTTCAGGACTTTCTTTCCTCGTCAAACTGGTTGGAAGGCCGTCCGAACAGCTTCTTAACTTTAGGTCAGCCCTTTGTTAAAGTCTCGCCACGACGTAGTAAATTAGAAATTTGTGGACGTTGTGTTTAACGGGCGTCAGCTTCGAGGCTGGCGAACGATTTTAGGTGCGCTCCGTGCCGGAGCACGAGGTAGGCTAGGAAATATGCGTCTCTCGTAAACACTCGAGCGTCTCTTTGCGAGGATGCTACGAGGGCTCTCGCGTCGCGTTTGACAGCATCTTAAACCTGGCTGAGCGAGGATTTAGGGTTAAAACGTCTGCGGATAACTGCTTATCACAGGCTTATGCTTCAAAATAGGGTTATGAATCATAATCCGCACTGATTGGAGCTTCGAACAACTTCGTTCGAACTTGTCAACGGGAAACGTTGTCGCCGATCTTTTGAAATTTTTGTTTGAAATCGAAAGAGCAAATTGAATTGCTTGGAACAACGTGAGCGGGAAACGTTTGTTCGTAGACTCGCTAATTGTACTATGAACAATTCTATTCGTTGCGACCAACACGACAAGTGCAGAATAAGCTTTGAAACGTTCATTTCAGACAGTGATTACGAACGAAACGAGAAGTTGAATTTGATACGAGAATTTCTCCTAGTTACTCGCGATCGAAGATTTTTAAACGATTTTATGCGTCTCTCTGGTATGAGATGTTTTAAAATGTAAAAAGGAGGATCCCAGCAACGGACAATTTAATCGTGGCTTAACAACCATAACGTGCACTGTGATATGCTAATAACCTATATTGGAAATCATTATCGTATCCGCGTAAAAGTTATCAATTATCAATTAGACGTATGGCTGCCGCGTAACGCGTTATAGATTCGCGCAGAACGTTCGCGTATCGACGTGATTGTGAAACGTACATAGTACACACGTACATACGTGTAGAAAGCTCGTTCTCGAAGCTAATTTCACAGAGTTGAGCAACAAGCTCAACGCCGTTGCGCAAAGATGTCCGATAAAAGGTATTGAACATTTATTTGTAGCTTTGAACGCGAGCTTTGCCGCTGCATCTGTCGCGACAGTGAAAGGATCGACTGTTTATCGCGCATCTCGCTTTAAATATCTCGGCTATGTCCGCTGCACATTGATTGGAAAATATTTCACAGTTCGCCTCTCTTTTCCTTCGTGCGTGCTGTCGTTCTTCTCTCTTTTTTTTCTTTTTTTATTTCAAACACACGATCGATCCGATCTCGTTACCGATAAACAATAATCTTTCCGTTCGAGCTCGTTTACCAGCACGCGGTGTTTCAATCGGTTCAATAATAACAAATGCATGTTCAGCTCTACGTCGTACATCGCGAGATCATCACATGCGTCTCATCGCAAAAAGTCAAGAACGAGTTCATTTGTGTGTAAAATCGAGAGATGCTCCTCTACCTCACTGTCTGTTTCACTTTCGAGAATCCAATTTTCCTCGTATAATCCGCGGACAATTCGATTCGATTCGATCCGACGGCTCCTGTCGCGGCGTACGTCTACACGCGATAGGCAACGTTATTCGAAAGATATCGCGGCTTTTTCTCCCCACCGTTGGCCATTTTTGAAGTTAGCCTCTGCACCGTTGAAATGGCGGCGCATATTTCAACGCGGCGGCGGTGCACTCCATCGTCGAGCGCGAAGACGGGCTGAACTGTAGTCGGAAAATCGATGGGAAATGATATCGGGAAGAAATAAGGTATTCCCGGCTCTATTACTAGAATTTAATGAAATTCTCGGATATTCCCCGAAGCCGCGTTCCTTTTTCTCTCTTTTTTTCTTGTCTCTGTCTCTCTCTCTCTCTCGCGCGCATCCGTCGAAAAACGACGACCGAACTGTGTATCGATTTCTCCGTGTGGACGCTAACGAGAACTTTTTCGTCGGTTTTTTGTCATTAGCCACGTCAGTGAAGCGACAGTTCTCGTGCGCCGGGAGAGAAAGAAATCGGCCCTCCCCTCGTGAAAACGAGAATTTCAAATACCTAGAAAATACGTGGGGAGGCCGGGGGAAAGACGCGATGAAAGGATGAAAGCCGCGAGGAGGAGCTTTGACTTGGCCGACGCCAAGTCAAAGCTTTTTCCCCCGAAAATTTTGTACACGTACATACATGGCTGCGACGCACGCCGGTTTAACGCGGGCATGGTAACAAGAGGACGAATTGCCCACTTTCGAAAATCATGAATAATGTATTCTCCTGTGGTATAACTCGAGTAAACTACAGTGAAATAGCCATCGAAAGCGGGCTAACGCGAGTTCGAAACGGTTCCGACAGAGCTCGGCCAGTCTCAGCCATTTATGGCAACAATATCTGTCGCAGTGTGTTTCGAGTATCACGTGCGTTGAATAGTTTTGTGAAAAACTAAGCCACCGGACAAATGTGATAAACGGAACAACGAATTATGAAAACAGAATAGAATAGAAATATGAAAGCAGAATACGATAATAGGATAACGAAACGAAATGTCACGTACAGAAACGAATATTTTACCAAACCTTGAAAAACTCTACCGTGGTATAGAACGAGAAGATGCGAAAGAAGAATATTTGACAACGAAGTAGCGAGTCCAAAGGATGATTGAAATAATAATGTAGGAAAAAACAGACAATACGAAATTAAATCCACGTAGTTTGTAATAAATAGATTTATTTAAAAGTAATTAAGGAAAACTGAATAAATCCAAATACGACGACGACAAAGAGATATTAAGTTCTCTCGCGACTCGTTACTCTCTACTTTTAAAAATTTTGATTTTCATCCTTAAAATTTCATCCTTAAAACCTCTGTCTTCGTACGCACTTCACAGACACACACACAATCACAAATTTTACGTCTCTTACGACTCAACGGCGATTAGAGAAACAGTCCCAAGTTTAATTTTTTTCACCATGACAATCAGATACTATCGCAGCAAGTGACAGTTGCCCCGTTCTTAGACTACACATTTCAGGAAGAAATTCTGAAAAACGAGACTTTCTCACGCCACAATAATCTAGTCTGTTATACGACGTTGTAGTATAATTCGAGCTGTAATTCATTTGAAGCCGCGAAGAAACGAAAGAAGAGCGATGAAAAGGAAAGTAGAGTGGTCAAACACTAATTGCAAGCGGTCAAGATGATTACGCGCGAGCACAATAACGCTTTGAACAGCAGCGAATGTTCCATTCATCGAACAGAACACTGTAAGCTCGTCGGCGTAGCTTTAATTCCCCAAGATTTCCAGCATACCGATGCACGTTGACGTGTGCATCGCGCGGCGGCCACACAAAGCGTTCCGGGATGCATGAGGAGCCTGACCGGGCTGACGCTCGCAGCATTCTCCTTTGCGGAATATTTCGACCGGATGTCGGACCATGCTCGTTATTTCATTCGTTTGCGCGTGTCGTACGGGGCAACAATTGGACAACGAGACGAAAATCACGACGCCGAAATTGGGCCAGGTCACACAGGACACGGTAAGGAGAGCCGGCGAAATTTTTAATGAAAGAGAACGGCGCGATCGGAGCGTGAGAATGAAATGTTGCGGCTTGCGCTTGATGTGAAGAGTAGAAAAAAGGAAAAAAGAGACATGCGCGTACATTAATTTCTAGATATGAGAAATTTAAAAGAAGAAAATTTAAAAAACGATTTATGAGTAATTATTACGGGTATAATTAATCTCGTTCTGGTTCACTTTGTTTCATTTTTGGTCCATTTCCCGGAAATTTTCATCTCTCAGGACACACACACACACACACACACACACACACACACACACACACATATATCTCCTTACACGATTCGTTTCGTTCGTTAAGAGGCTTTCGCGAATTTATATCTGATAACTTCTTGCACGATGCCCTGAGACTCATAACTCGCTAAATTGGTTCGCATTGCATTTCGGATCTCTCTCGCAAGAGAGTCGCAATTCGTTTCTTCAACGACTAAAAAGCTTGCCTCCGGCAAGTAATACCTTTTACTTCGTCCCTAGCTTCACGATTATACGGCTCGAGTCTCACTTCTGACGACTCTAGATCTCTTTAAGCTCAAACACGTGGCGATTCCTCGAAAGACTTTGAACAGCCCTTCTATTTATTTGTAAATGGAACGAACAACAGGGAACGAAAGCCAGGGGCCGACTTTGATCGTCTCGGCGTCGAAGCTTTTTGTACCGTATTTATTAATCTTTTAAAAAAAAAAGAAACAAAAAGAACCAAAGCAGTGAGAATCTTACGGGCGTCGGTAAAATCCCGAATTGTTCTCTCGAAGATCGCACAATAACGGTGAAACAATAACCATGTTCCGTGTTTATTATTAAATTGAGAATTGACAATGGAATACAAGTGTTGTTCGGAAAACTTGAAATTGCTCTCTGTCGAGCTTTCAACAACCAATTCTATCGTCTAAACTTGTTACCAAAGGTGTTTCCGATCAAACGAGCGTGTCGCGTGCGTGATGTCTGTTTGAAAGAAAGCAAAAAAAAAAAAAAAAAGAAAAAAGAAAGAGAAAGAAAAAAGAAAGCATTTTTAAATTACTTTATCGAAAAGCACCAAGCCTCTCGCTCATGCATTCCTCCCTTTCGAATTTCCCTTGCCAATCGAGTCGAAAAGCCTAACACGTACCGTTTTCCTTTTTCTTTTTTTTTTTATCTTTTACTTCCCGAGGGAAAGTCGCACCTCGTTTTTTTTTTTTTTGGCTTTCGAATAATGCACGATTCGCAAATGCAACATTTTCGTTTGATAAGCGGCGCAAGAAGATAGCGGAAACTGTTTGTTGACAGCTGGCGACGAAATACGCGTGAGGTTTAAAGGAAGAAGCGACGCGATCGTTAATCCAAATAAATTCTAGATAAAATTAAACTCCTTTTATATGTTCTGACAAAAGTCCATCTTTGAATTTAAATACTTTACGTTATATGTCTTGACGAATGAGAGATGCATTGAGAAATAAAAAGAGTATAAATTCTCATCTAAGCAATTTTTTCATATAATCTTTCAAAGAATTTGCAACGTTCAAACAAACTATCTTGTTCCCGGGGAAAATTGCGCGAATATTATTTTTCTATCAAATTCCTCGTATCTTTCGAGAGCAACGCCTCTTAACACGTTGATCGCCGAGCGCAAATCAAATAAATTTCTTGCCGGGCCACGAATCCTTAGGTGTCCTATTATTTTTACGCTTTTTTCTTCATGTTCTTGTTTTTTACTCTTTTTTTATGTTTTTGTTTTTTATTTCTTTTTGTTGAGTTTACGACATGTACGTGCTTCGGCGTTAGCTCGTCAAATTAGAAGATTTTACACGTTTTTTGCATTCCTCAAACGTAGACTAGAAATTTAGAGAATTTGCAACGAGGCTCCTAAATCCCGTAATGTTTCGCAACACATCGCAAATAACTATCATGGTATTATGTATCTTCATGTAAATAATGCAATTCGAAATAATTCAAAAAATTGACTAATATCATTATTACATCGTTGTTTGATATCGAATTTAATTTGTTATTTTAAAAATGATTCGCTCATTTTTCTACTAAATATTATTTACTAAATATCTCTTCTATTATCTACTAAATATTTCCTCTATTCGTCTGCCAAGTATTTCTTGCCTTGAGGTTTAAAAATAAAATCGTCGCCCAATGGAAGTTTGACTGTGAAGTGGGTGATCAACGTGTTAAAATGAGAATAGATCACGGTTCCTAATAAAGCCCGAAATTCATCAGGAACGTAGTTTCGCGTTCTCCAGGGTGAAGTATCTCATTGGATTTTCGAAACTAGATGAAACTGTTCCGCTGAAACGCAACGCAGAAATACTATTGCGCTCCCGCGTTATACGCGTGCTACAGTTTGCTGTCGGGGCCGCTCGAGTGCGTTGTAATTTCCCCGAGCAAAAAATTTCTCCGCTGAAAGCTTCGAGTCGACGAATTACTCTCGTGACGCTGGTAGTTCACTCGTCGGTAGTTATGATGGAATCAAGAGCGGTCAGGCCTCCTGTTCGCGAGAACGTACTTCTCTTTAAAGCACGCCTTTTCTCCTCCAATTGATGTTGGAAATTTACGTTTCATTCCCGAAGCTCGTTAATCGAAACGGAACGTCCGAGCTTTTTTTTGCCAGCTAGCTACCGGCCAAGAGAATTTAAAGATAGACTGCACCGAAATGTTTAACCCTTTGCTCTCGACAAACTTTTTCTATATCGTCTATCAGCAATTTATTTACGAAGCATCACTTTAAATGAAACGATGTAACAGAAATTGGAAACGATCATTCAAATGGTATTTAACACGAAATTTTGTCGATTATATTTTTCTAATGTTTTTGATATCGTTTAAATTTGAAACAATCATCGACCTATGCGTTTACTAGGGTATTTGCTAGAATATACATAGTTTCGAATTCTCCGGAAAAATAATGCCATCATTTTTCAAACGTTCGTAAGAATAGCTGAACGCTTTGACAAATATTAAATTTGATGACTATTTAAGCTTCAACACCCCGAGAGGCTTTCATCTTGGAGTGGGAAACGATCAATTTCGAATATTTTCAAGTACCTCTTCGCAATAGTTTTCGTCCCCGAAAGCATCCCCGAGATGCATTTTTGCTCGAGAGAACTTCAACGCGTGAATCAACCGCACTTTAAAAAACGCGACGGTGAAACCTTTTCCAGAAGGGAAAATATTTTGAGGACCGCGGTTACAAAGATGCTGGCATCGCGATGTTGATTCTTGCCACGTCCCCCTTCGTTTCTTCAAACCACGTTTTATTTTCATTTTCTGCCGCGACGATCTAACAACGATGTCACATTCGTTTCCAGTGTAGCCGGTCTAATCAGAAAGTATATACGCGCGCGATTCTGGTTTCATTATCTCTTGAAATTTATGGAGCGCAAAGCGGAGTGTTGTTGATAATGCAGTGAAACCACGGCCGAAGTGGAAGCAGAATATTTTGCATTACATGGCAAAATCTCGCGAATACTAATCTCACGAAGGCTGGCGTTACAACGCGGATTTAACTAGGCGGACTTAACAAATTGATTTAAGCTGGGTTAAGGGTGTGGAAATGTGGCTTGGGAATTACGTCGAACCGTTGAATATGTATTTTTCTTTAAAAAAAGGAGCATTCTCTTGTTTACATGAAAGTTGTTAAGTGAATTTATGATCTAATGTATGAAAAAGAACGAATGTAGAGAACTTGATTTATTAAACGAGTCATCGAGATTACAGAAAACTAGAGATATGAAAGGATTCCTTTGGAAAAACTTGTTTACAAGATAACCGTGTTTCTCGAACTTTCAAATGCAAGTCGCGTCGACACACGCAATGGTTTTTTTTATCGTAAGTTGAACGCCATTATTTTCACGTTAAGTGCTTAAACAAATTTCCAGTCGCATCGACAAGATATACTTGTAAGATTGCGATCGTGCATCCGTCGTTCCAAACGGCTGTGTACGATAAGCTCGTTGAAACTTCATCTTAAAATCGTTTATCAATTATCGATGTAGAAATCACGACACTCAGTTTCATCCTAGCAAAAAAAAAAAAAAAAAAGAAAAGCAGAACTGAAAGAGAAATCAACGCTTATTGTTCAGAAATTCCAAGCAGAGGTTCACTTTAGCTAAATTTTAGCTAAAATTCAGAACGCACACGCTACATAAATCTTCAGCAACATCTTCCAAAGCCTCGCTCTCGTAACAGTCAAAATCTAGACAGAAATTCGCATCTCGTCTCTATTAGCGCGATGGGCATTGAATTGGCGCAATCAGTTCGCAACTCAAACACTAACGAGGGCAATTTAAGAACGATATCTCAATCTGCACGAGAAAATCATGCAAATGGCTTGACCCGTGACTCTGTTGTACAAATTGTGTTATTCATCAAGTTCCATTAATAGGCCGTGAATGTTTATGCATAATTCTTTTTTTTCTTTTTTGCATCGCCTACCAAACACCGCAAGCGATTACCATACGATTACGTACACGAAGGCCACGGGTGAAAACTATTATTTATATTTCTTTGACTTATGTCTCAATTTTCACGTTCTTTACATCTCGGATATTTCGGATAAAATATCGCTTTGTCGCCTTCTCGATTGCTTTCAACAAATGCACAAACATTCGCAGCCCGTTCATTATGTCGTTTCGTCGATCGTTCCTGCTTGAACCACTGTTGTTATTGTTCTTTGGTCTTTTTTCTCTTTTTTTTTTCCGTTTTTATTATCACCAACGATTCCCTGTATCACCGCAATGAGTGACGTATCGCGATAATCGAGAATCGCGCTGGAAGCAGTCGAGCACTCTCGAATTCGTCGACGGATCCCTCGAGCTAGGCATTTGGTCGTGCTGTCGAAGCGCCTCGAAGCGATTTCCGGCCGTGATTTGCCCAACGGATGGAAGTTCGATTTTATTGTCACCGGAGGTATATTTTAGCATTATAGCAGCGGTAGTATTCCGCCGGCTGGCCCGCTGTAAATGCGGTATTTACGTCGCCGGCTATCACCGGATTCGCCCTGCGCTCCTCTAAACGATTGATATTCCGCTGGGAGCCTGGCCCCGAAGAATATTATTTGTCCTGATACAGTGGCCCGCTGGTGGTAAATACCCGAACGAAATGGCAATGTCATCGTGTTACGGATGGCCCTTGCCACGGCCAATATCCGAGGCCGAGGGCATAGGCACGGGCCTCGCTTCGTAATCGACTTTGAAAATCCGATCGTGCACCTCTCGGACAGAAGGCTTCCCGCTCTCCTTCTTTCCCCCCTTTTTCGCTCCTTTTGTAACGTATTCCGAGCGCGTCTCCTGGCAAGATTTTAATTGAAAATTCGAAGCAGAGAGAACGGACTCGCACGAGTGTCGAGCTTTGTTCTTTATCCGACAAATCCAACGTGATCGGATTGCTCGGTGGCCGTCGAACGGTTCCCGTCCCAAAGTTTCAGCCACTCGACGACTGTCTACGGCCCGGCACGGGACTGATTGAGCCGTCGAATCGATTAAACCAACCGCCAGACAAATTCAACCCTAAAGGGAACGAGGATCGATCCGTTCCCGTTATATTTAGGATATCCTTGTTCGAGTTGTTGCGAGTATCGGTAATCGTTCGAGCGGCGGCAGCCGCCGATGGTTGGACGTTAATTGAAATTAACGATCTCGGGGATAAGGGTGAGTGGATCGTGTAACATCCGGAGAGTAGATCCAGCTGAACGTTGCTCTATAATGTGCCGTGAGAACGTTCGGCGTGGAACGTTCGGATGTTAGAGTTCTGTTCTTCTATAGCCTCGACCTCTCTCTCCCTCTATCTCTCTCTCTTTCTCTCTCTCTGGTTGTCACACACGGTGAACGCAGTATCGATCGATAAACCTGCCGCTGCCCCTTTCGCGGGATGCGAATTGTGAGCTGTGCAGTCACGCGAGCCTCTCGGATGATCTCGACGGCAATGCTCGATGAATCGAGGAAAGATGCTCTCTAGCGGAAGAAAGTTGCGGAGCTAACGTGATTCCATCGCGTTAAGAGCAGCCGCCGTGCGACGTAAATGAAATTTTGGCTCGTGTGGCCTTTCCTCGATCGTACCTAGCCTCGGATCGATCGCTCGTTAAGTGCTTGAGCCCGCGTGAAACGCGAAACAAAGTTCCTTTTTAATCTCGTTCGAGAACGTTCGACGCATCGAGCGTGTGTGCAATTTTTTGCAAAAGTGAGAGAGACTCGAATCGTGCCGTTGTCGAGCGTTTTCTCGAACGAAGAATGAATACCCTTTGCCGGGCTACATATATATACGTATACAAAGAAACAAAGCTTCGAGGATCTTCAGGGATCGCGAGTACCGTGTACCAAGCGAAGATAAACTTTGTCAGAACGAGAGTTCGCGAATCTGGTCGGCAAGTTTGCTACGAGGGGGCCTCGTAACCCAGCGCTATAGGGAAATTAATTTGCTCGGCTGCGGGTCTCAACTTCGACCTTTGTACCATCCGTCGCGTGGAACGATAGGAAAGGATAGAGAACTACAAGGGGATGAAAGTGATTCACACACAGGAGCGATATCAACGCGTTTGTAAGCGTTCTCGCCAGATTGCTTTACTTTTCTTTATTCTCTCTGTCTTTCTTTTTTTTGTCATTTTCTTTCGTATGTATATATATATATTTTTTTTTTTTTTTTTAGTTCTTTTCGAGTCCTCTCAGCAACGTGTTACACCTTGAAAAAAGAGGCTTACGATAGGTAGACATAAGTAGCGTTAAATCGTTAGGTTAATGTTTAATCAATTAGACAAATATATATATATATACATATATTATATATATATATATGTATTGCACCTCGCGTACCCGCGATACGCGACGCGTTTTTAGGCACTTTAGAACGTTACGTACGCGGTGCTAAATACCGTAACATGCTTAGCCCGTACTTTGCTCCATCGATAAGACATTATCCGCGACATTCTTCTTTCTATTATCGTGCACTATCGTTTCCACGCCGTGTCATTCTGGCACATACCCGTCTAGCGATCCGTAAACATCTTCCTTGGAAGCTCGTCGAAAGTTCTGACTGCTGAATGTTCCCCGCTGCGACACGATTTCCCTCCTACGCGCTCTTGGCGGTTTTGCACGCAGGTAGCACCTTTATCGGTAATAATTCTTGTATCGATCTCGGTATGAAAAAGGCGAAAATAGTTGGAGAAAATATATCAAAAGGGGAAAAAGCAAAGAAATTGGAAAAAGTCTGTCCCCGTTTCGCGTCGTCGTTGTCAAACGAACGAGTCGTATGGTATCTCTTCGTAACGGTTAAACTTCTTCCCCCCCCCCGTGTTGCAAGCGTATCGCGAGTGTAGAAACATAATTACGAATCGTAAGCATTGCGATTATCACAGACATCAGCTGCAGCTTCTGGACGTTTATGGTTGCAAATCATAGGTTCTTCGTGGTCGGAAGTTTTCTGGATCAGGACGACCTTGTTCCTCCTCCTCCCTCCCTCGCTCACCCCCGCGATATCCAAGACCAGTTTCGCTAGACGTAGGATATCTCGCTAGAAAAAGACGTAATCGATCGGTCACGACGGTTGCTCTTTTATCATCGACAATTAGAAGACTGTACAGGAAACACTTATGACAAACGTTGGAAGTTTCAGTTAACACAGATCCAATAAATAAGTAACACAGATATCGGTATTCGATCAGTATTTCTCGGTTATCGACGTTTCGTCACGCCAACGAATCCTGACGCTGATCGATAAAGTGGAACGAACGTCCCGCTATGTTATTCGGCTATCGCTATGTGTCTACGTTCGACGATCCGAGTCGGATCGCACGTTAACGACGGATTCACGGCGGTGGTGCAACGGCTAATCACATTCAGAAGGCTAAAGAGTCTAGAGTTAGACCGATGCAGTTTCTACGAGTTTCTACGACACCGATAAAAAAAAAAAAAAAAAAGTATCGCTCGGTTTCGCTAAAACGGTAGCACGGTTTCGTCTCGACGAGAATCTGGTCTTGGATGGGGAGCGTCACGGTTCCGGAACCAAATACGTTTCTTCAAAACTGCAATGCGACGGAAAAAATAAGTGTCGGTTAGTGCCATTTTAACGATCCTGTTCTTCAGCGACATCTCGGTGGGTGCTACTAGGTTCTACGGAAAGGTTCCTCGTGCCGGACGAGAACCGTTCGCGAATGGCGTTATTGCAGTAGGCCGCTTCTGTCGTAGCTGACCGACCTGAACGCGTCTTCCACCAGGTCCGTCAGGCACCTGACTGCTTGCAACAGAGCCGCGAGGAGAAGAGACAGCGAAAGAGAGATTAGTTTGCTAGGCACTAACGCGTTCTCCGAGGAACTTTGACTCCTGCTCGATATCTTCTTCCTCTTCCTCTTGTCGGAACTTTTACCGCCGGGCTCTTTCTCCTTTTCCTGGACCTTGTCCGCGGACGCTGCGCCGCGCCTCGTTCGGTTCGGCGATCTCTCGCGCGCACGCGACGCAACCTCCTTCGAAACTTTCGGTCTCTTTTGCTCGTTCGCGGTGGCCGACACGGCGAAACCGCACCGATTCGACGAAACCGACTCGAGCTTCCCCCGAAGATCCTCCGTCTTCGCGTCAGCGATGGTCCAACGTTTCTCGTTGATGGTCGATCGTTTCTTACTCCTCAGGGACTTGTTCCGCGATGTTTGCAGCATTTCCTCCGACCTCGCTTTCCCGCTCAGATCCGGAAAGTTCCCGTTCGCCGACTCGAACAGCAGATTCTGCAGCGAGCTCTTGCCGGTCTCGCGTTTGTCGGCAGAGTCCAAGTTCGAGAACGTCGAATTCTCGTCCAGGGAGTTGGTTCTGCTGTGACACTTGTCGCGGCAGAACAGTTTCTTTTCGGCGCACGTGGTGTTCAGATTGTAGTCGATGGTCGTTGGTTCTACGGGCTCTGACAAGCACAATCTGATGTTCTCCTTGGTCTCCTCGAGAACGATTCTTCTGGGCAAGGTTTTGTTCAGACTGTTGGGGATGAAGTTCATGGCTTTCTCGTTGCAATTCGGATCGACAGCTTCCTCGCGGAAGACGGTCGAACCGTCTACGCAGTCGGTGTTGGAACGATCGTCCGCCGATCCTGATTGATTGTTCTCTTCCACGTTGGTCGTGTCGGATGACTCTTCGTTGGAAGCGTCGAACGCGCCAGCACCGGCGTCGTCGTCTTCGTTGTCGTTGTCTTTCACCGTTATGTTCTGACTTATCCAAACTTTCTCCTCTTCCTCCTCCTCCTCCTCCTCCTCCTCCTCTTCTTCCTCTTCTTCTTCGTCGTCGTCCTCGTCCTCGTCCTCGTCCTCGTCCTCGTCGTTGAATCTCAGTGTCGAGGGTTTCCTTTTGCTTATCACAGGAACGATACCATCAGCGTACAGAAGGTCCTGGACCTCGTAAAGACTCTTCTCGATGCTCGGACTTTTGTACAAAAGGTTTCTCAATTCCGGTATGTCGAGGTCCTGCACGTGAAGCAAATTCTGCTCGATGTTCAGCAGGCTCTCCTCTATCTGCACGAGACACTGTTCGATGTCGCAGGCTGGCTCAGAGTTTAGGTCGCTCTTCTCCTCTGAACGATCGTTCCTCGCCGATTCGTCGTCACCGGCGTGCCCGACATTCCCTGATTTCTGCTTCTGATCCTCCAACAGGCGATTACTCGCGTTCAAGTGCTCCCTCCAAGACTCGATCGGCCAGCATGCCGTCTGCAGCAGTTCTCTCTGCTGCGTCTGACTGTCGTAAAACACTCTGTAGTTACTGTGGCTATTGGCCACCTCGTAATTTATCTGCTGTTTGATGTCCCAACCCATCTGATCGGCCTCCGCGTTCTCTCTGATACCACGCTCCCTGTTCTCCGACGACACGCTATGATCGCCGTGGCTGTTGGCCACGGAGTAACTAGCCATTTCCTCCCGATTGATCTCCAGATAGTTCCTGACAGCCAGCTCCGAGTACAACTCGCTGTACCTGGTGTGACTGCTCGACTCTTCGTACGCGTTGCCGTGACTATTGGCCATCGGATAGGTGGTACTGAGATCGAAGTCCTCCCGAAATCTTCGCGAGATCACTCTCGCTCTGCTGTGAAAGGAAGACTCGTCTTTGCCGTGGCTGTCGGCGTCGTCGTTCTCGTCGTCGACTTCCGTCGCACCGTCCGGGTATGGAATTTCCTGCGTTTCCTCGGGCACGACGACACCGGACTCCAGACAGGAATCGTCCATCAGTATGTAACCGTCCAACACGTTCTCGTCCAAATCGATCCAATTTCTCGTACGATCCTCGCCCCATTTTTGCCCGTGTTCTGTCGCGTCGTCCTCTTCGTTCGCCTGTTTTCGTCGTTCGCGTGTCGATGGATCGTGCACGTGTATTTGCACCGGGCAGAGGACATCGGTTCTCCCCTCGACGTCGCAGGAAGGCGCTGGCGGCGTGGTCGCCACCAGCGGCGCCACCTCGTCCAAAAGTGGTTCGCGGGATTCACGGTACCTGTAACCGGGACACGGGGTGTTCACCGGCGAGTGCGAGAGGAGATTGACGTAGCCACCGGCGCCTCTGCCTATGAGCGATCAGGTGATCGTCGTTGTGTCTCGACTGTGACCCATCGCGGAGTCTTGGCTCTCGTTCAACGCCTCGTTGCTCAGTCTAGTTCGATTGAGAGTGTATACAACCTGTACGAACAAATTCATATCGAATTCGCGGAATGATCGACGAGTTGGGACGATAAGGAAATATATATATATATATATATATATTTGGAACTGGTTTTTATATACCTTCGGATGAGTGACTCTAACGTCGCGAAATTCCTCGGTGAACGTCAAAATGTACACGCAGAATGCCACCGCGCACAGCCATTCCGTGATGGTGCTAGCCACGTGCAACTCCCATCCGCCATCTTCTTTGTACCATTTTCGCGGATTCGTACCTGGAAACGGACACGCGACGTCAACACGTGAGGAAAGTGCGTGGCAGAGAGAGAGGGGAACGCAACGAACCAACCCTTATAGGCCAAGCGTGCCAGCACGCCGGTGATGAGAGTTATGACGAAACAAACGGTGCAAAACGTGGACAGTGCAGCTCGAAGATGCGCCAGTCTCAACGAACATCCGAGCGGATGCAGGTAGAACGAGCACACCGCCTGAGTGGGCAAAACACGCAGAGAGGGAGTGAAAAATGGGACACTGTTCTCAGTCGACGAAAGCCGATTTATCCGCGACAATGCGATAAATCAGCTTTTCTCGAAATTACGCAAGTAATCATCGGACTTTGTTCGGCGCGATCCAATTACGCGACACTGGCGTTTCGTCCACCTTCTTTTAGCCGATTTTAATTTTCGTTTCGCCGTCGTGAAAACGAATATTAAAAGAGGCGTTAAATTCCGCGATTGGATCAACTTGAGAAAAGTTGGGTCGTACCTGCGTCCAAAAGTATGCAGTTCCGCCGCCGAAGCATAAAAGAGCGCCGATAAAGTGAACCACGATCACGGATGTCTCTTGAAAGTTTGCGACCATCGATAGGCCAAAGGTCGACGTTAGGCCAAAAATTAAGGCCCAATAGTTCCATTTTGGTAGTGATTGCTGAAGGCTGAACGTACTCGAGCATTCTTTCACCTGTGAGTACCTTATGTAAACGACGAACGACACTGAAACAATTCGATAAAATGTTGTCAATACGACACTGCCCAACGTTCTGCCCTCGATATTTTCTAATCGTCATTTTGGAGAATTATTTCACGAGCGATAGTCAATCAGTTATTCTTGCATCGATTATTTCCACAGGTTTAGATCTCTCTCTTTTTAATTTAACGTTTCGTTAAACTCTCGCTTATTCCCGAGGTGTCGATCGATTCCCCTTGCCGCGTGATTGAAAATTGAAATACGCAATCGTCGATGCGCACTTACTCAGCATCGCGATCATGTTGATGAACTGGGCGAATATGCAGCTTTCCGGTGCATAGGTGGCTGCGTCCGAGATGTAGGGAAAGCCAGCTTCCACGTGACCCAACAGAACAGCTATTACGTAACTGAAACGCACAAACGACTTTGCACTCTTTCATATTTACGAATATTTATCTGCAAATTTCTTAATGAAAACACTTGCTGAAAAGTTACACGTGTTTCATTGGACGCAACGACATGATAAGATACGACAAATATCAAGCCTTATCACTTTGATATTTCTGTCGGCTAGAACGAAGAAGGATTGGTTATAAATGTAACTAGCCTATCTGCATATTCAGCAGGATGCAAAGCAACTCGAATAAACGAGGATCATGATTCAGCAGATGCTAATTTGATACTTTATCTGCTTACGTTACGACACGAGGCCGGTGTACATGTAGATATTTTTCTTTTTTCTTTTTTGGATTAGACACAATTTAATTTCACCAACTGTTCAAGTTACAATATCGCAAGAACATAGAGAATGCTTTGCGCTTTGTGCCGTGCACACAGTCACACGTGGCGCGTCGAAACTGAATGAAGAAAGGAACCGTCGCATCTAAATTAAGCAAAACCGTCAGCGCATAAACGAAATTAAACGTTCGTTCTACGATATCTAAAGAGCAACTAGAAAATACAACACTACGCTGCGACAAACGCTGCGAGTTATTTCACCAGTAGTCTAAAGTGAACAGAATCGACGGCAAAGGCGAACATTGTGCGAAGTAGCTAGAAATAAGAACAAGAAAACAGCAGCTTAATCAAACATAGTACGAGTAACGTTGCTTACGTCAAAATGAAGACAGAAGGCAACGAAATGAAGAGGATAATCGGCAGATAATGGAGGTTGACCAGGAACTCTTCCTTGTCCATGTTTCCAGTGTGCGTTTGTGGTTGCTGTCGGCTTTCCCGCCGGAACCAGTGACGTCAGGCGACGACGTCCGCGGACGACGCCGCTATCGTCGAGACACACGCGTCGTTGCACGCGTCCACGAGCTGCCAGCACTCATGCTCGTCCGTCTTATTCTACTCGCGTCCCCGGGGAAGCGGGAATCCGCCGCCACGATCAGTGGAACATCGACCGCACTGCAGTTCGGCTGCCATTAACGTCCTTCCATCAATGTACCTGTTCGGTCAAGAGGTAACAATCTGTCACGTGGCAACCGAGCACCAAACTATTCGACTTCGAAATGTCGTTGTCTCTACGAACGTCTCAACTACAACGTCTACATTTGTTTAGACAGTTTTGTCCGCGTTTTCTTCGCGGAGAGTAAGAAATTCGCAGCTCAGAGACAAAGTCCGTGTCGTCAGCTTGCGACTTGTATTTGAGTGTCGGGAAAATTTGTCGCAGCAAACGCTGCTTCGTATTACGCGTGATAGAATCGGGGGCTAGACCACAAGCTACGCGCCAGAAATGTCATACGCGACATCTCATTGTCCGTGGCACACGTCACCGCGAGAATGTTCGAGAGAGACGACGCATCACGCGACTCGCTCGTCAAGTCGTGCGAATATTCTCACGCGGGCGTTGTCTAGGAGCAGAGGAAAGGGAACTCTCTCGCGAGGAAACCTTACGTAGCAACGACACTCGAGGACAGTCGATTTTTCCAACACTCGACAAACGAGTTTACCTTTGACCTTTGCCGTTGTCTCGGCGAACCTTTCACGCTCCCTCGATTTCTGGTTGCACCAGAAGCTGGCAGCTCCTTTGAGAAGGATCGGGCACAAGGCCGAAGTAGGTCCTCTTAGCGCACCCAACAACAGCCGGACGCTCTTCACGCTATTCTCGCGATGACACGCAACGAACGAAACGCGAAATTCCTCGTCGCTTCTTCTTGTTTCTTCTCTTTCGTTCTCGAGCCTCGTGCAACTCACACGCTCTTCGCAAACACGCGATGGATTCCCGAGGTGACGTTCGAGAGGGGCTAGGGTGACGAGCGAGCAGAAACACAGAGGTTATGGCCGACTACGTGCGCGATCGATGTTTTGCCAGCGAGAACGGCGCTCTCAGCAGCTGCGCCGCGAGACTGACGCCGCCGTCGTTACTGACAGACGTTCGCCAAGATACGATTTATCCTCATGCTCTGTCGCGATAATATGCACGCGTGTGCACGTTCGCAAAAGCGCTTATCGGTATCGGCACCTTACCGAGATAATCGGTTTCGCTTTACGACTGCCCGCGAACGGATTTCCTGCAACTTTACGACACTGCAAGTTCTTTCCAGGTCAAACGCGTAACAGCCGCAAAATATTCGCATAGCGACCGAATACATCGAGAGGGAATTCCTTGAACACGTTGGCGCGAGCGAAAATGCAGGCTTCGTTTCTCGATGAGAATCGATTCGAAGCAAAAACGCGCGATATTTTTTTGCCTTTTTTTTTTTTTTTTTTTTTTTTTTTTTTTTTAATAAAAATCTCGTTCGTAAGTAATCGTGGATTAAATGCCAGAAACAGAAAGATAAATTTGAAAGAATCTTGATTCGAGGATTTTTAAATTTAATTTGGGTATTTGTCAATCGATAATCGACAACGTTACGACGCCCTTGCACCAAGTTTAGCCGCATTTGTGCAAAATCGTCCGAAGTAACGATGGATCGAGCGAGTTGAAAGGAAGATAAGTCACGTTCGTTTAGAACGAGTGCTCTTTCGTGCGCGATTGTTTGAACGGTAAATCTCGCTGGGTGATAGCGTAAATATGGTGGTTACGAGTTTCAACGTTGACTCGCGCCTCGCTTTCGCAAATTTGGAAACCGATTTGCACGTGCAGGGAGCAGGATCAGCTTCGCCGGTGATTGCCGCTTCACGCGGCGGGTTTTATCGACCGCAGGAACAACGAAACGTCGGCATCTGTTGGCAACGGGAGCATGAATCGAGGTGAAGCGTTCGGCCGGAGCGACGATCGAAATACACATGTATATATTTCGAACAAAAGCAGCACTAAGCGGAAGATTGCGATTGTGCGAGCAATTCGAAGGAATTTGAAAACGGTGTTGAGAGATTAGAGAATAATATTGCTGGAAATTATAGTTTTAAATGCATACGTTAGAAGGAACATAATTTAATGATTAACTGGCGCTCGATCGTCCGAGGGATTTTAACATTCTTGAGCTTGCGGGCTTAGTTTGCGCGACAGTTTCGTGTCCTGATCCTTGTCTAGATAGATCAACTGAAAAGAAGAAGATCCAAGAGTCATTGCGAAGTGACTTTAACGTCGATTAACATCGTTGATCGCCGAATGCTTACTGCAATCTCAATCACTCACTCTTTAGATAACTCCTGTTTTTATCCTTCTTTTTCAGGTTTTCGTTTTCTATTCTTTTTGTTACGTTTATGACACGCACGTGCTTTAGCGTTAGCATACCTCAAGTATAGGCCATCTAGAGAATTTGCGAACGAGGCTTCTAAATCTCAGTTTTGGTTTTGTTTCAAATGTTCTCCACTTTACAAATAACTACTGCATTCTGTTACGTATTTTTATGTAAATTGTGACTCCTTCTCGAAATAATTTAATAGTTTGCTATATTGCTATTTGGTAATTTAATTTCCTCGATTTACAAATAATATACCATTAAGAACTCATTTCTCTGCTAAATATCATTATATTTTCTCTTGCCTTGAGATTTAAAAGTAAGATCGTCATCCACGTGTGAGTAACGCGGCGATCAACGTGTCAAAGCTCCAATGATTCATCCACGATTATCGCATAATTGCTTTGGAACGTTGTCGAAAACAATGAGAAAGCATAATGTAGTAAAATATGATTCAGTGCGCGTTATTAATCCTAGGATGAAACGAACACTGTAACGATTCGTGAAGGCATTCGTGAGCACTTATCACTGAAACGTTTATCACACGGGGCTGCGTCGGATTACGGTGTTAAGTCTAGCGACTGAAATGCGTAATGTACATACTTCTGCGAGCCGATTATACATACATCGGGCGCAATATTAGAAGAAAAGAGAGTACCGTGACCACAGGATCCTCGAAGTTGATCAATCGGAATTCCGGCACGAACGTTAACAGGAAAACGCAGTAGACAATCGCCAGAAGCCACTCGGAAATGGTGCTAGCGACGTGCCAGCCCCAGCCACCGTCCGTTGGTAGCCATTTTTTGTAATCGTTGCCTGCGAGTGACAAGAACCTCGAGTTATTACGCATTGTCGTACTCTGTTCGTGCATATTGTCGTGCAAGGCGTAACAATGTTACCCCGTTTAAGCGGAGAAACGTTACCTTGGAATTCTAACATTGAAATGTAGCCAGCCAAGATCGTGGTAATCGTTAAGATTAGCGTCAACACTGAGAGCGCTGCGCGAATGTACACGACGGCTCTGCCATTTACTGCCGGTACCATTTTGCGACTTAGGTACGTCTGAAAAAGCATTAAAATTCCATTCGCCTGTGAAAAATTTAAGAAGCGAGCAACACGATTTTCGATTATAGTGGATAGAATCTATCGTACGCGTACTTGGAGGCAAAAGTAAATGGTCCCAGCCGTGAAACACGTCATTGCCCCGATCATGTGAGCCGCGACGACGCGAGCTTCTTGAAAGTTGGCCAGAATGTCGAGTCCGAAGCAGGACAGGATGCCGCACCAGGCCGTCACAACAACGATCCTCTTGCTAACGAGATCGTTGCCCCTTTCGAACTGCCATTGGGAAACTTGCCGATGTCTGATGTAGACGCAACAGGCGACTGAAACACACGCCCGATTGTCGTTAGCCAGTAACCGGGCAGACGAGTTTTACGTTACGGCGTAAAATTTGTCGATCATTTACGGAGCAATGCGGCTATGTTAAGAAATTGGGCAAATATACACGATTCCGGGGACAAGGTGCCTGTTTCCGATATGTACGGGAATCCTGGTACCACGTGGTCCCACTGCACCGATATGGTGTACCTGAAACCCAATTGATTTGAAAACGGATACATCCGTGTTGTGTTCTATTACACGTACAGGGTGGCCCGTTTAAGTGAGGCCACCTGAATATCTTTTCGATTTGCGATGGTACAAAATAATATTTTCTGACACGACACGAATGCTATCTAAAAGGCCAATAACTGGTAAGAATATTTTTTTCAAGCACTTTCTAATTGATGTCTCTTTTTATGTAACTATTTCTATTGTATCGTGTTGCTGGTAAAAAAATACGTGCAGACATGCAAAGTTATAGTGAAAAAGAAACATCAGTGACTTTAGAAGAAAAGTATTCTTACCAGTTATTGGCTTTTTGGGTACCTTTTACGTTGGACAAGCAATATTGTTTGTATCATCACAGTTCGAAAATATATTTAGGTGATTTAAATGAACCATCCTATATGTAGAATGTTGAGTCAAAGAGAGCATTACGTAAAGTTTATTTGCTGTGTAAACGATTGAGACGAATTTTGTACGTCACGATTCTAAAATCGTGGCAAATAATGAAACGCAAAATGAAAAAAAAATTATAAGTGGTATAACCATCGCGTAAAACACACGTTGTACAGTCTGCGCAGAGAGTATTTCGTTATTAAGATGGAGGCCTGCAAAATTTTACTACGAAACTGATGTAACTGATAATTGATAATCGAGAACCGATTAAGAAATAAATTTCGCCAGAATTTTTCCCCAACCAAAAGAAACGCTTTATGCAAGTACATACTGCTTTTCGATGTAGCGACTTATTCAATGGCTCATCCACGATTGAAAGCAGCCGTATTTACAGAACAACGATCCACGCAAAGAGTACACACAGCGAGGCATAATGAATCAAACTAACCACGATTTACATCATGCTGTCAGAAACAGAATACATGGCTGTTTCTGATACCGTGGCCTTGATCAATCGTAAAACTAGTCGGCGAGCCTCGACTATAGTTTCAGTTTCGCTGCGAACCATATTCGGCAACCATATTTTCAACGAACCTTGTCCACGAGTAAAATTCTCTGTATTCTGTTTCTCTTTTTCTTTTTATTAACCCTTTGTGTTGCCCCATCTTGAAACATGGAAAATGCTTTTCTCGATTGGGACTAAAATAACATTGAAGTAGAAAGAAATTCGAAGATGGCAACAGGGTTAAACATCGTGACGTTGAAGAAACTTTAAGGATTTTTGTAAAATTATCGTAGATGGATTTAACGAAATAAAAGCAATGTGCTTGATAGTAGGTTTTTAATAGCTCTCCGAACGTAATAGCTCTTTAACGCAATTCGAAACGAAGAGAAAATTATTTAACCCCGGAATGCAGTTTCTTCGCTGGGTTTTTGATTTGGCAGACTTACGTAATTAGAAACGTCACCGGGATCAGGATAAAAAGGCTCAATGGGAGAACGTGCAACTTTCCGTACGGCATTCTCGTGTTTGTTCGTTCCAAGATTCTGAAAAATATCGTGTCCTTTGTAAAACAATACTGTCGCTATTCAGATGTCTCGGTTCTCACGAATAACATTCCAGGTGTCTCGATTCTCGGTTGACTAATGTAATAAAATCGATATTTCAAGTTGAATTACAATAATTCAATACCACAGCAACAGAACTACCAATCAGAACACCAGGTCATTTTCGAATCATTCGACATTCAGTTGAATCACAGTTGATTTATTTTTCTTTTTCTCAAAAAAAAGTCTTACCTCGACGATATAACTGGGTCCCTGAAACGGTTTTTTTAGCAGAGAAGGTGGCACTGGGGCTACGCCAAGGGGGCACACCTTCATGGGGCGCCTTGGAGCGACTGTCCATCAGCGCTGTTAACATACCTCTGGTCCTACGCAATCTAACGAACACCGATTAACGCACACGATCACATTGTGCATGGCAATTAACGCACGGGTCTGGTCCCATTCTCAATCAAGTCTCTCTGCTTTTCATACAAATCGATCGATGTTGCTCTTCGAGCAAAGCCGTTCGAAATTCCTCCAATCGCCACACGCGTGTTTTATTCTGGATCCTTTTGACATTTTCGATTTAAATTTGATCTATGTGTATAGGAAAAATAGTACAGCTTGAATTCTGCTGTGGCTTTTATATTTTACAATTCGTGATTTTGCCTTTTTCAACTTTCTCAAAGAGCGTCGTTGTAGAATAATTATGCACAGCTCAAATGTGATTTGTTAGCGGCACGAGCAGATTCGAATTAGAATTTATCGATAATGCGTTGCTGGGTACATATCGAGCCGCCGTTCGATAACTCTCGCATGCCAATGCACGTAACAAACGTTCGACTGTTGGCTACCAAGAATTCGTAATTAACGTCGCATTATCGGCGTTACGTACACCGGTGTCGTAATGGAACATTCGATGGTTCTGCTCGAATTGCATAATTGATTTCCTTCCTCCACGCGCAACTCTCGCAATTGTAGTTGAAAATGAATGATGAATTTCTTTTTTTCCACTTCCTCCTCAATGGAACTTGTCGTTCTACTGGAGCAAATTATTTTTTAATGACGCATCATGAAGTTGAAAGAACGCGGATGAACATTGCAACTTGAAGAAGTTAATTGCAGAAAGTAGGTTAACGAGGAAAATATTGACAGAACGATTGTGTGCGCACCGTGGAGAATTTAACTTTGCTTGCACTCTGTTTGCATGAAGCATGAAATCTTTTTCTTCCTTTATTTCCACTTTCGCCATACAGGAATGAAAATGTGCACAAAGAAAGGCAAAAAGAAAAAAAAGAAATAGAGAAGAAAAAACGGGTACTTGATAAAATCACGTTTCTGTATTAACAACGTTACAATATTACAATATAGGCAGTTGGTGTCGGTGTCGCTTCTTTTTGCTATGGCATGTGATAAACAGTAATTTGTAAATTATTGTTCTTTCGCGTCGTTCGTACGACGCGTTCGACTAGCAGCCTTCCGTTATCATCGTGATAACGTCGTAATGCAACAAACGTAACTAACGCGACGCGGGCAAGTGTGTCGGATCGTTGAAATGACGTCTTGTTAAAAATAACCTCTTATTTTAATATTAAATGTTTATCAGGCTTTTCGTTTGTCAATAACTCGTCAAGGACCAGACAATAAAATGATACGTAAAAATTGCAGCATTATTGCAATAATAGGTACTTTGTTTAGGAAAATAAACCAATTATGTAGATTTGTAACGTGACTGCAATGTTAGAAAATAGACTGTATTAACTTGAATCGAGAAAAAAAGTTGCATTGACACAACCTTGACCATTAACGGGTCAACTTGACGTAACATCCATTTTCTTTGAACAAAATTATCGTGTTAAAATGTTACCAGCCTGGCTTCTCTGTACAAATCCTCGACATCCGGTTGGCTTGAAATTGTTTTTTAATCAACTATCTCGAAACATCTGACTCGTAATCTGCATTATGATACCGCACGCGTGTGTATACGCTTATTATTACGAATATAAACGTCTATGTGTGTGTGCGTGTGTATATGTATGTACATGGCATGCGTATGTATAATTCTAATATAAATAGTTTGATAAATAAATAACGTCGTTATCTCTTTGCGTTTATATCGATCGCGGTTTGCTCGACATCACAGAAAGAGAAACGCTGCACGCATGAAAATTCTCTTAAAACAGTTTCGACCGATATAATGTATAACACAACGACATACTCTCGCATATGTACTCTCACTATCCGTAGTATCGTTATACTATACCATTTGTCGCTGCATACGAATTTTCGTTTTGGACTAGTTTCAATATCTTTAGCTAGCATTGCCTACGTGTAAGAAGCGGTTTCCTTCCCGAAGAAGGAAATTCTATGTCACGACTTTTACATTCGCAGATCGATCGATCTTCCCTTCGTTTCCTGAATGATCGGCAAAAGTCAGTTTTCTTTTTTTTTTTTTTTTTTTTTGTAAAATTTGTTTACCAAGAAATTTTAATTTTTTTAAATTTATTTAAATTAATTTATATTTGTATTTATATTTTATATAAATTAATTTAAATTTTAGTCTTTTTTCTTTTTTCTTTCTTTTGCTGGACGAAAGATCGTTCAATCAGTGCATCTACGCGTGGCAGTGAACTAGCAACGAAGCTTAAACAAAGACGCCGACGCGAGTCGAGGCTATTTCCATGTGGACGGAACGTTTCCGTGGTTCCTCTCGTCGAAAGCCGACGTTATTGTCCTTAATTGCACCAGCGTTCCCACATCCTCGCAAGGACGTTCCACGCTGTCCAAGTTGACGCGCCACTGTTCGCTAAACTAACGCTAACACGATCTCTAACAGTATCTTAAATCATAGAGGAACAAACGAGACAGACGATCGAAGGCAGCGCAATAACGAGAAACGTCAGCCTCTTACAATTAGATAACCCTCCCACTTTTTCTAGGAACTCGGTTCGTTCTTTCTCTTCGATTCTCGAGCCTCCCGTTCACATTGCATAACAATCACGTAATAACATCCATTCGTTTTTTCGTTTGCTATTGCGCTCGATGCGTTACTTCCAACAAAATTCGTGAAACACTCATTTCTGACTTATACACCGACCTCGCTTGTACCGAAAGTGAACGATCGACGTTAAAACGGTCGCCAAGACGGTCTGCTTCTTGTTGCACTGAAAATTGCAGCACGGCTCGAAGGAAAGTAAATGATTCAAACGTTCGTTCGTGAATCGTACAACTTCGTTCGGGAGGATTTGTTAACACAGAGTGTGTTGACAGTTTCCTGGAGTTACGTGCTTGCCTCGTCAATCACTGTGATGACCCTATTAGCAGGAGGCACATTAGTCACATGCCATTTGGTCTTGGCATCGGTCTCCTCGTTACTCGATTGAGGCCCCGATGGCCGATCCAAATTCGATTGGCCGCCCTTCGAACGCGCCACGGACCATCTTCGACCCCGGCGATCCGTGATTATCGGCATTTCCGCTATCAGATTGTTCTCGAACTCCGACAGCATTAGATAGTTCTCGACCTTGTTGCACGAGGTGATGCAGTCACCGATGTAATCGAGGTCCTCGAGCATGTTGTCGGGAAGATCCATGTCCGCGATTCCTTCCTCGGAGATGCACGTCAGTTCGGGCTTCTCCGGAGCGAGGCCATCGATCAATTCGCCTGCAACGAGATCTTCTTTCAGTCTCTCCTCGATCGATCGCGATTGAAATTTAAACTTTGTGTCAATCTGAAATTTCTTGAGAAAATTTAGTGAGAGAGAGAGAGAGAGAGAGAGGGATTGATCTAATTCACCTGGATTTGGCACGATCTCGGCACCGAGTACAAGAGCAGCGGCGGCTGCGCCAGCGGCAGCCACGTGCGGACCGTCGTTCTCTGGTTCCTGGCTGAACGACAACTTCCGTCGTTGTGGACAGTTGTCGGAAACGCAGAGATGCTTGGTCCCGTTGGACCGTGTGTGTTTGTGCCTCGATAAATTTCTTCTGTGAAGGTCTATGAAGAACAGAGTGAAACTGCCTACCAGAACGCACGTCGAGCTGAAGTAGTAACCCGCCTTCCCGCCATAGTTGATGTTCATGTATCCTGCAAAATATATATTTATATTACTTGATACAATCAATATTAATTTATATTCACATAATATCGTAATAATTATCATTTAATATAACGATTAATATATTGCTTAATATAATGTAATTAAATATGATATAATTGTATTTGCGATTCTGACAATTCACCTGAAATTGGAACTCCGATCGCTATCGGTATAGCTTGGGAACATTGCACGAAACCCCACGTTCTTGCAAAGTTTCTCGCTCTGACTCTCTCGTAGGTGTACATTTTGAGACTGTAGTGGTAACCACCGCAGAAGATGCCTGCGGGATCAAATGGAATTTGTAATTAAAGGACGATAGCTAAGGACATTGAAAAAGAGAGAGGGAGAGAGAGAGAGAGAGAGAGAGAGAGAGAGAGAGAGGGAACGTAATATTTTTCTCTGAAAAATATTCACGCACGTTTGTCGCGGTAGTGTACTGTACCGTAAATCCAGGCGAACAACACGTATCCGTGATAATTTCCTTGAACGGCGGTGAGGGCCAGAATGCACAACCCGCATACAAATATCGCCGCTTGCGTAAGATACTGACGCGCTATCCTGCACTCGACGCTGCGATGCACAACCAAAAGGCCGAATGCAACGCAGCCGAGGGTCCAGGCCAAGCCGAGATAAGCTTGAAGCAGGATCACCGTGTCACCGAGACCTTCTTCTTCAGCTTGATGTGCCTGCGAAACGAATCAAACGGAACGCGTGACCTCAGTTCGGATAGAAGCTGTTTCTTCTACTGCCAGGTGGAAGTGGTTCACTTTACCAAGTAAAATATCGGTGTGTTGATCCCGAAGGCGGATATCCCGGTGGAGATCAACAGTATTCTTACGGTTTTGCTCTTCAGCGTGCTGAAGTCGAAGAACGGCGGCCCGTCGTCCGTCTTGTTCTTGTCTTTAATTTTGCGTTTTTGATTCTTCAAGTGCAGGATGGCTCGGCGTTGCGGATGGTACAGGGACGCGCTTCGATAAAACGTACCCAAGATGAACGTCAGGAAAACCACGCCCGTCACTGCCTGAAGGCCCAAGCGCCAACCGATTTTGCTAAAGTGCAACGACAATCTATGAATTCGAACGCGTAGCCTCGCAACGAGAACGTTGTCTGTCTCGTTACCTGATCATTCCTTTTATGAAAGCCGACATGACAGCGATGCCAAGGCCACTTCCGGACACGATGAAAATCTCGACCAGTTCCCGTCGCCTCTTGAAATACTGCGCCACCATCAGCGTGCTACAGTCCCTCGTCATGCCAACCCCTATACCTGCGTCAAGTAATTAAACACGGTCCATCAACTTGCCATTATCTTGCCAATCTTTTAACGTTTCGTTCGGAATGTGACGTTTTATCCAAGGAATTATTCAAGAGAATTCCTTCGAAACTGAAAGAGGGTGAAAGTGACGTAGGCGAAACTTGCAACGATCAAGCCATAATTACTCGGAGGGGGAAAAGATAAATGACTAAGAAAAGATCCATACATTACAGAGTAACGCTTCGCTTTCTTCTGCGAGGTTAAGGTGGAAATAAAAGAATTCATTGTATCTTTTTTTCTTTTTCTTTTTTTTTTTTTTTACAGTGACTCACCGACAACTGTGCCGTAACTGAAGAACAACTGGTGGAACTGCGAGGCGAAGGAAGTGAAAAGGCAACCGAGCGCTGTAACCAGGCCACCCAAAACCGCGGTGAGTCTTGTACTTTTCCTCCGACAAAACGCTATTGTTACCGGTGAAACTAGCAGAGCCACTCCCGTCGACATCGCTCCCAACCACCCTATAAACAGACGAAATCTTTCTTAATCGCCTTTTGATCGCTGAAAAGATGTTGTCTGGTTCGTACCGTAACTTTGTACGTTCAAGTTCATCAAATAGCCATGTACAGGGTGAGGGAAAGAAATGAACCTTGAATTTCAAGGTTGAAGAAAATTTTTTTTTCATTGTATTCTACTCATCACGAAGGTAAAACTTTTCCAAGGAATCTAATAGTTTTCTTGAAAAATGGCAAAAAAGTTTCTCAATCATTTAACACTGTGGACGCGTGGGTGCTAACAACGACTTTATTCATAGTTTTGGACGCGTGGATGTCTATTTTACGTAATTTTTGTATCATTAGGTTTCACCAACGTTTGATTTATTATGGTTGAAACATTAGTGTGAATCTAAATAATCAAATGACAAAATTAACTGTTATATTCGAAATATAAATGTTACATAATATAGATATCCACGTGTTCAGAACCATAAAGTCGCTGTTAGCACGCACGCGCTTGCAATGATTAAGAAACTTTTCTGCCATTCTCCAAGAGACTCATTAGGTTACGACCTATGGTTCTTGGGAAAAGTTTTGCCTTCGTGATGAGTAGAATATAATTAAAAAAAAAACTTGACTTTAAAATTCAAGGTGAAATCAAAGGCGTGAAAGGTGTTATTCATCTATGATGGACAAATTTTTCTTTCCACGCTGTACGTACTTCATTTCTGCAACTTTATGGGACGAATGATAAAAGTGTTTCAAAGTTCGAAACGTTTCAATGCTAGAGAAACTGAGATCTCTAAAAAAAATTAAGATCAGTATGAACTGAAACACGAATGTTCCGCTTCTGTATATAAAACGATTCACTTTCATCACTGCTCGTTGATGGATGGATGCTTGCACCTTTCGTCTCCGTCCCTTTTTCACGCCGATCGACAAATTTTCCCGAAGGAACTGTCTCCCTCTGATTGATGAGAGGAGTTAACGAGTGAGATGTCAACAGATATTAATCGAATGTTTGGTAAAAAGCTGCTGCCAAAGTAAATCTTTCAATCTTCGCGAAAACTCGATTCAATCGAAATCGTGTAGCTCGCGGATCGAAATTGATACTCGATTGGCTATTAATTCTAACGATTTTATAATATACCGATCATTATGAACAGTACCGCGTACCGCAGTGACTAACAAGACAATCTCGAGTTAATCGAGTCAAGCTGCACGCGATCAAACACCGTCCTTGTTCACCGATATTGAAAATTCTCTCGAGCTTCATCCGCGCCGTTCGAGATTACGATTTATGCGCTTCGTACGCGGTTACGGATTCGAGTTTCACCGCTCGATCCTTATATATTTCACCATCATGGCTCGCAGTCATAATAAACGCTTCGCGTTCCCAGAGTTCTCGTCAATTAGAGCGGTATCGCGGCATGATTGATATTCGCTGTTTCGTGCTAGTCACCGTCTTTCATCCTCCTCGCTCAATCGTTAACAGATCGAGAATGATAAATCAATCCCGCGCCACTTTTCTCTAGTCGGTTCTAGCTCGCTCCGAAACGGTCGCGAACGATCGTCCCGATGATCGTTCTCCTCAAGACCACCTATTAAACAGCGGTTGCTACAGCAGTTGCTAAACAGCGGTTTGACTCTCGATCCAGGTTAAGACTGTTTTAATTACGTCCGACGATTAGCAACGCTCATCGCTCCGGCCGTTTAATTAATTTTCACCGTTGCGCGATCGAAGCGGCAGGACGAAGTCGGCTCGATGTCGGCTCATCGATCAATCGAAGAATGCCGTCCGTCGAGTGCAGGAGATAGGTGCCAATACTCGTAGACAAAAGGCTATCCCGAAGGATGAAAGGAGAGGTTATTAATCTTGGAAGCTTTCGACCGTCACCGATGCAGTCTCCATTCAGAAACTGGACTGGCGCGTTGCTCCATCGACTTTGATTCGACAGCTTTGTCCTTCCATGGGTGCCTTTTGTGCAGGTGAATCGCGATTTTTTTTTTGAGAAACTTTCTTCGGATACTTGTGCTCGAGTGGTGTTTTTCTTTTCTCAAACGTGAAAGGATTCTGGATTTTTTTTTTTTTTTGTTTTTGTTTTTGAGTCTGTAGACCTTTACTTGTTTGTAATTTGAAGGAGGAAACGTTAGATTGGGTGGAATATGAAACTTGCAACGAAGGATATAAAGTGTTACGATGCAAGAAACAATTAATTGAGACGGAATTTATCTGTTTAAGCAATTCTTCTTACGGCTCAGTTTCAAAGACAGTCATTTATTCGGAGTTGGGTCACGATAGGCTTCGCGTTAAACGTTTCACGTTTGTGAGGGATAACTTATTCGCAAGGGATGTTTCATTTCTTTCCCCTTTTAGTTTCTAATCTGTGACAGTCACGATACTTCTCCAAAACATTTGAAATGAAGAAATTGAATAATAAAAATGTAATAGTGTAGAAAGCAAGGGAATTCATCCCTCGCCTGTGTAAATCAAGAAAGACGTCCACTGTACGACATTGTCTCAATTATTACCGTCTCCATTTTCGCGGTTCTTTTTCACCCCTCTCATCGGTCAAGATCAGGATCCTCTATCGAAGAGCCCATTGTTTCACCCTTGAAGTTCCTTCGAAGCCAGAAAACGAATGAGAGGGAGAGTGAATTGACGAAAGAGAAGGTCAATGACCGTGCAGATCGTTCCCGTTCGTTTTCATAACGATTCTGTCCAAATGGGAAGAGTCCAGAATTTCGGTCAAGTATAAAATATATATAATCAGAGATCCGTACAACTATCGTTCGCCAAAGTATTTAGAATACTCTATCGTATAACGTTCTGTAATATTCCTCAACCCACAAGACTATTTACAAGTTATTTAAAATTAATAACTAGATTCTTTCTTGAAAATATTACTTTTTCTCCCCTTGATCGTCATTGTTGGAGAATTCCGTAATTTTTTATGTAATATTCTTGAACCTCAAAGAATGTTATTTAAAATTAATAATCTAGACTCTTTCTTCAAAATATTACTTTTTTTCTTCTTGGTCGTCATCGTTGGAGAATTCCATAATTTTTTATATAATATTCTTCAATACTAAGTTATTTAAAATTAATAACGTGGATTATTTCTGGAAAATATTACTTTTTCTCCCCTTGATCGTCATTGTTGGAGAATTCCATAATTTTTTATGTAATATTCTTGAACCTCAAAGAACGTTATTTAAAATTAATAATCTAGACTCTTTCTTCAAAATATTACTTTTTCTCTTCTTGGTTGTCATCGTTGGAGAGTTCCATAATTTTTTATATAATATTCTTCAATACTAAGTTATTTAAAATTAATAACGTGGATTATTTCTGGAAAATATTACTTTTTCTCCCCTTGATCGTCATTGTTGGAGAATTCCATAATTTTTCATATTCTTCAAACTCTCAATACTAAGTTATTTAAAATTAATAACGTGGATTATTTCTGGAAGATATTACTTTTTTTCCCCTTGATCGTCATTGTTGGAGAATTCCATAATTTTTTATGTAATATTCTTGAACTTCAAAGAACGTTATTTAAAATTAATAATCTAGACTCTTTCTTCAAAATATTACTTTTTCTCTTCTTGATCGTCATCGTTGTAAAATTCCATAATTTTTCATGTAATATTCTTCAAACTCGCAACAGTAAGTTAAATAAAATTGATAACCTAGATTCTTTCTTGAAAATACTATTTTTTTCCCGCTGTTGATCGTTATCTGTGGGCGCCGAGAAAAGAGTTCCGCGTGTCGTGTCGGAATGTGCTTCGTTTCTAAACAAAGATGCTCGTAAACGAGCGGCAAAAAGGGAAAGTGGAACCATTAATGATTCGAGACGGCGTACTAGAACAAAGGGCAAGAGACGAAGAGATAGAGGGCTCCGAGAAAATAAGTCAGACGAAAATTGGTTTTTGCGACGGCGGCATTAACGCGACGACAGTCGTAATATCAGAACCAATTCTGAATAACCACGATCGTCTCGACCTCTTAATCTAACAACGCTCGATGCGCGAAACATTTCTGGGACGGTTATAGCCATCGTTTCACAGGAAACGAAATCGCGTTCCTTTTCTCTCGGTCGCATGAAATATTCAAACGATACATACTCGACGCTTGTCAAGGTTCTCAAATCGAGTCCAACTTGCTGGAGTTTCTCCGTTTGCCGCTGACTGCGCGCGATAAATTTTAAAGTCCCGGGTCGAGAACATGTGGACCGCGGAGGAACATCGGGCACATTCGTATTCCCCCGGTGGATTTTGATACGACAGGTTGATAAATATCAATAAGCCGCGCGCGTGGGACTGACGATTCAGGAACGCGCGATAAATTAGGACGGATGACTCTTCTAGAAACTCGAAACGTCGAATATACGACGTTTTTAGAATAACTTCGTTGTATACTTTTACGACGAGTCGCGATGGTTTTTAAATTTAAACAGCTGTGTGTCTCCCTTTCCCTCTCTCTCTCTCGTGAGTAGTAAAGGTTTCTCTTTCTATTTTTCAATAGTCTGCGATTTGTCACTTTAATTTGGCGTATATTTAAAACCAGTAAGGTTCCTCTTCGTTCTAAAATTATTCCGACCGTTTATTTCGGCTGTGACGTTTCATATAAATTTTGCAAAGGCATTAGTCGAGACAAACGTATTCTAAATTAAAATTAATATTTCTCTAGTGTTTCTTTTTCTTTTTTGTAAATATTTTTAACATCAAAACGAGTACAAAATTACTACACGAGCGTGCACGTTTTATCGAACAATTTGGCAACGAAGATGCCGAGCGTACAGTTCTCGACATTGACATTAGAAAATAGGATCGTACCTACGTTGAGAACGGGTTGACTATATCGTTTCGTTCCTTCCAACAGCAACCACGTCCCGGCAGCCCCGTGAATTCCCGTGGCTAGAATTCGCGCCATAACGCCGGTTACCACGACCACCCAACCCCAACCACTTTCTGGATAGTAATGCTGCCTTATGGTGCACCTTGCGATGTATCTACGCCGCGTGAGAAACAGCCACAATGAGAACACTGGTCTCGTTTTCGACTCGTGGTCGCCCAGAATTTTACATCTTTTGCGTCATTTGACGAATGATAATTGCGAACGGCGAGACATTCAAATTGATTTTTGTTAGTTAATTGGCGAAGGTAGAGGATCTAATAAAATATACTCGAAACAAAAAAAAAAAAAAAAAGAAAGAATGAACGGTCGATTGCGTGAGGTCAGACCTAGGATCTTGATTTTCATCCTCCTCGATTCTCTCCGGACTTCTTGGCTCTTGCGGACAGACGACTCCCTCGCACTCCCCCGAGAAGGAAAGTTCGCCTATTTCACCGGAAGTCGCTAGCCCGCTGTCCTCGCGAGCGGGACTAAGAACGACGTCCCTCTCGTTGCGGCTCTTCATCGCTTTCCCTTCGCTATTTTCACGAACACGCGCTGTCCACATTTACTATCTCTCCCCCCTCATTTCGTCTGTCTAATCATCCCCGTTGCGCTGCATCACGTACAAATTTGTTTGAAAGGAGCGTTCATATTTTCAAAAAGTCGAATACTCCGGTTGTGAATTTTCAGTGTCAGAAATCAGAGATTTGAACGTTTGTCAAAAATATATATAATGCTTTGACCTTTCATCGATATCTACGTTTTACAGCACCCTTCTGCTTGTTTTGTATCAGATCGCCCGCGAAACGTATCGCTCTGAAAATAAATTTGCCATTCTTAATGCATACTCGAGGGACAGATGAGAAAGAGGATAAGGAAGCAGCGGTCGAATATTCACCGTTCGAGAATCACCCTATAAATAAATTTCTTACGAGAATCTTGCCCCGGGGAGGATTCGTCGTTTTAAAACTGCTTGTATACGTACATATGTATTCCTGTATCGCGGGATATTACGATCCGATAAATTTACGTACGGAATCTGTACTCGAGTGATAAAAGAAAGTGAACGAGTTTGGGGAATATTGTTAATAAAATCCTGGTAAGAGATATTTGGTCCCGGTTTTCTCGATACGCATGTGGGGTCGAAGTACCGCCACTAGTATTAGCGGTAAGAATATGTTGGAAAGTTTATTCCGGTTACGGTGGAGATTCGATTCCATATCTTCTGGGAAGATGGAAGATGGCCACGTAGATAAACTTGGCCGACCGAATGTACTTTCTATTCTCTCGGCGGGAAAACTTTGAAACCAAATCGAAAGTTCCGCTTCCAAAACAAAAACTGAACTCGAGACTAACGCCTCGACTCGCAGCCAACTATCTTTCCACTTGTTAAATGAAATAAAAGAGCGAACGTAATGTCGTTTCCCTCTTTCTCAGCTCTCAGACGGTGAGTAATGTAAAGTATTCGGTCGTCGGAACATCGAGATTAGGGTCGTGAAGCATGTCAGAGAATTTGCGAGGAATTCTCGTAGACAAACGAAATATTGAAATATTTGGCAAAACATGCTAATTGGTTTCTTTGGACGTAAATTTATCACTAGAGAATATTCTAAATAAAAAGTGCTCTCAGAGTCTCAGAATTTTATTTAGAGAACATTCCAAATAAAAAAAAAAAAAAAAAAAAAAAAATGGTAGAAAATACCACGCGAAAGAAGCGTGTCGATGTGAGACGATAAAATTGATATTCTTGTAACGTAAGTCACTCGTTTGAATTCAACGTGTGCGTATCCAGGTCACAGGCAGCTGTGTTCTTCGTTGTATTACGCTAAAAGCTCAGCAAAGGGGGTGCGTTGAGTAAAGAATCGAATGTGTGGACATATTTCCGGTCCGTTGTAATTTAATCGAAGCTGATTGATCGAAACGAGTAAAAGCAAAAGTTCGTGAATACATGGAACGCAGAGCGGGCGATTTTGAATGGGCGAAACTATTCGAATAATCTGAAACGACTCGACTCTTCGCTCGTATTTCACGCTCGTTTCCGCGTGGTTTCAAATTCATTTCGCCTATGTCATTATGCTATTTTCAATTCAATCGAGCTGACATGTCGTTTCACCGTTACAGTGAAACGACTTTCGACGTATTGTACTTGGAAGATTTTTCATCAAACATCTCGCCCGATATTACAGACTTTTATAGAGCGAGTATCTTCTCTGGCGAGACGTTTAATAAAGATTTGTCCACTATATTATGCTTGGCTCGCGGTAGAAATTTTCTCAGATAATCAGTTTCCAGCTGAAAGAGGTCAACGGTGCTACGTGTTGTTCGATCGAAATAAAAATACCTGAAACAACATACCATAGCGAAAGATATCACGCAGCTCTCTCATCCTCCCCCCTTTCTTTCTTTTTTTTACCGTACTTCCAACCTTACAATAATTTTCCAGAACCATTTTCAACGAGAGTCAGCCTCCCTCGCATTTTTGTAATTAGTGGTAAACGACGCACGAAAATTCAAAAACTCCTCTTTTTAATACACGGAAAATTTGTAAAATCGGTGGCGATAAAATTTTCCCACGTCTCGAACCATCGTAAGAAAACACTTGAATCCACGTGCACTATTGTTTGGTTATTTGGAAGCCTGTCCCCTCGACTTTAATTCTTTAATTCCTCGAGGCGATAAAAAAAATCACGAATCGGGATCGGCCAGTGACAAACACGCGGGCGAGACGAGGGGCGCGACGTCGAACGCCAACTGGATTCGGTTAGGTGGTTCAGAGAAGAGGACCGTCGCAAGCTGAGTTTGCGTAGGGGAAGCCAATGAGCCAATCCCCTCGTTTTCCAACCTAGCCACGTGCTTCCGTGGCCGTACAGTTTGCGTTTGGATTCGCGGTCCGCCGCGATAAATCCAATTCCATTCGAATGCTCTTACGCTGGTCAAGCTTATCAGTTTATATTGCTATTGCTTATAGGGTGGACTGGGGAATGATGCCTCGATATTTTAGTTTCGAAGGGGGAACGATTGGACATGTTCTTCTGATGGGTCTTGGATTTATTTTTTTGTTTCTCTCGAGGTACAGTTTCGATTGGCGGAGAACATGTTTCAAAATCGTAGACCAGTCTTATCGATGCTATTTATCCTGGTGAAAATAAGAACCAAAAGATTAAACGAGGAATGACTGACTAGAAAATTTTCATTTTCTTTCTATCGAGTAATTAAGTTTCATTGTCAATTTGCAACGAATCCTCATTAGTTGTAGTTTGTTGAGAAAAAAATGTCCAAGTTCCTTTTAACTGACATGGATGATCGACGCGGCGCGAGATCGTAATTTTCGATCAGAAATTGAATTAAACTCGGTTTGCACCGTGCTTCCGACCCGTCGCGCAAATCGATAAAATGGTTTAACCGATCTCTCGACCAACGATAAATCAGTGTCAACCGGGGAAAACTCGACCGATCGTCGTGAAAGGAAAAACGACAAAAAAAACAGCAACAGAGATAAGCTCCAAAAATTTAACTGCCGAGACGTGTACGATAAGAATTGCTGGACTACGAGTTCTAACATAATTTATCGTCGTTTAATACGTCACTGAGTTAACGATAGATACATCGTCAGTTTTGCTTTCCATCCAATTATTCCACAATAATTTGCATATCATCGCGTGACACGAACGATACGTCATCTTTGCGTAAATTAGCGGCAAAGGGATGAATCAATCATGAGAGAAAGATCGCCGCGACAAAGGTTTCAATTAATTTCTCTGTCTTTTTTAACACTGCTGGTTAGTTCGCCGAAAAAGAAGAAATCGGTAAAAGAACCGGTTTCTCGATTCTCTTAGACTCGTGGAAATATTCAGTTTCGCAGATTACCTTGTCTAGATGACGTACTTAGTTACTTCTGAGTGCAGATTTCATTCTACTAATCTAATATCGCAAATATAACAAATCGTTCGAGAACATCGGTTCGTCATTTGATTATTATCTGCAGTCGTAATAAATTAAATCCACCATAAAGATAAAAAGGACAGGAAATCCACCATAAAGATAAAAAGGCGAATCGAGCTGTGAGAGTTGCTATTTTTTTTTCTATAGTCGCAAACTGCCGTAATTACGCGAAACGAAATTGAAACGATTGAATTTCAATTTTCCACCAATTTTTAAGTCGCGTTAGAAAGTGTCACGCTGTTGCAGATTATGCAGACGAGGGGTTAGAATCTTCGTAAAGCTCGTGTAAGGTACGACGCGACGTGCGAACTGCTTTCAAATCGTCGGCTGAATGCGCAAGTAGACGCCTTGAAATAAATCTAAATCGCGCAACGCAGTCATCGCGGCCGTTCCAGAAGGAAGCCCGCTATTTTCTTCAATGTACAAACGTAGACAGACTTCACGTGTGAATCCAAGAAACACGACGAAGGATTTCGCGTGACCTTTTCAAAGTATACAGGGTGAATAAAAAAGGAGGGGTTCGCAACTTCTAGGATAGACAGTACTCGCCGAGACATGAAAAGAAGTTGTAATAAACATTCGGTTCGAGAAATTAATAGTTTCAAAGTTGTAAACGATTTTTCGCTTCGAATGCTATCATGCCATACGTGAGTAATTAACTAAGTGGTTTGCCTTGTAATTTCTTTCTTTTTCTGAAATTACAGAAGATTTTCCTACGTGTTGTCTTTCCATTTCTATGCACGCTTGACACCTTCGTATCAAAAAACTACGTTTTTCAAAGATTCCCGGATACGTTCTTTTCAACTGAAATAAAAAGTCGTTTCAGGGAGTATCTACCCTAGAAATTATGAAGGGATCATCTTGTATAAATTTGCGCGTAAATTCTTGCAACTTAAGAAATTTCTCCATTTAGAATCGCTCGCTCGGGTTAAATTTTTAATCGACAACTCGTCGTTAAAATCGAGGATAACGTTCGCGAAACCTCGTGAAATCAAAACGTCGCCGAGAACGAAGACGGAGGCTTATCAAAATCTCTGGCTCAGTGATTCCGGAAGACGATAAAATATTAAAGTCTACTGGACGCGGCCGACTCTTCAGAGTATTTGGGTTTCCTTAAAGCGGTCATGGCGTTAAGTTTCCCTGAGAAAGAACGCGCGAATATCTCAGGGTGCGAAAAATGTTCAGGGTGCGTCCTGTCGTAAATCTGCTGTTCAACCCTATTTTTATCGCAGCCTCCACGTTGTAGCTTGTCCGATCGTTGAACGATGTCAATCTTTTACATTAACGCGGTGGTTTCTTTATGGTTTCTCTTCTTTGACTCTTTGGTGCCAACGATTAATTATCACGAGCTTGTGATTACTTTCTCGTCTCTCACTCTCTCCTTCCAAGGTGGTTCCAAAATCAAGATCAAAGCACTTTCACGATCACGATACTCGAGATCACGTGAAAGACTATTCGTAATGTCGAAGGGGACAACGTAGTAGCTTCGATGTGTGCGATTGCCAGGGAGATGATAAGTTTCAGCTTGAAGATAATTGTAGAAGTTTTAATAGATTTCCAGAAATTCGGCGATTGGAGTTAGTGTATTTCTGAATTAGTCAGCTGTTCCGAGTCCCTTGACCCTTCCAGGATCCAGTTTTCATTCAACCCTTTAACTGTTAAAGTACTTTTTCAATTAGTCAAGTTAAACGGCAATTAATTTTCCACTGTTGTTTAGTTTCGTTCGACGAACGAACGATGTTACGTAGAGGCAACATAGACGAGGGTGAAAGAGTTGAGCGATTATCGATCACGCAACTGAGAGGGATTTTTCAATAAAAATTGAAAAGCGAAGAAACGAGTAGCAGGAGTCGAGTTTGAATTCGCGTCGTAATCTGGAAATCGATTTAATCGACGGGAAATAATGGAAGAACCGTATTCGACACGATCGGCACTGTGTCGCCAAGAACGAAATATATAACGGCAGTATGTATTTGCACCCAAATTGCCTGAAGTCATCGTTCTTCTCGATAAATGGCTCTGGTTAGTAGGTTGCTCTTCTACTTCGTCTAACCAATCTTGTCGAATTCGTCGAACAAGGGGTTATTAACCGTGATCTACAACCACGGAGCTGGCAGTAAGTGTATCGGTATGGCGGAAAACTTGCAATATTAAGGTTTCCACGCGGTGGAAAAGCGGCGAACTTATCTTATTTGGCCTGTTTCCAGATTTACGATTTCTCCGTCCCTCGGGTAAATGCGTAAATTGATCACGAGAGAGCTTAATCTTTCGTTCAATTCAGTCTGTTCATTTAACGATCCTCTTTCATCGTTCTTCAAATTCGAGCGTTGGAATTTCTTTGTTGTGTCACGGAGAGCAATATTCATAATAGAATGTGACTTTTCTTTTCCCCTGAGCCGGAAGAGAAAATTCAATCGAGACAGGGATGAAGAAAAGAAGAGAGAGGGAAAACGAAAAAAAAACAGCATTGTCAGCGAGCGAAGAGAATAGGTGAAGATGGAAGAGGAAAATAAGAAGCACAATGATTCTTGAGGATAGGCGTGAGTCACTCACGTAGATTGCCAGAAGTTCTTATCCCCCTGGAGAGATCTCTGGATTTCAATTTTCCGATCCCGAATTTTTTCGCCGATTTCCATGTAAACTGTCGCTGGATAGTTTCAAGATAGTAGGCAATTTGAAAGTTCGAATGTTTAGTTTGACTGTAATTTGAATGAAAAGTAAATATCACTTGCGAGAAGCTGAATAATTAATTACAAGTAGTTAAATGGATTTGAATGGTCGATAAACTGAATGAATGAAAGTCAAGTATTGCGATAAATCGTCAGCGAGTCGCCAACGTCGATAAAACTAGAAGGAAATACGTCTGGCCGTGGGGAAATCAAAGAACGATGTTCTGAATTCGCCAGGAGATAGCCAAGAGTTTTGTCCGAATATTTGTATTTGCTATACGCGAAAGAAAGGTTCTTGTCGATGTTTGTTCAACTATTTGTACAGCTTCCAGTCTATCGTGTAGGTTTCTTTTCTTCCGAGGCTATAGACTCGATTGCAAAGATTGCTAGTCCGTGCATTAACGCGTAACTTTGCTTTCTGGCACGGGGAAACTGAAATTACACACGCGCAAATAAATCACAAATTGCAATCGAAAGCATTTACAAAGTAATGTAATTACAAAAATTTATCATGGCAATAGTTGTGTATCGTGGTATTATATTTCGAAGATAGTAGTTGCTGTGTAAAAATTGTAAAACGGTGGTACGAGTTCGTTTTCCGCTCAGGCTTCGTATCAGCCAAATCGTGAACTTAATTAGGGTGATTCTGAGACATGAATAGGATGGCCGAAGGTTGGTGTGAAATTTGGTAGACTCCAGTTACTTTAATAAATTTCAGTTTTATTGTCTGTTGATAGAATTATTTTATACTGAATCGATAACATTGGGAACGATACTAAAGTGGTAAGTGGGTTCATGTGCTTGCAAGCCCCGTCGCACAAAAATATATCGTTAGCTTACATGTCATTCGTTTTTACGTTCGAAGCTTACAAGCTTTCAGAGCCGATAAAGAAGGTTTCTTTCTCTGATCTCCGCTTTTCAGCTTATCTAAACCGGATAACCAAGGATTGACATCTTACCGGAAGCTGATACGTTTTCTCCTCGGTATTTTAAATAATCTTCTAACAGATCAACCTTTCGTTTCGTACATGTTCCTATTGCAATCTGGAATTTTCAATAATTTCATTCGTTGTAAAAAATTTCTTTTTTACAAATATATAAATATATATATCCTAGTCACCTGAATTATCTGCACTTTTTCCAAGTTTCTGCCACACAATCCCAACTGTTTTTATATTCAAACTCCCCCCAAAACTCTTCATTACTATATTTTTAAAAAGCACCGTCAAATATTGCCGCAAAAAATTTGCCTTTTCCAAATATTTCCCACCTGTCAACTTCTCTCAAAATTGCTCGTTACCGTATCTTCGAAAATTACCACGAAAATATTGCCCTCGTTCCGGAAAAATCGCGCATCGAAGAAGAGTGTTGAACCGAAAGCTGATGGATGCGTTCTATCGCAATTCGAACACGCGAACGCTTTTCCACGTATTGAACTGGGATGACTCAAGCCATTCGCGATTTCCACGAGGCGACCGGTTTTCGTAAAAGGAAACTTCCCTGATCCGACGATGAAACTCGTCGTTCGTTCCATGGAAGGTTATGGAATCTCTCGCCAAAGCAATGACTCGAGAACAGCTCGCTGTCACGTATGTACGTAGCGATTCTGATTGAGCGTTCGCGTAGATAAAAATGGTTTACGATCTCTGTCAATGACAGCCTTAAAGATGATCTTCGCCCCTTTTTTTTTTGTTGTAAATTATCTTTCCACGCGGTGGGTTTCACGGGGCACTTTTTACCCTCGACCTGCGTCGATTTTCGCGGAGGGGACGATGCAATGCTTTTGACAGAAGGCGTTGGCGTTATGTACAGTGGCGGCCATATACTTACATACAGTTAACATAATATGAAATATTATTTATTTCATATAAATAAAATGAACAAGTGGACAAATATCAACTATATTTTTCACAAGATTACAACGCCTATTTACAAACAACAAAATTTTCTTAGTTCACAATAATTATAAAGTTTTTTATATTTTTATATTTAAGTGTCACATTTTCCGCGGACACATATTTAAGTACACATCGGAAATGTCTATATTTTCAAAATTGTAATTCATTTCGTAATGCCTGCTAGCTGGTATCGAATTCCATGCTTTTTGTACACAAGTGTATAATTGTTCAATATTTTTCGGCTTTTGTTCTTTTATATGTTTATCCACATCAATCCGCAATATTTCTATAGGTCTATATTCATATGGTCACTCCATTACACGGGTATTGTTGTCGTTCAAAAATGTCTTCACATTGTCTTTGCAGAGTGCTTTGGATTATTATCTGCTTATCCATTTTCCTGGCAATATTCTTTAGCAAGTGGATTGCACACAATATTTAAGTACATGTATCTATCCATAATTTCCTTTATTAACCCCCCGTAGCATCTACTATCATAGAGCCCCATACGACTGATCCACTTCTACCTTTCACGGTCGGTTTTATACAGTTCTTACGAAATTCTTGACCATCCGATCCAGATCGTTTGAATTTTGAAAGAATTCTCGCCTCGAGAGGGGGAAATGTGCCTCGTTGCGTGATACATCAAACCACGAGGGAGGGAAAAGTTCCCTGGTAATTTTAACGTTCTTTTTCTTGTAATCTTTGCAAGATCGGAGGGTCGTCTCCGTTTTGTGAATTTATGGAATGCGAGTCCCAAACTGTCTGGCATTGGCAGCTTTTTTTTTCTTTGCCCCCACAACACAAACGAAATTTTAATTGCCGGAATTCCGATCCTACTCGATTCATCGTGTTTTCACGATTTTTTAGCTACACGGTCCGTTGTCTTGCTTTCTCGACAAGTTGATTACTTGATCGATGATTTCGAGAAACGGCGAAGTTACTTTCCCTCGTTTTTATACCACGCGTGTATTAAAAGGATTAACGAGGCATGACATCAGATACAATAAAAAAATCATTTACACGAGTTAAATATCGGAAACACTTGACAGCTTCATTCGCTACGATCGTAATAGCCTTTCACTATTCCTGACACTATTAACGGGACGGAAATGTCCGTCCAAATCGACCATGATCGAAACATCGATTCTACATTCAAGTTTCGAATTTCGACGCGTGTTTCCATTCAAAATCCGCTAATAATACACCTCTGGCTTTTAGCATTTTTTCACGCAGAACACGCGTCTCTGTTTAGAAGAGATTCGGAACCTAGACGCGAACGAGAATAGCCGGTGGTTCTAATATACTTGTCAACGCGAACCATCGTGAAATAAATCCATCGCGTTTGTCGCCGTCGTGGTGAACGATCACGCGAACACCGATCTAAAATCGTAAACGCCGCACAAAACATAGCGACTCGGCTATTTCTATAATTACACGCTTCAACATTTTTGATTTGCCAAGGCGCAGATTCAGTCACATTTCTGCCCAGTCTTAACACGTCACTCTTGCCAGACAGACCTGTCTCTCTTCACACCATCTACTTGGAGATACGTCGATCAAACAACGAGAGTTATCTCGGGTCCTTTATTATAGATCGCCGCTCGAATCGAAACTCGCTCGTTGGTACGAGCAACGGGACTCGTCTGAATCGAGGTTAAAGTCTGAATTACTTTGTATATAATCTACGTGCAAAACTATGCACAGTCGTATCATTTTCTAGAGCAGAATTGGTTGTCGGCAACGAATGAAAAATTCTAATTGAAATTCTGTTTGAAAGTTGAATCGATGCACTTGTGGTTGAAGGACGGCGATTTCATTCGAGCAATCTCGAAACTTTAAGGCATTTTTGGATTCCTAATCTTGGATATATTTTCCAACTCACTTATCAACGACGCGTTTTGTGTGTCTTTCGCTGGGAAAACGTCAGCGAGAGCGAAAATGTCTGACGACGATCAGAAAGTTGGAGAACATCCGTTGGTTAATATTCCGACTAATATTAACAACCGATTGTTTGCCACGTCGAGAATTCTAATCGCGCGGTCAGGAAGCAACCGGATGGTAACCGGAAATATAATACCGGGAAGCCCACCGGTAATCTACGTAATGTCCTCTAATTTATTTAAAGATACGAGCACCTGGGCGCATCGAGAGGGAAATGCCAGTATTTCACGGAAATGAACTTAACTGCACTCGGGAGGGCAGATCGTAATATCCCAGCCGTGGAGAACTATGTTAAAAATTATTTACGAGCCGACCACGCGCGGTGTAGCTGGCGAAAGTAAATTAAGCACGACCGCTGCAAGAAGTATAACTGTCAAAGATATATAATTCGCTTTATCGCGAGGTTCGAGAGTCGTCTTTACAGCGTTTAAAAATGGACACGCGACTCGCTCGGTCTCAGACAACGTCACTGTCTCTTGAACACTGTCTGTTCAAGAGCCGGTTCACGCAAGCGTTTTATTCTCGTTCTATTCGATGTAAATCTCAACGTAATCCCTCCGTACGCTGTGAAACAAACTCTGTTTCTGCGTTTTTTAAAATCTCTCTCTTCTCCCGCGACCGTGAAATCCGTTCATTTTGAATTTCGAGTACTATTAAATCTCTTAATTGGACTTTATACAGTAAGAAAATGACCAAATTGTTTGGAAAAAGTTGTTTGACTCACGGGAATGTAAAATATTCTGGAGGTGTGTAAAAACCTGATTTTGTCCCATAGAGATAGGTAAAATCGGGTGCCTATTGAAAGACGTATAAAATGTTACATAAATTTTTATTTCTATTAGTTGGAAAATAGTACGAAAACAGTTACTTTTAACAATTTTAATAAATATAAAGGTATCCTAGTCTGTCTTACAAAAAATTATATTAATTACTAGTTTTACTGCATTTATAAAAAAATTTTACTGTATTTATAAAAAAATGAACTCTCACTGTATTTATACAAAATTTTAACTATTTTAACATATAAATAAATATACATATATCTTAATTAACAAAACAAATGTTCGTCGCCTTCTTCAACACTTGTACATGTGCCTACGCAGTGCATTGAATCCATACTTTGGATTTAGAATGGGTCAAAATACAGAAAAGAATCAAAATCAAACTCTGTAAGGACTATAGAATACAAATATTACTTGTTTGAGTGTGAAAGCAGTAAAAAACAATCACTCAAATCACAAAACATTGAAACTCTTCAAGCCGAAATTTTTAACTCTGTCTGTACAGAACACTACGATGTCGATTGTTTCCGAAACTTGTAAAATAAAGTCGAATATCATGTCACAATCCAATTACATATCGAAGCTCTTATTTTAAGGAGAAACAACCAACCCAGTTTGACCCGCGTTATTCCGGCTATTTATTCTATTTTCTTCCACACGTTGTTTTAATAGCTGTTTGTATTTTCCTGATTAGAAGGGGAACGAAGAACGTAACTTCGTTTTCCACTTCTTTAAAACATGGTGGGGCGGCATCCACTCAACGAAGCGCGACTATTCAGTTGAAAATACGATCGAGAAGTCACGAGATGCACTTGCGGTTGTTTTAAAATCAATTATGCGGCTGCAATTACCATTAGATCGGGGTCCAATTTAAGGTCGTTGCTGTTGAACATGCTCTTGCGTTTACGAAGAAATTAGAGAAAGAGAGAGAGAAAGAGAGAGAGAGAGAGAGAGTGGCGATACAAAGACCAGAGAGCAGGAAATTTCGCGGACGAATGTTATGTCTAAGGGAAGTGAAGAAGGCAGTCTGCAAGTCGTATCGTTCGTTGAAAATTGAAGGATTTACGAATGTGTTTCGGGGCTGAACGCATCTGGATGTCACCCGTGACACGACCGAAACTTCATGCTCCTTTTTACGAGCCCCCTATAGAATTTTATTTCGAGATGTCAGTCAGAGATTTCACAGGGATACGGCTGAATCGAAGAATCGAGAAATCGAGTCGAGTCGAGTCGAGTCGAGATCAAAGTCCTACAAATCCCAAGGAATTTCGCGTTATAAATAAAATGTCGGCAGAGTCGGCAAAACAGTCCCATCCCTCCGTCAAGCGCTCTCTCAGGTTTCCACGAGCATCCTCCCCAAGCATCTCTAGCGTTTCCCTCGTTTTCGAGAGAAATTCAAATAATAGGCGACGTCGTCTCGCCTTTCAGGCATCTCAAACGTTCCTCCCCTCGGCTCGTATTGCTTGTTGTTTCGCGTTCCGTGCCACCAAACGTCAACTTTCTTCCTCGAACGACGAATTTTGTTCTTTTTCTGTTTCTTTGTTTTTTTTTTTCTTTTTTTTCGCCTCGTTTGTTCGCAGCCTCGATTCTCCAACGCAGTTGGTCTCGTCGCTGGTATTTTTGCGCGACTCGTATCCTCTCGTTACTTTATGGCGGGCAATTCGCGTGGCGAGCAACGCGCGTGTAACAGCTGACGGAGCGAAGGATTCGGCCCGCGAGTTATGTCGCATGTACATCTAGCAAGCTAGATGGCACGTTGTTTCGTATTCACGGCTGACAGCGACATCCTCGTCGCACATCGTACACGGAACGTCGCGTTGTGACGTCAGGAATTAAATGTGGGTAAAATGGAGCAATCGACCGTGAAAACAGCTACGAAAATAAGTTTTGTTCGACTTATATCGTTCTTAGGGTTTGCTTATACGATATATACAAGTATTGATAATTAACGGTGTATGATAAATTCAAGTTCCATTAAATCGTAATAGAATCATTTAAGATTCTAAAGAAGCTTCGAGTGATCTAAAGCTAATGTTATGAAATTAATTAATTTTGATATGTAAAATTGATAACTAACGATGCACAGTTAAATAAGTTCAAGTTCCATTAAGTGGTGATAGAAAAATTTAAGATTCTAAAGAAGCTTTGAGCAATCTAAGTTGAAGCTATGAAATTAATTAATTTTGGAATTTCATTTTGTTCTTAGGCTCCTTTTTCTTTTGTTCTTTCTAACCCCGTGCAACGTGGTGGTGTATTGATATATAAAAGTATTGATAATTGCGTAATAAATTTAAAATAAATTAAAAATAAATTTAAGTTCCACTAAAATTATTGATAATTAACAATGCCATTAAACAACAAATTCCATCAAGTGGCGATAGAATTTAAAATTCAAAGAAAGCTCCGATCCAAGTCTGAAAAGCTAAAGCTATGAAATTAATTCACACCAGTAAATTGAAATGTAACTGGCGTTAAACTGGATCCAATCGTTCCCAGCTTCGACAGCTCTATTTAGCTGCTTCTCCCTTCCGAGTTTCTCTATCAAATGCATCTTGAGATAAGAAAACGCAATTATTGCAACTGTTTCCCCTGTGCTTATCTGGCGGTGCTTATCGGACGTTCTCCACTCTCTGGCGAAAGTAATTTCGTTTTTTCTTCTTCGTGACAGTTGCGGGCCGAGGAAGCAATACCGCGTGACCCGAGTATCTCACGCAAGAAGCGAAGAAGAATTCTTGAACGATGCAGCGAAGGGGTGGATTCCACGGGAGATCCGGGGCATCTCCTCGTTTGATTGTTAACGTCCATGGAACGAGCTTGGTTCCACCGTCGCTGATACCAGAATCCTCTTAGCTCGATTCTTCTCTTTTCTCTCTCTCTCTCTCTATCTCTCTCTTTCTTTCTCTCGAAGCAAACGCTACTTTTCTTTATCTACGTTGTTACAATAATCCTTCCGTTCTCGAACGAAAACCTCCGAGACCGAGAGTTTCAACATCGAAACAGCAGCTCGAGCTCCTTCAACAAGCGGGAATTCCGAAGAATTTCGAAACGCGAAGTAGTCGCGTGGAACAAGCTGTACGAAAAATGGCGGTAACGGGGACGATTTCAGGAAACTTTTACTGCGCTCGTCTCATCTCTCTGCTCGTTCGTTTCGCGTTTTGCATTCGTTTCCTTTACAAGCGACGAATTCCAACGTGCGTGTTTCGCGTATCTTTGTCGGAAGAGAATGGTTTGCGATCGGAGAAAGAGAAATTTAGGGAGTCGCAAATTACTTTGCTCGAAATTCTCCTCGAAAGTACAGATCGAATTTCCGTCTTCGTTCTTTCGTCGATATTAACACCTTCAGACAGGGTTATAGTGTTGATTTCCTATCGCTGAGACGGGATAAGAATATATGTACATGCTAATTTTTGACAAATGCCTTTATTTAATAGAAAAAAAAACGTTTCTTACTTGAAATTAAACAAAAATGAAAAATTTCATCTAAATTTTGTGAAAAAAGTTAAGCTTCGTGAGAAATGAAATTTTTCACAGTATAATCGCAGAAATAAAAATTTAGTCCGTTTAAAATTACGAATTTAATTTATTGAGAAATGATAGGCATTAAGACAATTTTGTAATGGGATTTTACAAAACTGCGCATGACGCTCATACCTAACTGCGTCATCCGTGACAGTATTCAATTTGACGCCAAATGGCGTCATCTGTAGATAAGATGTTAATATTAATCCGAAAGTTTGTACGAGTCTCGGAGCAGTACGGTTGCAAACTGAATGAATAAGAACGACACTGGTGATCTCGCAAGCTTCCCTTAAATGCTGATCGCAAGTTCTTCAAAACTCACTCGTGCCCGCCAAGTTTCGCGCGTGGTTTCCGTCTTTGTTGGCCCGTTATTCTATTTGAAACTTCCCTCTCACCACGTGCTATCCACGCTTAAGGACACTCGTACCTGCCACTCAACCGCTCCGACGCACGCACGCATTTCCACGCGTCTAACTTTCTAAATAACGCAATCGCAATTTCGTGCTCGAAAAACTCTCTCTCTCTCTCTCTCTCTCTCTCTCTCTCTCTTTCTCTCATCGTATCGCTGTATATCGTGGAACAGTTCGACGAAAGAGCCGACTCTGAAGCGAGACTGAAATTTTGAAACTTTCGCGATTAAAGAAATTGACTCTGGAAACCCGACAACTAATTACGAACTCTCGAAAAAGGAAATATGTTTTAATTCGTTTTCACATTTTTCTCGTTGTTGTAGAGTCCTTTTAGGAAAAAGAACAGAATCCACGGGAATTTTAAGGACGAAGAACGAAACGTTTCTGCGGATTCGTTTAATTAATGGAATTCGTGATCGATGTTTTTCTTGTAATAGCCTGGCCCACCTGAAGCGATCACGGCTGTTCACGCGGCCCGTATGTGGTTAATACCGCGGTTGAGAATGCGGCAGCCTCGTTAAACGTCAGTGTCGTGCTTTTTAAACGCGCGCGTGTTCGCTCTCCGTCCTTTTCCCGAGCGAGTTCTTGCTGGCTGACGTCCGCGGCAGCGCCGATTACAAAGTCAAAACTCCGAGATTTCCGTTCTGCGCGAATTGATCGATAGTTCTGCGCGTGGGTGGCGATCCGTCTTGCTGTCGTAAAAGTTTTCGACAGCGATGGAATTATAATGCCGAGTTCGGTTATGAATAGGAAATCGTCCGTATCTGTTCGACGATCACTCGACTCGACACTGGGAAAATTCCAATTATTGTCTTTTTGACAAGGTTCTCGAGCTTCAAGTCTCTTTTATCTCAGGTTCTTTTAACAAGAAGAAGATACATTCGGATTGATCCACAAATTGTTTCTCAATTTTTTCTGATACTTTTATACTTTTCGATTTTCTGGGGAAATTGCTTTCGATGCTCAACGATTACTGGAAAAATTCCAATTATTGTGTTTTCGACAAGTTTCTCGAGCTTCAAGTCTCTTTTATCTTCGGTTCTTTTAACAAGAAGAAGATACATTCTGATTGATCCACAAATTGTTTCTCAATTTTTTCTGATACTTTTATACTTTTCGATTTTCTGGGGAAATTGCTTTCGATGCTCAACGATTACTGGAAAAATTCCAATTATTGTGTTTTCGACAAGTTTCTCGAGCTTCAAGTCTCTTTTATCTTCGGTTCTTTTAACAAGAAGAAGATACATTCGGATTGATCCACAAATTGTTTCTCAATTTTTTCTGATACTTTTATACTTTTCGATTTTCTGGGGAAATTGCTTTCTATGCTCAACGATTACTGGAAAAATTCCAATTATTGTGTTTTCGACAAGCTTCTCGAGCTTCAAGTCTCTTTTATCCCCGGTTCTTTTAACAAGAAGAAGATACATTCGGATTGATCCACAAATTGTTTCTCAATTTTTTCTGATACTTTTATACTTTTCGATTTTCTGGGGAAATTGCTTTCGATGCTCAACGATTACTGGAAAAATTCCAATTACTGTGTTTTCGACAAGCTTCTCGAGCTTTAAGTCTGTTTTGTCTTAAAAAGAAAAAGATTGGAATATTCGAGTTGATCCACAAATTGTCTCTCAATTTTTTCAAACTATATTCTTATAATTTTTAATTTATTCCTGGGGAAATTGTTTCTGACGAAAATCAGTTTTTGGAGAAAATAAAAAGGACGGTTTACCATAAATAAAGCCAACTGTTACAATTCCCGCCACATTCTAAGGAGAAGAACCATTTTCATCATGACTGAGTATTTTTTTCCAGTCATTGTATTTAATGATCAGTGTAACATTCAAAATGGAATGAAGATACGCGAATATGTGGATCAGCCTAATGCAACCACTGTACGTGTACGGTTTGAGATTTTCTGCGCGTTTTCTTGTGAAAAAATAAAACTGTTGCCATCTGTTCAATTTCTGGCTCCGGTTACTGCTTAAATATTAAAATCACGTGGGTCAACTACTTTACATAAATACCAGCAATTTATCAACCGCTCCCTTCCCTGTTTTCATAACGAGGTCGCGACACCAGCCAAAACAGCCGGAAATAGACGGAATCACGCGAGTCGTAATTCGTGTCACCGACCTTTCCACTTTTCATTTCTCCCCGAAATTAAACGCAATTAAACGTAACAGAACGAACTCTCACTGGAGTTTCGAACTGAAAGCGAGAGAGCAATACTCTGCTGACCGCGTCGGCTAGATTTCCAGCGAGGAATGCTTTCTCGAACGGGAACAGGATCGACGTTCTATTGTGATGTCACTTCTAGACAGTAGATCTTCGAATTGTTTCACTGACAACTCGAGGATGACGCAGTCATCGCAGAGAGAGAGAGAGAGAGAGAGAGAGAGAGAGAGAGAGAGACGATCTCTACTCGACGAACCATTATTGTAGCATTGAGGAGTTGCATTTTATTGTACAAAAATTAACTCGCAAAATTGTCATTATTGCGTAGAAATTTTCGAAAGAAGTATTGGCCAAAGAATTTCTAAAATTTCTTTCGTTGCTACGTTTTGCTCGTGTTGCTGCATTGTATGTACACAGGGTGGTCGATTTAAGTGAGGCATGAATATCTTTTTGAATTGCGATGATACAAAAAATATCTTTTGCCTATCGATATGTACCTCAAACGGAGGAAAGTGTGCAACATTCGTGTAAAATGAACTAGAAATGCTCATGCATGATGTAGATATTCATCCTAAGAAACATCAATGACTTTAAAAAAGTTCCTTGAGAAAAATGGAATTAAATCAAAAATTCTTATCAGTTATAGGTCTTTCTATTCTAAAAATATTTTTCGTCATATCGTGAAAAGGTTTACTTAAATGGACTACACATATATACGGTATGGTATAGTAGAGCTTCATTTATTTGAACCCTTTGGGAAATAAATTATTCTCCGTGGTTTATACATATATTAGGAGTTTTCTCAAACAGGTAAACACGTCGAGGCCTGTGAGTTCTGTACTCTGGCAAAATAGAGTTCCACTGTACATACAAAGCATTGTGTAGTATAGTAAATTTATTTTGCCGTAAATGTACATTTACTTTTTATAGCATTTGAAATCTGGGATTGTTTCTTTTTTCTCGAGCTTCGTAGTGAGCAACATGAGTGAAACGCGAACGAACACATGTAAATTATCATTGACGTTTCACCAAGGAGAAGCAGGTGAGAAAGTATTGTTTCCACGCTCGTTTTACTCGCGTGTTTTATGATAATTGAATAGCCCCGTCTGCTTTCCAATTCGGTTTAGCTGCCGCCGTTTCGATAAGGGAATGCCTGCTTCTGTTTCGAAAGATAACTGGGCCACATGTGAGAAACAGTGGGGGGACAACGCGCCATCTCCCTGGAATTGCGAATATTTTCTAAGGATTATTAGATCAGCAGGCTACCATCGCGGGTCCGTATGGATTTTCCTGCGAGAAGCTTTCGTCGAGATATCGCGCAAAGTGTATTGAAAAATTTGTTTAGCGATTCGGCTAGAACGTGTCGGTACACAAGTCCACGTCTTCGGTTGATAATTATAAAAATTATATACAATTTCATTTGTTTTCCGAGATGCTGTACGGGTATAACTTTAAAGAAATGAAAGAAAATTTAGAATGTTATATTGCAACTATCGTGATAATTCATCAGAGGATCGGAAAGTTCAGGAACGACAAGGGACGAAACGTTTGCCAAACGAATGCCAAGTGGCACTCGGCCGCGAGACACGTACCGGCGAGAAGATGTCGCGTATAATTAACGCGATTCGTATCGCGTTTATTGGATGGCAGATGTAAGAATACTCGGCGACATTCGTGCCGGTTGGCTGTCCGCCAAATCGAGATATACGCGCGCGACCGTGCCACGTTTCGTGGCCACCGAAACGAGTAAAACAGTCGCGCGGACAAAGCGCTCGTGGACGGGCAACGAGGTGAAAGATGCATCGCGATTTCAGCCTCGTTTCACCACGGCCCAGCCAGCTGACGCTCTGTAATTTCTGCCTCTCTCGCAATCAGTCTTCCCCTCAACACCATTTCACGCCGTTTTATGACCGAAGCGGACTGGAACAATCTATCGATTGTTTTTTCATTTCCAAAACCACTACTACGACAGAGAGTCTAATAGCAGTGAACGCAGCACAGTAAAGAAAAATCGATGGTATTCATCGATCGATTCGTTATACGATCGAGCAGATGATCGGATTCGACGAGCCACGTACACGCGATTAAATTATTTGCAACTGAACGGCAAATTGGCGCTTTGTACACCGTTCTGTTCAAACTGATACCTACTGCGTTGTATTGTTTGAAGTAGTGATAAAACGCGTTTAATTCGAAATAAATCCCCAGCAAATAGAACAAGACCCAAATTCCAAGTCTAACAATTCTGTCTCACCATCTGGATCGAATCTTCGATCCAGCAGTTTCGCCAAACAAACTAACCTGGCTCCGAGTACACAGGATGGCCAAACTTGCCGGCCACCTGCTGCAAGAAGATCCCGCTAGATCCGTGCACTCCGTGGGACAGCATCTGCACCAGCGTCCCGACGAACAGCACCACCCATCCCCAGCCACCTTCCGGGTAGTAATGTTGCTTCAACGTGTGCAGTTGCTTTAAATCAGCCAGCAATTGCTTGGAATTGTGCGCGTGGCCGGCGGCGGGCGATTGCTCGTTACCGCTGCACGCCACGCCGCTATCGTGCACGGACAATCGTGGCAGGGACCTGCTCCTGTACAGCAACGACGCAACCGGGGTCTCGCGTTTCGTCTCTCTTCCGTTTCGATTCTCCTTCGCGTTGTTCTCCCCGTCGTACAGTCGCACCTCGCACTCCAACAATCCCGAGTATTTACGCGACGAGGACTTTTCGTAAGAGGAATGCGGCTCGCCGCAGTTCGAGCACTTGGCCCGACCGGATTGGTTCTTCCTCGCTTGTTGACGAACGGTCGTCACGTCGTTGGAGGATCGAGGTTCGCCGGACGATCGAGTTACCCTCGTCTCGACGTCTTCGCGTCCTTTTATCGCCGACTCTGCTGTCGCCCTGTCTGTCGGAGAATCGGCCAGTTTACGAGGTGCTTCTGCCCGAGAGCTTGCCAAACCATCGACCCCATCACCCGTCGTCGTATCAACGATCAAATTCCCGTGACTCCGTAGTCTACGCGGCGGTGAAAGTTCGCGTGGATCTTTCTTATCGGCGCCCTCTCGCGATCCACGATGCTTGGTCGAACCTGCCAGTTTATAGATGACCATGGCGGAGATCGACGCCTGGTTGTTCTCCGGCTTCTTCCTCGACTTCGTGCTACTCTGTTTCCTAATCTGTGTCGAGTTGTCGGCCCCGAGGTCCACGTTCGCCCGTTTCACCTCGGTGGAAAACTTTGTTTCCTGCCAAATCGAATCTTTCGGCTCCTTCGTCTCCACGTTGAAAGTTTGCTTCGTTTCGTCGTGCTCCGCGGTTCGCCAACTTTTGGGGCTCGCTTCGTCTTGAACGAAGGCGAGAGGCAATCCGCTCCTCTCTGGGCGTTCGTGGACCATTGAGTTTCGTCCTTGAGCTTCGTCTTTGCCGGATGTCCCGCGATGGTCCCCTGCGACGACCGCTCTTCCCATTCCGTCAGTCTTACTCGCGACCTTGCGTCCCCTCTCGACGTCGTTGGCGATCTTTTCGCTCGAGTTTCTTTCGGAATCGCGGGGGATCGGTGACTTGTTGTTGTTGGCGGCTGTCGTTGGATCGCCGCCGATTTCCAGATCGACGCGAGAGGCAGCCATTGTCAGCCTCTGGCGTTCTCAAGCCTCTTCCCATTCGCGTCTTCGTCGTCTTCGCCGTTTTCGTCGCCGATTCTCCGTCTCGTCTGCCTCTTCCATTTCCCCTCCGCCGAAGGATCTTCGATTCTTTACTTCACTGAGAGAGACCTCTTCCACGAGAGAGAGAGAGAGAGAGAGAGAGAGAGAGAGAGAGACTGGATCAAGTCGCGACGATCGAACTGCCTGCTCGACTCGTCCAGTCGAAGTTCCTACAACTCGTACCTCGGCAATCAAAGTATCCAATGCTCACGAAGACGCACATTTTGCATCGTTCACTTTTCGTCTACTTTGCGAAACGACGTTCTGCCGTCAATTTTCTCTCTCTTTCTCTCATTCTTGGATTCGAACTTGCAAACGTCGCGTTCGTTCTGACGTTGACGGTTAGAAGGACGCGAGAGAATTTCGTGCGTACGTACTTTTGACTTGCAAGTCGCAGTTGCACAATTCTGTTGTCTGTCGTCACTACCGGTGACAGTAGATTATAATCGCTCGCTAGAGACAAGGGAAGCTTGTGGCAAATTAGACCGATACGGCTCGTGATTCAGGGTGGCAACGTGATGCCGATACCTGGACGATTTCGAAGCTCGCGTCGAGGATGCGAACGGTGGAAGGAACCGAGCGCGTCACGCTCAGCAGGCAAACTGGCCGGAGAACCGCGCGTCGGCCAAGAATCGTGCGGCTGTCCGCGCGGCCACGCTCGACAGCTGCGCTTCTGGAGCCAAAGCCGGAGGAATCCCTCTCTCTTTTTCTAAACCCCCTCCCCCACGCTCCTGCTCGTTCCAGCGGAACTTTGCCTGTTCGCGGAATGTGCGTACGACGTGCGTTCAGGTTCGGACGTTGTTCCGATGGCAAAATCGAGTGATGCCGCCTTCCACCAGGAAAGCTCGTTGCATAAGCGACGTTTGTCCGTCTGTTGCTTGAAACGGAGGTAGGAGATGTAATTGTTTCGGCGCAAAATATTCGAGAGGTTTCAAGAATGCGAGAGCGATACGCGAGGTAATTGTTCGTTCGGATTGGCAATTGAGTAGCTTTCTCGTGAAAATGAACTCTGTGGATCTGCGACGAATATCCGCTGCTGTTTCGAAGCTTGTATATTTTAGTAACGTTTAACTTCATTTAACTCTTTTTAGCAATATCTCATGTATTTATATGATAAGATTGTAAATAGATAAGATTAAGTAAACAGATGAAATAAATAGATGGAATTAAATAAATTTAAATTAATCGATTGTACACTTTAGTATTTGATATTTAATTCAATTTAATTTTTTGTAATATCTATTTACATAAGAAAAATAGATGAGGTACACGGATGAGATTAAAGAAATGTTTAAATTTATTGAATGATTGAATCATTACAGTATTATAGTATTGTTTATCTAATAAATATAAAAGGAATACGTTTTCTAAAGGTAACAATCGTCAATTATACTTATTTATTTTCTGCCCGCTAATTTACCGTGCGATAATCATTTTTGACGAAAAAGTCTCAGGGTGGTTTGATAGAAAGATCGGTTGTCGCGATAAGCGGGGGAAAAAAGTTCACTTTCTTCGTGAGGGAAGTGTGTTTAAAGTTATAGCCGAGGCATAGATAAGATACCTCTCAGGAAAGTTTGTTGTTCGATACATTCCACCCACGTAGCTCTACGATTAAGATATATCTCGTTAGTCGATATATATTTTGCTGCCATATATAGTTCTAGATTACGAGCGTGTTTTGGACACTTTATGCGCCCCAAATATGTGTAACTTTATGGTAACGTCTCTGATTAATGCTAGAACTTAATTTTGGCAACGGAGAAAGGCAGTTTTAATTTTTATTGTTCTATTTTCAGTTTTTTTCCTCTTTTTTTTAAAAATAAAGATCAACTTGTCTTTAAAAAGAAACTTTAATTAAGAGTACAATTAAGAAATTTCCCGAGAGGAAATTAATTTTTCGTCGAAATTCGGAGATGTAAAAATGCGCGTGTAAAGTGTCCAAATTAAAGAATAATTCACTTTAATTAATTGAATTTGCGTGAACATCCTCTATAAATTGCAGTACGTTGGCATTAGTATCTCTTATAATTAGTGACGCAACATTTTCTGAAGGAACACTCGACTGGAGTGTTCAAACGAGCGATAGTCCCAACGTAGTTCCCTAATATTCCTGGCAGTTTCTATAATTTTCCACGTTCCTCGCAGTAACTTTGGCTATGATCTAAAACGAAACACCAGCCAAGCACCGAAAGGCGTCTCGAGTTTAATCTACCCGAGTCGAGCGTTTCATCCGACACACAACCCTCCGCCCTTTTCGGCATCACGGAATTATGCTCGCCGAGTTCTCGTCGGTATATCGAGAGTAATTTCTCGTCAGTGAGAAATAAAAAAGGCGAGATCGCCGCCGATGATCCTAACTTTTTTATTTGTGCCAGGAAGCCTTCTCGTTTCGCCGTACGCTTTCACCCCCTTACGCCCTTGTACGGGGAAATCCCTGTCCATTGCAGACATCCGTCTTTATATACATATATATATAAATATAATATATATATATACATAATACTCTATATATATAAATAAATATAATATCGCTGCGTATATTTTATAGGCGGTGCAAAGGAGGCTAATCCCTCTGTAATTTTCTGGGTCCTCTGTGTCTCTTTTCTTGTGTAGCGCGGTTAAAATAAATATAATGTACTATATAATATAAATATACTATATACATAATATTCCACATATATATAATATAAATATGAATATAGTATACGATATACATAATATTCCACATATTTATATAATATAAATATAATATTTCGTATATATATATTTGTATATTTATATTTATATATATATATACGGAATCGTGGACCTTTCAACGTTCACGCTCATCATCAGCGAGTATTTTATAAATTCAGCGTTTTTCCTGTCCAAACAGAGCGTTAACACGTTCATGTTAATAAGCGCATCGCCCTAACACTTTCATCCTGCTGCTTAACTTTGCTTCATTCTCTGAAATATTAGAATCTGTGAGGTAGCAATAGAGATCGATCAACGATAAACGCGGACGCCTGCAGACATATTTCCAGCATGTAATTAACGCTGTTTGTAACGTGATTCAGATCCTCATGGTCGAATACATGTCGAGAAGTGTCTAGGATTAAATATACGTCGATGTAATATCGGAGTGAAGGTTAGGCAGGGGCGAATTGTTCGATCAATGTTGAGCGATATCGTCGTGAAAAGAACCGGCTACCAGCTATTATACGTCAAGATGACGTGTTCGGCAGGCTCATAATGCCTGGCAAGAAATCGCTCCAGATCTTTGTTATGGGTTTTAGATCGTCGCGTTAGCGATGAAACGGCATGGCCATTTGCGTCACGCTCTCGAGCCCTTTTTTTCTTGCTTTAATAAAAACGGAAATTAGATTTTGATTATTCTCGATGAGCATTGAATTACATACGTGTGTACGTAGCTCAGACAGTTAAGCTTGTCTTCTTAAATTACTCAGAACATGTGTGATACTATAGCGCGCATGAAATTTAAATATTTTTTTGCGCTGGTCCAAAGTTTCTTTTCGTCAGATCTCTTTAGTGTCTATTGACAGTATTTAACAAATTTTTAAGCGGACAAGCTTAATTGTCTCAACTACATACGTGACTTAGAACGTGTGTGATACTATAGTGCGCATGAAATTTAAATATTTTTTTGCGCTGGTCCAAAGTTTCTTTTCGTCAGATCTCTTTAGTGTCTATTGACAGTATTTAACAAATTTTTAAGCAGACAAGCTTAATTGTCTCAACTACATACGTGACTTAGAACGTGTGTGATACTACAGCGCGCATGAAATTTAAATATTCTTTCACGCTGGTTCAAAGTTTCTTTTCGTCAGATCTCTTCAGTGTCTACTGACAGTTTTTAAAAAATTTTTAAGCATACCGCCCAAATTTTGTAAAATACGACTCGCTCTGTATCGACTGCTCTCTTCGGATCTTGCACGGTTTAAACGTAGAGTGCGCTATGATGTTCGCTCTGTCCTAGTCGGTAATTCAGGTTAAATGTCGTAAAAATTCCCTAGATCTTTGACGACGTTGAAAGATGTCACTGTACGACGCGCTAGTCGTAAACGCGGTGCGATAATACGAACGTTACCGCGGGCTATGAAACTTTGTACGAATACTCAGCGTTTATTTTTAGAAATAACAAACAGCCTTTGCATTCGCGGCGTCGTGATATTATACGGGCCGCTAATGCACTTTATTGGCCGAGGAAAAAAACGTCTCTCCCCATTATTGACAGAAACTTGGAAGCGTAACGTTTTAAATCAACGCAACAACGTTTAAATTTCTTCGAATCCAAGTACGAAAATCTTACGATTTTTTGGAAAACGTTTTGCCTTTTCAAATCGACCGACAAAAATTTTGGAGAAGTTTCTCTTGCAAGAAACATCTTCGTACGGGTGATTGGATGGAACAGCCATCCATTTTGACAAATGTACCGAACGATGCTACGGTATTGGCGCTAATAAGAGCGATCGAGCTTGAGAACTGTGACAAATGTCTTACACAACTGCCGCCAAAAGTTTCTCCCATAAAAAACTGTTGTTTCACATGTTGCCTTTAAGAGCAGTTGGAAAGAACCGCGTAAGAAATCGATGGGAAGACAAATCGATACGGAAATACCGAATAAACGGAATGGCTAGGGACGAAGCAATGAAAGCTCCTATAATTAGCTTAAAAACTGGATTGTCCGGCATAGTCGTTAAACAGTCTGAGAAAATTTCAGAAATTCCGAAATTCGTAAATTTGAGTATTCGAAATTACTAGTAGTTTCCAATTGTTTCCACTTGATTTACAGTCATTCGGTGTTGCAAAAGTTGGGGAATGCTGAAAATTTCGTACAGTAAATAGCACGCATCTCTCATGCTTTCCGGTTGTATCGTAACTATACCAGGAGGCAGGGACACGATCGTGTGGACTTTGCCAATTAAAAGACAGTTTCGATAGGAAGCTGCATTCGCCACTTGATGAAACTTCGCCACTCGATTGCACAACCATCCAACCGAACCATCTGCTTCTCGTAAATTTTCAACAAGATTATTTAGTGGAACTTAAACTTCCACAAAGGAGAAGTGTTCCTTTGATGTTCCCCCATCAAACGCGCCGACGCTGTAAAATAGATCACGGCAGACCTCTAATTAAACATTTGTTGCGTGCGGTCGCGGCGTCGCAACGATGCTAATGGCCCAATAAAACGGGATTTATGAAAATTGCTATGATCTTTTGCGCCGCGAGGAAAACTGTTACGAACGCTATGCGTCAAAAGCGTTACCGTAAAGTTCATCGAGAATAAAGCCTCCGTGGCTTCAAAGCGGTTTCACGTGTCTCATTTTCCACAATTTCGCGTTCCATTTAAACAGTGTGTCACTGTGTATCCGAATGTTAGTATGCGGAAACTGTGAATATTAGTATAGAATTGTGCAATGTACAACTTCAAATCAGGAGTCCATGATTCCTCTAAAAATAACCTTATTCCTTACGAAGATACAAAATTCCATGGACCAACGAACAACAAATTGGCTGAAATTCTCTCGAAATTACACGGCGATAATGCGACTCCCTTGTCTTTTGTCTCAAACGAGGGTCTGCGTCGCGCGATACAACCGCGTCCAGATCAACCGCGACACTTTCCAAGCCAACTGTGCGCCGTCAACCCCGAAATCTCCAAAATTCAGCACGGTCAACTTCGTTACGCTCGGTTCAGAAATGGACGTTTGCAAACTCACCGGCAGTATGCAGAGGATGATGATAAAACTTGAGGGTGGCTGGTAGCGCGAGAGTGGCCGGTACGGAGAGCTGCAAGCCCGGTCCCAGCAGATGTACCAACGTGCCAACGACCGTGACCACCCATCCCCAGCCACCTTCCGGGTAATAATGCCTCGACAGAAATCGCCTGGCTTGGACCTGAGTGCTGCCGTTCCGCGGCTGACAATTCCTCCCGTCTCGCTGGCCTCTGCTCGCTTTCTGCTTCCTCTCCACCACCTTCCCTCCACCGTCCGTACGATCGTTCTCGCGTTCGAGTTTCGCGCGCGGGTCGAGAAGCGGCCAGGATCGTGCCCGCGACATCGACATCACGCTCGCGCCTCTCTTCACCTTCGGGCAGACTACGTGCCCGTGTCGTGCACGCTCGCTCCTCTCGCTCCCCTCGCAACCCTCGGCGCGTGCATTCGCCACCACCTGCCCGCTCTCGTCACGAGCATCCTGCCGGTCGGCCGGAAAGCAGCGTACGTCCTTGTCGCGCGTCTCTCCCCGGGGCGACGGTAGCGCGAGCCACCACCCGTCCTCTCGCGTCCACGATCCTCGAGTTCCTCGGATCAGCCGCGAGACGCGCGCCACGAATTCCTCCGGATGCCCTCGCGCGGAAATCTCTCCCCACCGCCGTTGTCACGCGCCGCTGATTTATCTGCGGGGATTTCGACTCTCTGAAACTTCTCTGCTCCTTCCTCGGCCTTTTTTTTTTACGAGCGATTCGAGTACGTTCGCGGGTTCTGTCGAGATTTTCACTCGCTCGTTTACTTCCCGGCTGTTGTGCGAGTAACGGGTGTGTGTGTGTTTATCGCGCGCACGAGAAGAGAAACTTTTATCCGCCGCGCGCGCTCGCGTGTGTACGTGCATCACGCGCTGGCCTCTTCAGGTTGTGCGTCGGATATGGAGAAATTGCAAAATGAGAGTTTTATAGGAATCGATGAAATAAATTTGTCGCGGAATAAACGTTGGCTTTTTATGGCGCCGTCCGTTACGAATGTGTCCATTGCGTCATCGAGCGTGCCTTGAGAAATTGAAGAGGGACAACGAGACGAATTGAGTATTTGAAAATTTTACAACCGTTACGATTATACGCTTCATTATACCCCGATATCTATTACGCTCGAAAAATCGAGTGCACGCGCTCCGTGCGCGTCGTTAATTCAGCGGGCCGTCCCATAATTAAATTGACCCACAGCTCCAAATTCATTAGCATAAATCATAATAATGGCCGATCGATTCGATAACGCGTTCGCGAATTTATTATCGGTCGAACGAACAGAACGATCGAGAAGGGCAATTTATATGCAACACTCGCGAGGAAACTTCAACAACATTGGGGAAAGTGTTGCGCGGCTGAAATTAACGACGGAGGCCTCGAAACGAGGCGTTGCAATTTCTTCGTTATTTATTACGTCGATCTGCGGCGAATCGTTTGTATTGCGTCATCGATCGATCGTAAATACTCGTCGTTTCGGGTGTGCACGCCGGCCTAATGCTCGGTTTTTAATAAATGTTCGGGCCCCGCCGTGCCGCGCGACGATTTATCATATTTACAATGGGGAGAAGTTTGACAAAAACGAGAAGCAAGCGTGACACGAGAGCGACGAGGCCGCTCGAAACGAGTTTTCGACCGCGGGATTTCGAATCGAAATAATTTCGCCGATGGTGTAATGAATCGATTCGACGCGCGCGTAAAAAGTCTCGGCCGTAATTGAAATCGCAATTAGCGAATCGTTTCTCTCCGTTTGGCAATTCGTATCGACTCGGGACCCGAATTGGGAAGTTTGCCTGTTTGAAAGTGCAAATTGCAGAGACTTGATTCATTTGAACTCGCCGTCTCGCCGACGTTTGTTGATTCTTTTTCTTTTTTTTTCTTTTAATTTGTTCGACCTCTCAACTTTAACTTTTGCTCGACATGAAATTGAAAATGTACGAATTGGAAGTTTGAATATGAAAGTTTGGACGTTTCGTCCAAGACTGTGAAAGACGAGATTCAGAGGGATTGAAAATTGCCGTTTTCCCTTCTTGGCGGAACTTGTTGATTAGGTGAAAGGGTCATGTTATAAACACGTAGTTGGGCACACCTCGGACCAGTTGCACTTCTCGGACTTTCAAGTTTTATGAACTGTGCGCGCACGTTGAGAGAATATTGAAGCTTGTGTGTCACGAACTCGCACACCCACGAGGATCTATACGACCGTGGGAATCTATTACTTGCACACGCGGCTAGCATTTTAGCAGCGCGGAGAATCATAAAGTTTAACTTTATATAAACCGATAATACCGAGAGCAATCGTTTGCCTCTGCGAATTTTTTCTCATTTCGCGAATGAAAAAAAGGAAAGTTGATTTCCAAAAAAAATAAATAAATAAATAAATCGAAGGGCAGGAATAGGATCACTCGCTAAAATTGCTAATTCTAAAACCGAGGAAACACGCGCTTTTCAACTTACGGAAACCGCGACTACGACCGTTATATCCAGTCGCGCGCGTTTGAGAGAACCACGGCTAGTAAATCATTCTTGCGTAAACCACAACCTCGACGCGTCACATCGTTCTCAAATAATTTTCCAAATGATAACGATAAACGACAATTACTTGCTGCTTCCAGCTTGTCGCTACGACCGTTCGGATTGCTACTAAATCGGCCGATCTGTCATTTCGCTCCAGAAACAGGCAGAAATTCGCGGCGAGCGCGTTCTCTGGATCTCGTGACTGGTACGCGGGACCGCGACTCGTGATGTTTTTCTCTCTCTCTCGAAAGTCTCGTTTGGGAGGATCGAAATGAACGGGATGTCGAAAGCGAGACTGGTGGATGTACAAAGCGCAGTGTATCGCGCGGTGCCGGCGACTGATGCCACCGCGACGAAAGCCGGCCGCCTCTCTCCCTCTCTCTGTTTCCACGTTTGCCCCTTCTTGTCCCGACTCTGCACGAGCTCACCACCGCCGCCCGTTTGCCGCCTCCGTCGAGAGCGGATCCCTTGCCTGGCCGGACAGGTATCGTTTCGCCGGCTTTGCACCTGTGCTCCAGACTGTCTTCACTCTTGGCCCACTGTCTGCCTTTAGCTAGGTGTCCACTGGAGAGTAAAACTGTTCGCGAGTTGAATATTTCTCGCAAATGGATACTGTTCTGAGAGTCGCTGTCCGTGAGCATCGCTCAATTGTCTGAAATGGACACAATATGGTATTGCTTTCAGAATTCGAAGCGGTATCGAAATCCTGAGAGTACTCTCGCCCGAGCAGAATAATGAATAATAAAAAAAAGTGTGGTAGAAAGTGAAATTATTGAACTAATTTCTTTCAATTTAAATTATTACGTAATAATTACATTATATATAAATATAAATGTTATTATATAATATTTAATTAAATATTAATTAAACATTATATGATAATTTAAATCATCGAACTCCTTTCTAATGCTAATTTTTCTTTCTTCTTAAAATATTATGGGCAACTATGAGGGCACACATTTTTTGCACCTTCGTGATAGCGATGTCACTGTTCACACTCGTGTTTCGAACTAAACATCACAGTGAATAGGACCAGAGACAATGAACTCTCAAATGGACACGATTTTGAGAGTTCTATCGGATGGCAAGCTCTCGGACAGTATTTCGGTTTCTCTCGGTGAGTGAAAATTCTCGAAGCTGCTCTCAAATGGACACAACGCTTGAGAGTACTCTCGAGAGTGACTTTCAAATGGACACAAGGCTTCCTCTCAGAAGTCAGCTCGCCTCCGGCGATTTTTCCACTAAATGGTGGCGGTGCTCGTCGCTACAGTCGAGTGAAAGGTAAAAGCGAATCTGCAGTTTAGAAGACGGATACAGGTTCTCGTCTCGCCTGCAGTATTTTTCCTCGGTATCTCAAAAATGTTCAGTCAAGCATCAGACAGCCTGTAAGAGGATCGTCGAAACAACTTTTTGATATCTCGACGACTGACGTGGCAATCTCGTGAAACCTCGAGGCTTGAAATAGGTTTTAAAGTCGTGCTACGACTGTCGTAAGAATTACAATTTTGGAGGAATTCTGCAATTGATCTGTAATTGTGGGGTGAGGAAACCTGAGTGGAAACTTTCTCCTGTGTGGTTCAAAAGCGAGGCAATCGTCGCCGAAGGTTAGGCTTCGGGATTCTTTGTTCTGCCGCCCAAGTCTAGAACGTAAAATATTGACGTATGATTACATTTGCGTGAGTAGGTTTCGAGGATGCATGTCCTGAAGAAATCACGAAGAGAAAGAGAATCGAGTGAAGACTGATGGAGAAGTAGCGAGTCGCGAGAGAGGACAGATCGAGAGAATCATAACGAATAGCGAGTTGTGAGAGCGTATAAATTTAGCGAGAGTGTAAATTTTTTTGTCATCGACTCTTTCTCTATAAATTCCTACAAAATTGGGGATTGAACCGAACCTGGATTCCCACGTAATTATCATAAAAATTCTCAAAGACGCGAAGCGTGAACGATAAATCACTCCATTTGCAACTTCCGTTATCATCGCACATTTTTCCAGACGGCGTGACAGTCTTAAATCGCGCTCATCGTCGCGCGAGAGAAGGAAAGTCCATCATCGAGCGGATTTCGAGGGAACAGTTAATAGATTGCGAGGTGAACGTACGAGGCAGCCTAATTCCACTTTTTTCCCTTTTTTCCTTTCCTTTTGGTTTCCAATTGCGCCGCCAGCGGCGGGAATTCGAAAAATATCTCGGTACGATCGTGTCACGCGGTAGCGACGAAAGAGCCGCGACAGACACGCCGCGTATTATATCTTTGGCGCCTCGTCGACCGTTTGCAACGGGTCGCGCAAAAATGAAGGGAAGAGTTCGAACGAGCGAAGGAAACAGCGACGAGAAAAACGCGAATGAAATGTGCGAACGTCGTTTGTAATTCGTGACTCGTTTTTAGATCCGAAATGGGGACGATCGAATACGTTGACGTTGGCAATTTAATGAGTTTCGTACGAGACGAAGGCTTGATTGGACTTTATACGATGAGAAAATGACCAAACTTTTTGGAAAAAAATTGTTTGGCTCACAGAAAAATAAAAAAATTTCTTGGAGATACGTACGAACCTGATTTTGTCCGAAATGCATCACTTTACTAAACATTAAATATTTATACTTTAGTATGAGATGAAACGGTGAAAAGAAAAGGGTCGAAATACTGTACGAGGATACTGTATGTTGCAAATGTTACTTATCTGAATGGACTTCTGGAAAGTGGAAACACTTAAATCACAAAACATTGAAACTCTTTGAACCGAAATTTTTAACTCTCTCTGGAACGCTACGATGTTGATTGTTTCCGATACTTGTAAAATAAGGTCGAGTATTATGCAACAGTTCAACCACATATCGAAGCTCTTATTAGAAAAAAAAAAACAATGGATTTATTTTACTTTTCCCTAATTCGTAAATTTAATTTTGTAAAACTGGTGGTTCGTTGATTTCTCTCCAAGCACAGTCACCGAGTTGATCGTTCAATTGTCAAAGCGAGACCAGTGTTTCGTATATGTAAAATCAAAGGATTAGGAGAATTGTAGTAGGGCGAATACGTGATTCTCTGTGATGTTTCTGAGCATCGATGTTTATGTTGACGAATCGACACGAGAAACAAGCGCGAAACGCGAGAAACACGGCAAGGCAAGAGTGATCTTTAGGTTTTGTATAGTTAACGGTAGCCTTTCGACGCGTGTTTCCTTTTCGTGGCAAAGTACATGCGTCGCCTCTTATGCACGATGCCTCTGGATCCTAAAACGGTCCAGAAATCAAGCGCAGGTTGCTCGACGCTGAAACGAGCCGGAAGTTGCGTACAGACTGTTCCAGAAACTACGGCGGAATTTTTTTCGACCGAGAGATCGATCGAGAGTTTGACAAGGGTGAGGAATGGTTTCATTAGGGAACCATTTCCGAGTGTGTTTGTGGATGCATTAGCAGCAATTAAGAAGCAATCTCTCTTTACGAATGTGTGTGTGTGTGTCGCTGCACATTTCAAACGCAAAATGATTACGCAGTCAAGAGGAGAGTCGCCGCGGTAAAGTATTTTTAATATACCGGTGATCGAGTATTTAAGCGATCGAGGCAATTAATCACGGATTGTTAACGATAATAGCCCAAGTCCTTGCGGGCTGCCGTTTATCAAGATTTCCTCGGTTTCAAACTGAGAATATGTCTATAAATTTCCCGAGTAACATTTCAGAAGCAAGTCCTGCGTAAATTAACCGAGGAAAATTGTATTTCATTCTGCGGATGATCACGCTAACGCGTACATCCACAGTCCACTTTTAACGTAGCGGTGATCATTTTTCGGTATAAATGGCACGTTCGCGACTGTTAATGACTCTCGTAAAGATACTCGACCGTTTTAAACCGGCTGTTCACCTCGTTGCACTGAATCACCGGTGACGAAATCGCACGTGCAGCCGCGGTTCTCTCGATTAGGGTAGATCGACGCCGGTTTGGAAATAACTCTCGCGTCCTAGGTGAGAAAAGAAGTCTGGGATACTCGTGACACGAGTTTAACATAATAAAATTCCCATTAGAGACATTAGAGCAAAAGAAATGGAATATAACTTTATAATATAATGAAGCACGCAAACTTTTATTTGTACATTTTACGTAAAGTTACTTGAATCACTAAAAACACGCTGTTTTACATCTATAAAATTTCGAACAAAAATATATTATAAATATATTTATCATGTCATAAATAAATAATATCGTAAATTGGTCATTTTGACCATTTTGGTGAGTATTGAACACACCATCCTATTGAGAACCGAGCAGGTAATTGTAACGTGTCCAATTGTAACGCACTTGAAACAGTTCGATCGCAAACGGGCAGTTGAATTTATTTACGACGATTATGCAACGCGATTGCTCAATCTCGTTATGTAAAAATTATCATTACATTTTCTGGTTAATTTCATTTCACGTTTAACGTTCGACAAAAGCCAATACTACTCGGATCTTCGACAACGTATACGTTATTTCAGAGAACCTTGCTCTTTCCATCGAGGGTTAATCGCGAGGTGAAAGAGCCTTGTAACTCGATCCTTCCATCCCTAACATTTCGTAACGTTCAATTTCTAAACTCGAAGTTCAGTCAATCTATTATTGGGCTTGTTCGCTTCCAATTCATCATTCTTCTTTCAAAGAAGTTCTTGTCAACTGCACAACCGCCACATTTTTTTTCGTCAAAGAAAAGGAAAGAAAAAGAAAAGAATAAAAATTCCGTTCAATCGAAACACTTAAACACACACGTGCACGTTGCTCCAACGATAAAATTGTAAAACTTTGAAGTTCGTCGAACTGTTGACGATGAGGGTGAAGCAGAAGATAATGAAAGGGATGAAAGGGAGATCTCATTTGGGAAGGAATTCGTCGGGCTTCGTCCGTTATAAAACCAAATGAGCCCCGAATTAAGTACTCCGGCGTTAGTGGCGTTGCATTGTACGCATCCATTTGCGTTTCTTGCGCCTTGCTCGCGGTCGGAATTCGGCGGCATCGAGTTCAATTAGGCAGATGAGAAGGTTTCTTTTTGTCGGCGAGACCCACTTTTTCGGAGTTTCGCTGATTGGACTTGGCTCGCAATTCGCTGTTGATTGTATTACAATTGGAGGCTTCGAATATTAAACATTTAACCTCTTGGAATGACGTGCCACGCACGTTGAGAACTTTTTGTCCCAACTGCAACATTCTCTCAGTTTCAGGTATATTTAATCGTAACCCGAGGCAAAACAAATGATAAGTTTGTTACTTCTCGATCATTTCTATCCAGCGATATCATATCGACGAGTTCAAAAGAGGAAGAAAGCGACGAATTATTGTATACGGTTCGGTCCGCTCGTTATGGTCCGCGAACCAGTTGCCGGCGCAAGGGGTTAAACATCGTCCAAGAGCACGAGGTCTAAAAATCGTTTTTTTGTCCGGCAATACGATCTCGGTTGTCTCGAGTTAAGAGAAACGGACGTGACGAAACGAGAATATCCGCGACGCGATAACGACCCGCTGAAAAAAAACTCGCCAACGGTTCTCGGGCAACGAGGTAACGAGCAAGTGCTCGCGGCTCTGTTAATCCGCGGCACGTTCCAATTTTCTTCGATGCACGCACGCGTCTCAAATGAGACCAATTTAGCCGCGTCGCGACTTAATCCCGCTCCGTCTTCTTTAATATTTGAATCAAATGCGCGCGTTTACGAGCCGAATTTACGCTCGGCGCAGCGTGATGAAAAAAGAAAAAGAGAAACATTTTATTACGAGCGCATCCTGTGTATACTCGATGTGCAAGCTGCCACGCTCGTAAACGAAAACGAAAGAGACGGCGGGGAAGGAGAGAAAGAAAAAATGAGAAAGAGGAACAGAAAATAAACGATGAGAGGGGAGAAGGGAATGGCAGTGCCGACTGCTTGGTCGGTGGACCAATAAGGAAAAGAGGAGAGGAGGAGACGGAGTCTCGAGGCAAAAGGTTCCAGCAGAACGAAATGCCTCGTGGAAACGACGTCTGAGCGGAGTGCAGGGGGAGAGAATAAGAATAAGAAAAACGGCGTACGTCTGATAAGCTCGTGGCGGCGGCGGCGGCGGCCAGTGGAGAACCGGTGGGGCCACCACTTTCACCGAATGAAAGTAAAACTCGATTCGGTGTGTGCACGAACCAGCTCGAACGACGGCCCCGCGCGCGCCAGCAAAACGTGAACTTTTTTCTGGCGAGCGCGGCGCGTGCCCGTGGAATGTCATTAACCGACCTCCGCCGCCGCTTCCATTTCATTCCTCCGACTAGTCAGATCAGCTCTGCGATGGAGCCGCGGTGCAATAAAGTTCCGTGTATCTAGACCGGAGCAGCCTAATAAAGTTTTACAGGTCAGAGGAGATCTACGTAAGGTCGTCAACGTTCCCGGCGAATTGACGTTCGACCCTCGGTGTCTCGTTGGTCGTGCAACGTTGGTCGCGGGGGAAATTGATTATGGATGGGGTTTGCTAATGACTGGAAGAGAACGTGGGCAGAGATTGGACTATCAGCCGGTTCGATGCATTTCTATTTGAATATTGCGAAGTCTTTCGGCGTATGTTGAAACGAATTTCATTTCAATTGAGTGGAACGTTGTAACACTTGCTATGACGTCGCGTTAAACGTTGATGTGTTGGAAGAATCACGTTCTCTGAACGTATTGGGTTGGTCAAAAAGTAATTGTCTTCTTTTTCTAGATCGATCTATATACATATCTTGAAATGTAATTAATCTCGTTTTAAATCGCGAATTCGTTGTACAACGAATAGCTGCACAAGCTCATACAAAATTATCCGATGGTGAAGAAACCTTGAAATTATATTATCAATGTTAGAATTTATTTGCTAAATTTCTTGCAGTTGTCTTTGAGCTTTTCAGCTTGACTGAATGATGGCAAAAATGATGTAATCGAACAAACTGGACTAAATATATATGTTGCTCATGCACACAGCTAGCAACTTTTTGGCCAACTTAACATCCGTCGTAGAACAAATACTTCCAGAGATATATCTAAATTTACACGATAGTGTATCTAAATTGACCTAACGAGAATAAAAGTTCAGTTTGTCATGCGTTTGCTCTCAGGTCGAATAAGCAACTGTAGATATCTTTCCCTAAAAGAAACAAATGTATACGCGAAGAGCAGATATACCGTACGCTAACAATCAGCGGATGCATGACTACTTCCAGTGCAATATCGTTGCGCGAGGGCACGGAAAATTTACGAGAATTCCTTGCATGGAGTCGCCTAATCGCGGAAGTTGCTCGTTTCGCCCGAGCCGATCGCCATGAATCCCCGAGCTTCGTGGAGGCATTTCCTTTCTTTTCTTTCTTTTTTTTAATACGAGCCACGATAATAGCTACGGGGCGTTAGTCACGGAGTTTGAATTTCCCTGTCCTTTTCGATCGTAGAAGTTCCTAACAGTCATAAAAGAACGATGTTCTTCGCCGCTATGTGTCGTTCATTGTTGTCTCTCCACAAGTTTCCCTCATTTCTGGTTACGATATCGAGTTATTCCGACATCTGCTGATGTAATCAACCACGTATACCTTACCAGGTCAATGAACGAATATAGAAATATGTCGAAATTTTGATGACGAGAAAGAACGGATTATCAGTGATCTCTTATCATCGAAGATGGAAAATTTGCGTATTAAAATTGTGACGAGACAATAGATTAAATTATCTAGAAAACAGAAGTGATCGATATGGTCAAAAAGCTGCGAGATGTTTACAAGTATTATTCGTTATAAATATCTGTTGTATAATTTTCACTTTCTACGTTTTAACCCTCGTGTCGTCCTCGCCTTCGAGATTCCAATAGAAGAATTCTCCGAAAACTTCTCCACGGACAATGGGTTCCGTTTTTTCTCCCCGCAAATCTCGCGAACGGGGGAAACTATGCCCTCGGGTGTTGTGAATGCACCTTCAGCGTCGCGCAGCTAGGAGTTTCTTACTCCTTTCCAGCCACCATCGAATCTTTTCCAACCATCCAACTGTCTAGAAGCAACGATACGCAGCTTCAAGCTGCAGCCTTGTCTGGACGTCTCTCCACGTCCCCGTGACGCACAGTCGCTTCAGGACCGTAAAACCTATCTTTATGGTTCACACCTCGGATCCAGCGTGGAAAAGCTCAACTCTCCTGCTGACGTTTCACCGATCCAGTTTTTAGATTTCTTTCGGCAAATCCGGCATCGTTCAAAATCGATACAAACGCGTCTGATTTCCGCAAGGAAATTTTCCTGTGAAATTCTTGAACACGTAATTTGATTATATAACATATATTTATCACTTTTATTTCACTTTTTTTTCTATTGTTATTTTGCGTCGTTGAGTACATTTCAGAAGCAAGACAAATCGTTTATTGTTTTATCGACTTTTTACGCTTGTGCTTTATAGGCGTTTCTGCGACTAGAAGTATACTAGTTTACTCCTTATTCAGCTGTTTTGCATTCATGCCGACTAAGAGGCATTTGTCACCCCCGTGATTCGGTAAAGTCGAGCGATTTATCGATTAGACGTTTCTCACGTGGAAACATTAGTCACGTACGCAATAAGGTTTCCGCGAATTCCCTGATTCAGTTTCAACTGAAAATCTGTTACTCGTCACGAATTTAAATCAATTCTCCTTTCACTTCGTTTCCAATTTTCCTCCTTCTCCTCTTCGAGAAGAGCGTACGAAAGTATAATTAATTTTCATTCTTCTCTTCTACGGTCAAACGTATCACTTCGAAGAGAGACCAAGGAAGACCAAGATTGTAAACAGCGAATAGGAAATCGCTTGATTCGAGTCTGAACAAAATGTCGCAGAAATCAAAGTGTCCGATTTCAACGATTGAAATGTTTTGAGAATAGGTTTCGCGAATTTGAATTTCCCGTGGGAAGTCAGCGTCCTGGAGAATTGCAGAATTCGGTCTGGAAACGGGGAACAATGTAACGGCTCAAAAAGAAGATAGAAGAAAAGCATTCCGGTGGCCGGAGGATTTCATTGCTACGTGGAATTATCCTTTCTTTCTGGGTGATAGCGGTCCCTCGCTTCCACAGGCAATCGCTTCTTACGGATTTCGTCGTGGTGCCGACGTCTGAACTGAAACAATCCGTATTTTCCTGTCGCTTTCCCCGACGAGACTCGCCAGACGACGTCGATAAGATAAAGCTTCCTATTTTAATAATTTCTCTTCAACTTTCCGAAGGCCGACTTTTATTTTTGTCTGAGTTGTCAAAGTTATCGTTCATCGAGATCTTTGCTTTCTTCTCTTGAAACTTTTGTCAGGGAGACTGTCTGTTTGTCGTGTTTTATACGTTTGTGCATAATTGTTAATTGAGACATCGGATATATATATTATTTGCGAAACTATGATCGAATGAATAAATTAATACATAAAGGTATGATAAAGGTTGATGACATATTTCGATGTTCATTTTTTTAGGTATCTTCTTTTACGTTAAGATTTATTGGTCGAATTAAATGTCTTCTTTGTTCTCCAATTACATTTTCATTTTAGTTTACTAGAAATGACGAAATTGACGAAATATTTTTAGAAGTTAAAATCGTTTGAATTTTGGTTGTATCTGTTATTAAAACTTTTCTCTGGAATGACTCTGATATTTTCTAGGGATTTCGAATATCCCACTTGCCTTCTAGACGTAACATATCGATGGTTGGTAAGGTAGAAGTTCCTCAGAGTATCACTAACACAGATGTCACTGAACAGGATCACGTATATAAGACTTCGTGTTCTGAAATACCGACCTCTAAAAAGTCAGAGTGCTTCTCATGCCCTCTGGAGCGTACTGCGAGTAAACATTTTTCGCGGGAAGAACAGCGAGAAGAAAACATTATTCGGAAATTGTAGAGCATAATCAAGAAAGACCATAATCAATAGTCGTCACATTTATTCTTGCATTGTCGAATACGTCTGCGATTAGATCAGTGTGCATTGTTTAAAAGAATTATCACATACGTACAATCCAGTTTCTCGCTAGAACTCGGTAATCCTTTGCAGTGAAATTGTGAAACGAGTGAATGAATAACTAAGTGAAATAAACGTTCGCAGATGTACGTATATACATAGATGTTTATTCTGTACGAAGTGCTCACTGTTGTAAACAATTTCGAAGGACGCATTGTTTCGAAGAATCACATAACCTATCCGTGCGTGCTCGAGCTCTCATTCCACTGACGACGATTATTTGACGACGCGACCTGTTGCGCGAGAGGTCAGTCAATTGCTGAAAATTGAGACGTTAAGACGTATCCCTTTTCGTAACATCTATTAACTACAATACTTTCATCGTTATTCTTTCATTTAACTACGCTAACTACGTTTAATTGACGTACGTTTCTTATCAATAATTTGTCGAATATTATTAAAATTATCTTCTTCTATTTGATCGTCTTTTCCGTGATAACATTTACTAGTAATTCGAACGATATTTGATTGTCGTTTCATTCTCAATATTTCCAGATAGTTGACACTCTTTTAGAAAAATAGATTGTAATATTTCTGTGTTCTGTTACAGATTTCTGTACTTCTTTCTTGGGATTCGACGATTCCTATTTGACGATGGACTTCATCCTCATTTCTCCTGGACCAGAACAACATCGACCACGTTCTTCTAACCGTGAGTCACATGCTCTTTTTTGTTCCTCTGGTCGCTCAATCATGTCGTAGGATGAAAGATCCGAATCGACACGGGTGACTGGTTGTATTACGCAGCATTTTTGGTGAGCAGGTATTTTTTGTACCTGCATATAGTAACATTTCCGCTGCGTTTTATTTATCGGTCCAAGATAGATTTTCTTGCATATCGGGTTTGTCAATGTTAGAAATAATACAGTAATAATTAATATTAATATCATATTGACATTGCATTGCAATATCAGAATATAATGTGAATAATACAGTATGAATATTTGACTAATTGCAAGTGGATGTGTATTGTCGGATACCATTCGACTTCATTGTTTTGTAATTCATTGCATATGATACGTGTAGTAATATGGAATATTTTATTATTTGATTTCCATATTCACAATTTCAATAGAACTTGAAATGTGATTGCCTGAAGATATTTTTACCAATTTTACCCTTTAAGTCCATTACCATTGCTTGAATTTTCATGTTAAATTGCATCGAATCTCACTTTCCTCTTCAATAAATATATTCGTTGCTAACCTAGGTAATTTATCAAATCATGAATATAAACTCCAAAATTAAAATAAAATGATCAGCCCGTTACTCAGGATTTTCACGTTTAACTCTTTCCGTGTTCATTGCCAGGATGCTACTTGAGTGAGAGAGAGAGAGAGAGAGAGAGAGAGAGAGAGAGAGAGAGCCAATGAACACGATGACCGTAGTTTATAACCTTGATAATTTTTCAGTGACTTACAATGCGTTAGTATATCGTGCACGACGTATTTTTCACATTGTGCGTGTATATGTGTGCGGTTAGGCTGCGAAAATGCATCGGTTTTGCTATTATTCAGAGCAGTATAATAAATTTTACAATCAGTATGGCTAAAATTGTACTACGCTGCTGAATTATGCAGTCCGGTTATGATTATTCAATTAAAATTTAAATTGAAACACACCTAATTAAAATCGTCTCATATACATACGTTTATTTTAATCGCATTTTACGCAATGGTCGCTAGCGTTTACCAGTCGATTTCAAGAAAAAATGGTAACGTAAATTAGAGTGCGAGACACCTGGGTGCCGGAGGCGTCCCGGGACGTTCTCTCTAGTGTTAGTTTGCGCCCGAATGTATTTGTGAAAATCGTGAAGTGAATGTGTTGGTACGCGAATGTGTTTGCCATTTTTTAAATATAGCGCTATAGATAGGACAGGTAGCATACTTTCTGGTGTGAATGTCGGTAAGTCGCGTGTCCAACCTGTTTCAGAAGATGCAGTTTGAAAGATCGACAGTGAAGGTGGAAGTCTCTCGACTTTTCGATCGACCCATCGATTTTTCGAATTTTCGCGAGTCAGAGCTAGGCGAAACGAAACGAAACGTTTATTGCTCGAGTCAGTATGATCAATGATAGTCCATGTGTGATTGGCTTCCGTGATTCATCTTTTTATTTCATCTTTGCAAGTTATTTTTTATTTCGGCGGTTAGAAAGCCTCGAGTCTAGGTTTAAGTTTCAGTCTCAGGCATTACGCCCGAAGGAAGAAGAGGGCAAATTGCCATAGAAGAGGGCTGCAACAAATGGCTTTTCATCCTCTGGGTGGAAAATCTATCCAGAGCATGGCAAGTCATTCTGGTTACTATTTTATCACTATATTCGCTTTTAGTATTTTTCTGGTATGAAGAATTTTTCTTTTTTTGGTCGATGTCGACGCATTGTCATATTTTTGGGCAAATCGCGATTTTTTCATTAGTTTGTTTCGAAGAATTAATCACGAATTATTGAAAAAAAATTAATCAAAGTTGCAAAGTAATCAAGATTTCGCGTTTGTTATATTTCAATACTGATATAGGTAGAATTAATGAAAATCTTCAAATTTGTTTCTAGATAAGTTAAGTTAGATCTTCGAGTAGGTAGGATTCTTTTAAATTCGTAACTAAGAGAAATATATTTACTAATGTAATTAAGTTAGATCTTTGGTTAGATAGAGTTACAAATCTTAATATGATTAATTAATAAGAAATAGAGTAGTATGCTAAGTAATACTAGAATAAGATATCATCGTAACTAATTGTAAGTAGTGTACTATTCATAACACTGTAATTTAAAATTTAATTGAATTTTTAGGTTTGGGTTTAGATGTGTACTATGTGGAATACTATGATTCATTACATAATTTTACTTAATTAATTTCAATTTGTTAATTAATTTCTTTGCATGCGAGATTATTAAATTCGTCCAGAGATTATTGTCATCTGCAAGGTAGAGTGCGCTATATTACCACAAAAACATCATTTAGTCTCGATATTTAGGCTACTTGCTCCAGAATTATACCAAAAAATCAATAATACCGAAAAAATATATTCTTTAGAGTACTTTGAGTCTCGAAATCTCAGTTTTTACAGCGACGCGTATAAATATCGTAAAATATAGTACATTAAATTTTCTTCGATCCTCCCAACAAGTGTGACAACCTGTTCTCACCAATTTTTCGTATCCCCAAGGTGCAAAGAGTATCGCGAACGTTTATCCGAATTTTTGACATGATTTTCCCTTGGTGTAAGCAAAAGCTTACAAATCAACTACGCATCATCCGTCACATATTAATTCTCTAAAATCTACTCTAAAATGTACTCTAAAATCTTCGATCGGCAGTTAGAGTGATTCATCTTCTCCCTCGGTTAACGTAGTTTATCTTATTCCACGATGCATGTAAAAATGACACACAATTCTAAACTCGTAATGAAAGACCGTCCGCTCCGCCCTGAAGAAGCGGAGGGAATATTAGCGTCGATTTTTCAAAACAGCGCCTCGTGGCTGTGACCGTCCACTTTAGCTGAAACATCGGTGCCGCTTTTTGCTCGTTGCCTAATGATATCTTGCTTTAACATTCTGCTCACCGCGCGACGCGACGCGACTCGACTCGACACGACGCGACGTCCCAACAAATAAGTAGGTATGGCGTAAGCGGCTCGCGAGTGCCTTGTAATCTTTAACGAGAGTCCATTTGAGACGAAAGGAGAGAGAGGTTACCTAACTGAATAGAATGTCCTAACGTTGGACACAATTTTCTTTCTCCCTCGAGAGAAAGAGAGAGAGAGAGAGAGAGAGAGAGAGAGAGAGAGAGACCCGAATCGACGGAGATCCAACGTTCCGACCGGGATCGCACGTGCATCGCGTCGCGCAAACTCATGTAGGTTAAGAGTGCACGCTCGTGTGCAATATAGAACAGAACTCGTGCAAGCCGCGAGTGCAAGTTACGGTAGGTAAGTACCGTTCGCCGAGACGACAGTTGCCGTGCAGGTGTATGGAATCGCGTACACGTTGCGCGCGTATCTCGCCTCTGAACTTCCTCGTCCCAGTGAAAAGTTTCGCTTCTTATCGAGCCCTGGCTCGGCCATTACCGCGCGGAGCAGACACACGCAGATTCATCTTTCCCGGTGCCCGGACTCGGGTTTGTATAATTACTCCCGGGAGGTTTCGGGAGTTAAATTGGATACGGGTTGAACGAAAAGCGAGAATTTGATTGTCGAGGTATATCTCATTTCTTCGGTATTCGTTGTCGACGAATTGTGTAACGAGGGAATGAAATTTCATTCGAGCGAAGGGAAGGAATTTCAATGCGAAACGCTTCAGCGCTTGTTTGCAAGCCCATTGGTGATAGATGCGATCAAAGGGTCATACAGGACGAAGAAGAAATGACCGGAGAATATCATACACGCGAGAAACCTGCTCGTCGTAAGCTTATTAGACGGTGCTTATTAGAAAGAAAAGGCACAATCCGATAGACACACACACACACACACACACACACACACACACATACAGATTATTCGCGTAACGAGAACCTGCTATTACTATCGCATGGTGTAAACTTTCAGGAAGATAGAGCGAGGCATCTTTCTACAAAGCTGTTAAAATTTTGATGCGACGGCAACTCTTTGGTACCTTGCCAACTTCAATTCCAGAAATACGATCGGTAACAGAGGCAGCGACGTATAATTCCTAAAACGTTTCCACGTCGATTCCTTGAATTCCTACCTGCTTGCTCCACGCTACGCCGAAACTGTCGGATGGTCGATGACAGCAACACACCGGATCCAAGCTGCACCCCGTGGCAGATCAGTTGCACCAAAATCGCGACTAACACGATCACGCGTCCCCAGCCACCCTCGGGGTAATAATGCCTCTTGAGGGTGATCTTCTTGCGAGCGTTCGCCGCGGTGAGAGACTCGTCGCCTTCCTCCGGCTCCTCCAGCAGATCCTCGTAATCGGGAATACTACCCAGTCCACCTTCGAGGATCAGTTGCTCGGAGAATCGTCTCCTCATCATTTTCGGCGTGATGCTCGCGCTGCTCCTTCGACGTTCGTTCGACCCAGCTGCGTCCCTGAGGACCTCGTCCTTCTTCCTCTTCTTCTGCCCCGGTCTCTCGGTGTTTCTCTCGGGCGACGTTTCTTTCAACGGATCGGTCTCGCGACTCTCGTTGCGCAACCGCGACCAAGGCTCGCCAATTCCGGCGGTCTTCTCCGTGAAAGAGCGCGGACAGGTTCTAGCGCGGTCGATGGAGCATCTAGCGAGCGTTTGTTCAGAGAATCGCCGATTATCCACGCGGCTGATCTTGCAGCCGCGTGGCGACTGCGTTTGATCCGAGTGCCGACGTTGAATCACCTCGCCGACAAGTCGAGTCTCCGAGCTCGCCTCCTCCTTGATCTCGTAGCAGAGACTGGCGACGGAATTCCTGGCGGAGGAAGGCGGAAGGATGCTCTGGCAGGTGGACACCGAATAACTGGAGTCCTTTCTTTTGTAACCGGCCAGGAACGTGTGATCTCGGCTGGAACAGCTGGAGAGCTTGCGACGATGGTACTGACACTGGCTGCACCGACACTGGCAACGACACTGACACTGACAGTCGGACGAGATGGACAGTTTCGCCGCGAGAAAGCAACGACACCTGGCCAATCTGCCCCATAATTCCGGATGCGACGTAAAGATCTCCGACATCTCGATGCTTTCGTTCCAGGACCTACTGGTGTCCGTCGACGGTGTTCTAGTTAGCTCTCGTTTCAACACGGAACTTTCTATCGACCAACACTCTGACTCTAGGCTGCAATTGTCGGGCAATTTTGGCCTCTTCTGAACGACCAACTGCTGAGATTTTACCGGAGTTTCCGCGCGACGACTGCTTTCGGAAGATTCGTCGGCAGTTGGGTTCTCGTTGATCATCGCGGCGCTGTAAGAGTCGCGGCGCCTGCGATACGTATCGCTGTTGGAAGAACTGTTCGACGAACCAACTCCTGCGTCCATGTCGAGAGCGGATTTTTCGCGATGGTAATTACGAAGGCGGTGATCGATAAATCGTACGCTATGCCGTGTGCTGTATACTACCCTTCGGGGCGGAATTCGTATTCCGATTTTTATATTCGCTCGAAGATTTAATCTTGGGGCGAAAATTAATATCTCTCTCCAAGTTTGACTGACAAATGTTTCGTTTACTTGGATTATGTTTAGCTTTTCCTTGTCTTTTCTTCTTCTCGTTGACAGACGAGATTTCAAAGTTTGCAATAGAAAACTTCGGTCATTCTTCGGTCATGGCTTCGATCGACTCTCTCGCGGTTCTTCTTCGCCGAGCTTCACGTTTCACGTTTCGCGATCGTCTCGCGAGCACGGACCATTTCGAACTGGCCCACGTGCTCGCACGAAAGGTTACGTTTCACCTGTCGAGAGCGGACAAATTAATGCTCGTCCCTCGAAAGGATCGTTCATCGGTCCTTCGCGAGTGCATCGCGATGCCTCGCACGCGTGAAACAACGCGTACGTGAGACTGTGGCGACGCGTCCAGACTGTCGATACCAACGTCCTAATTTTTCCTCTCCTCTGACTTCGGAGTCAGTTGCTACACGTTCTCGCGTCGGATAAATTGAACAGCCCCCGCCATCGCGTTTACACGCGATCGTTTACAACGATGGAAACACACGGCTATACACGACGCTCGGCCCCGCTTACAGAAAATACTGTAAGAATTCGTTTTCCGTTCTTCTTCCTTACTTTTGTTCCCTTTTTTTCTCCCCCTGTGTCGATTTCATTGCTGTATTGGCCAGTACTCGCGCAATCGGACACGTAATCTCACCGTCTGAGAAATACCGTATGTACGCGATGTCGTTAACGAAGGGAAACGTTTCATTTGCATGCGCGGCAGAATCGAGCAATCTAAGAAAGACGAAGCTACAATATATGTGTCTATATTTTATTTTATTTTTTTTCGCGATACGAGAATCGCCTTGAGTAAGCTGATACGACTCGTTGTCTCGTATCTTCGTTTCGGAGCAGAGTGTCGAGAGATAAGTTGATTACACGGTCGAATTATTGGCCATTGGCAATTCATTGCGCGAATCTCCGATAGTGGGGACCAACCGTGGGACAACCTGCTGCTGAGCCAGCGAGTTGGTATTTAAATGGGTCTGGAGGGAAAAGAGCGCGCGCGAGAACAAACGATCGTTCGTAATAGTTGATTCATGATTATTGAAACGGGGTTTCGGGGACGGTTGATTGGACCGACGCAAGAGATACTTTATACCATCGTTTTATTTTTATCCCTCTCTTAATTCGAGTTTTATAAAAGGTACAATACGGTTTTTAAAGTCTCCGTTTCGTTTCATTCGAACGTACGGAAATTCGTACACGACTCTCAAGTAAAAGATCGCATCCTTTATGGGTTTCAACTCGAAGTTCGTTTCGATCCTTGAATTTTAACTCCAAACTTTGCTCGACGATACTTGGACGTGATTTCGATTCAACGAAAACGTGACTCAACGTATCTGAAATTGCCCACGCGAGGAACAACGTAACCAATTCGAACACCGGTTCGACACCGAGCACCTGTCGGCATTTCTTATCGCGAATGCCTCAAACGGTAATTTCGCATTTCTCTCTCTCTCTCTCTCTCTCTCTCTTGTCTGCGTGTACATAACGATCAGCGGCGATCATTGGCGCCGATTCGGATCGTGACAAAAAAAAAAAAAAAAAAAAATAGAAGAAAAAGGAGACACGATCGCGTAAAAACCATTTGATTTATGAACGTATCTCGTCGCTCGATCGTATCTTGGAACAAGGTTTTCACTTAGCGCAATCAATCGATTACCCGGCTCCCGAATTCACGCGGTTGATTTCAACAGTCCTCGATTCCAATCAGGATAAACGACTCGGTCAAGCGACGTTCGATTAATTAACTTGACACGGTTCTCCAAAAGTAAAGGTAGAAACAACGTAGGTAGAAAAACCGTGACAAAAACGAAATTCAAAATATTGTAAGATGTTTGACTGCAACAGATTGACTACAAACACTTTGACTACGAGAGACGAGTATATACGCCCTCGCGTGCCTATCAATATATACAAAAGACACATACATACTCTAAATGTTTCTTATCAAATTATATCAAACATTCTTCCGCTCTGAATCATGATCTAGTTTATATTTCCGTTGGATATTCCTTTGAATGTTCCGTTTAATGTTTACTAGAGTGAGAAACGTGACGACAAATTCATTATTGCAGATAATGATTTGATAGGAAGCAATGGATTTGACGAGTGAAAAATAATAAACCACTGATCTGGAACGATACAGAGACAACTACTTGTTATAAAAGTAAAAGTATCAGGCCAGTGAGAGTAAAGCAACAGAAAGTTGGACGTTTCTAACATAATATTTGACAATGCCAGGCGTGTACGATCGAACAGATTCGAGTCGAATTAATGGCCGAAGAGCTACATGGACCAACACGCGAGCGACTTTTATTATTTATCGTTAGTGACTTAAATAATAGTACAAGGGCCTTAACACATTGTTGATCGGCAATTTTACGCAGAAGCTATCTCACGTTATCGGTTATTATTTCGTCATTGAATATGAATGTGAAGGAATCTGAATAAACTTTCATAACTGTCTTCCGATAAACCATAAATTTCCACGTCGCTGCAATATATTTCAAAATCACACGGACAATCAGATAAACCGTTTGCATATAATTCATTGAAAAGCTTTCCACCGTCACGATCCGTCATGGTTGAAGTTTTTGCAACACTGACAATTGCGATAAAAGTAATTTCTTTTTTTTTTTTTTGACACGACGAAAAGAAATATTTCACAATGCCCTGCATTATTCCGAGTGTCAAAAATTAAAATACCTAATGCAAGTGCGAAAAACACGGATTAACTCGCAATCGGTCAACAACGTGTTAATACTGTTTACTTACTCAATTTCGCGACAGCCAGTCGCACGCGAATCATCGTAATGCCGCATACGTCGATGATTCCGTTTCGAGAATTCACCGAGAAGATTAAATTCCGCAGACATGGTCGAACACAGATCGTGAATCGTCGATCGAAATTCAACTCGGTTACCACCACGTGGTTTTCTACGTAGCGTGGCCGAGAAAAAGAGATATCCTACCTGCGCTGTGAAGGGCGGGCTGATGGAACTTCAGCTGAGCGGTTAGGTGCCAGCTGCCAGGCGCCGCGAGCTGCAAACCGATGCTGAGGAAATGAACGAGCGCCGAACAGGTCACGATCACGTAGCCCCAGCCTCCCTCCGGGTAGTAGTGCCTCCTCAGGGTGGCCTCTTTTCTCACGTCGTTGCACGGCCTGCTGCACGCCGGGTTCCCGTTCCTCTTACGCGCGTTCCTCTCCCTCTCCTTGTTCTTGGCGCCTCCAATTAGACCGCTCGTCGCCAGCCTGCGCCAGCTGTTCCTCGTTTTCACCTCCGTCGACGAATATTTACGTGTCGTTTCCGGCTCTTCGTCCTGACACCGGCCGGCCATGCTCTTCCTGCTCGAAACCGGCGAACGAAACGGATCCACGCGTTCCAGAAGCTGGCCTTCCGACGTGCATTTCGGGCAAGCGTGCTGCGTCTGCCTGTCCCTCGTTATATCGTCGTAGTCCACTATTTCGATTTGAGGGGTCGGCGTCTTTCTTCGTATGGACTCTCGTCGGGATTGGTACGTTTCCTTCACGATTGCTCGACCGTGTTCCGGCGTCTCGATTTTCACGATGGTTTCCAGAGGCAGACGATCCTCGTGTTTGAACTGCGCGTCCGTCCTGGACGATTCGTCCCGAGTGTTATCGTTTCGTCCGACGGAGGATTCCAATTCGAAGTTTGACTTATTGGTATCACCGTTTCTATGCGGCATCGAGTTACGTTCCTCGTCAGCCAGACAGAAGTCGGATTTCGTCGTTTCGGATATATCTCCGCCGTCTCGGCGAGGGTCCCCGGCAGTTTCGTCGGATAAGAGATCCGAGAGCAATTTCGACTCGCTTTTACGACCCTTCTCGTCCCTTTCCCCATCCTCGGCGGCATTTCTTCCGCAACTTCTATTCATAACGTCAGGTACCAGGGCGCGTAGTTCGAAAGTTTCCCCTAATTCACCGCGTCCGTACGGCTCGATGCGCCTGGTGTCGCCCACGAATCGTCGTTTCGTCTCGACGGACGTCGAACCGCCATGATCCAGGAATATGATCTCGTCGATCCAGTCGGTGTCGAGTAACGAGGTGGGGTGCAAGCCCTCGACGCGAATCGTCGGGATGATCGTGAAGGCGCGCGACAACGGATCCACGCGCACTTTCACCGTCTGTGGCGCCCGATCCGGCCACGAGCTGCTGTGTCTCATGTTCTTCCGGTCCTCCTCGAGCACTGTCATCTCCCGAACGGTCCCACATCGAATCGTCTACGAATCGAGCGTCAACGGAATCCGATCGATCGACGACACGATCAACGCGCGAACCAAGGTCTTTGCTCCGCGATAATCGAGCTCAACCGTGCAGATACCAGCTTCATCTTCATCGATCGTTGACCCAATCCGCGAGAAAATGGCCAAAGGGATTTCCTTCGTCGCGTACAGATTCCCTCTGGAAGTCGCTATTGTCTGAGCACTGACGATTCTCGCGAAACGACAGCATTTTTCAACGTGGTTCAACGCGCGAAATTTCACACAACTTTCCACCGGAGAATCGTCGAGAGTCGAAACAAGCGCGTACACGCGATTCTTTGTCATTCGGGGAACAAGAGTAGGCGAGAACGGTGATGGTGCTTCGGAGAGATCAGTCACCAGTCAGAGGTTCGAGCGTCAATGTTAAAAGAAAAGATTGTTTGAAAAGGAAGAAGCAGTCCTGGCGAGTGCGCCAGGATGACTGTTACGCACGTGCTGCTCACTTGCGAGCAACCCTCTCCTCTCTCTCCCTCTCCTTGGCCGACTGTCTCCCTCTTCCCAATGGCGGGCGCATGCTTGCGATATTCGACGAATCGCGAGGCCACCGTCTCACCGACGTGGTTCTTTTCCACGACGTGCAGTTAGCCACGAATTTCGTACGGTCGCGTGCTAACGAGAAGCGACAGAAACACTTTTTCCTCCTCATCTTCACCCTTTCTTCCCTCGTCGACGCGACGACAACGACAATTTTCTTTTTTTCATTTTTGATTGAGTCGCGAAGCCCAGTGAAACTGACGATCTTGAAATTTGCCTCCTCTTGCGAAGCGTCGATGATCGTTGTCTGACATCTTTGCACCGCTTCTGATATACTTCCGGCTTTCACGAACTCCGTCGAAGCGCGTTTGAATCGAGGTGCGTGGATTCACGATCTACGAGAGGTATCCGGTTATTAAGAACGATTGATTTGATACGGCTAAGCAAGTTAACGACTGGGAAATCGGTAATAACCGATTTGCATGTAAGAAGCGTGGCTCTTTGATTCGTTCAAACAAAGCTACGTAATAAGGGATAATTAGTCGAGGTTTCCATTTCGAATTAATATCGACATTATCGTTAGAACGATTCGTTTTCCTGACAAAAAATGTTAAGGTACTCGAAAACGTTGAAATCCTTCCTGCCTACAAATTCAACCGGACTAACTTTATTTTCTCGTGCATTGCAAGCAAATGCAGTTATACTCGAAGTACTATTCCATACACGTTTGATGGAAAACTTTTTCCCAGTTTTTGCCAGTACTTCTGTTTCCTTTTCAAGCGAAAATTTCCTTATAATCTTTGACACTTTATGGACGGAAATGGGAAGAAAATGTTACACTAGATAGATCTGTAAAATATAGGCAACTTTTTGCCAGGAGTAGCAGTATCCTCGAATATTTTTGTTCGAAAATTCCAATACTTTATAAGTGCAAATAAGAAAAAACTGTCACACTAGATACATTTATGAAACACAGATAACTGACGGAAAGATGCTATATGAAAATTTCAATTATCAGAATGTTGTAACATGGGGCCGGTTCAATGCTATAAGAAAATGAAATCTATAGATCTTTCATTTGAAACATGCAATCAGAAATAAATTGGAGCAGGTGAATTTCTGAAAATGTTTCCTTTAAATGTTGGAAGATTTTCTGGAATTTCGAAGTGTCGTAAATCCGAAGACGCGGAAGAATGAAATCCGCGACGCGGAGACGCGTAGGGAATCGCCGAGAGCGCGGATTCGATCGAAGCAGAAGAGAAAAAGGGAAAAGGGAGAAAGAGGAAAGTGGATCGAAACCGGACGACAAATCACCGGAAATCAATCGGCGGCGAAGACGAACGAAGGTTGGCGCGAGCTATGGTTTCGATGCACTGACCTACCGTGAGGACGCGCGGCTTATTGGACGTGCCTACGAACAGCGCGTCAATTGGAGGGAGAGAGAGGTCGCGCGGCACGAGGCGAGAGGACAATGAGTTACGAGAGGGAAGGGCGTTCGTGAGTAAATGAAGCGAAAGAGGGCGAAAGCGTCGGCGAAGACACAGAGGTTTTCGCCCTGGAAGCATCGAGCGACCTGGATTTTTAGGCAAGTGCAGCAGAGAAGTCGTAAAAATGCGCTCGCTCGGCGGAAGATTGGCCGCGATGACGTTATCATTGAAGAAATCGACTGCAACGTTTGTCGATGATCCCTCCCCAACGTTTGATACGGTCCGCTCTCTGACGACCTGACGAATTTTGGCGACCTCTAATTGAAATTCTTAACGAACCTGTTGGGGCGGATAATCTATCAGATTCGCGAAATGTTTTTACACATACGTACAGTTACCAGTCTTAACGTCCTATGTTAAGGCATTTATTTAACTACGTGATTTCAGAGATTTCCTCAAACACGTGATATGACAGTGACGCGATAATGACCAATTTTCAAAAACTCTGACGTATCTCGTTAACTGGCCGACTCTGCGCTCAAGTTTCAAGCACCGTGGAGACACGAACGTAACAAAAGGCACGATGATTTCTGATTGTGAGAGTAGTCATAGTAAAAGTAATTGAAACGATGCACCATGTAATTCCGTTCCTATTTAGCGCAAGAGATTGTGATTAACCAATTGACTCTGCGTTCAAATTTTAAAACCGCGGAGAAACTAACAGTTGGCAGAGGCACAGTTAGTTAGTAATAATCTCTGAGAGTAGCCAGAGTGATGCAACGTGTAATACCGCTGCTATTTAGCGCAAGAGAGATTGTGATTAAGCGTGGTGCTTCAATAAATCGCGTGACTCGTTCTCGCCCAACGCAACTTTTCCTTTAACGAAGTACGTATTTCATATTCCAACACGTCCTATATTCTCTCCAAACCTGTTAAAGCGTAATTACATGTAATAAGGCTTGCATTGTAACGTTCTGAACTGGTAGATCAGCTTGCTTCCTGTAACGCGCTATAACATAACACGGGCGACCGTATCTTTTGCCTCGTCTCATCCACTTTTGATCACAAGAGAGGGAACTGGAATAGAAAATTGCAATTATCTCATATATACATATATATATATATATATATTTTTTTTTTGTTCCCCCTCCCCCCATTTTCAGTAATAACCACTTGCTAGTCGTACATTTATCGATCGCATCGTTGATTTCTTAAATGCTAGTAAACTTCCAGCATTTGTTTTAAACTGCGAGGGGGAAAATAGGCGAAAGATGCACGATTGCTATTTAACTTCATTTACTCCGATATTATACTCTCATTTTCTTCGTTCTAATTAACGTACGCAAGATCGTATCACTGTTTTGTTATCTTCGTCTTGAATCAAGATAAATTACAGCGATGCTTAATAACATTATTCATCGTATTCCGTTTATTCAAGATTTACATCCTTCTCCCACTGGAAAACTCGAGTCTTTGTACCTAGACGTTTCATCGTTCCAGTCCATCCATCCCCGACGTAACGAGAGGACGTTGCTGAGAAGGAAACGAAAAATTCTCGCCGCGTTTAAATTAGAGATTCAACGTCGCGAAGTTACGAGCGTTCGAACGGTTGAGGAGGACATTAACTAGGCTTGATGCATACGAATTCCACGTGTGAAGCCGAAGGGACCGAAGAAACGCGCGCGTCTGTCGCCGGTGTCGCTCGTCGTAAATTCGCGCGCGTAAATGCCCGCCTAAATCGTAACTAACTCGCGGCGAAGCGCGAGATCTCGGCAGCAAGGAAGGAAGAGAGGGAAAAAGAGAGGGATCTTGCCTTCCTGCTTTACACACGCCGAATGATTTACACGCGTATTAATTTAAGACGATCCGCCTCGGCGACGAAACCCGCGTATCTCAAAGGAATTCCTATTAAAATTGAAAATGATTCATTCGGCTGGCATGGCGGCCTCGTTCGTTCTGGTTAAATGGTTTTCGTTTGAGGCGGGCCCGCGACTCGGCGCCAGATTTCGCTAGACCGAAATTTCCTGTAGAAGTCGGCAGTGCCTTTAATCTTCTTGCGCTGGAAAGTATCTGGAGAAGGTTTATTCGTGTCTCTGTAAGTTGTAGACTACAACTATGTAGAAAACGTCTTGCACCTTTGCACGGACGTTCGATTTATTCGGCTTATTGAGGAGCAAGGTTACACGAGGGGATTCTCGTTCTCGTAATTTCTGTTTAGGTAATTGAAATTCTGCTGAATCTCAGTCAGGATTTGTTCGATATTTCAAACAAAGGTAAATTCATGGGTGAATCTCAAGAGTTGTCAAGTAAAAGTCAATTTCGACCTCTGTGTTATTTAATTTTGAAGTTATTCCATTCGATCGATTGTTCTCACAACTAATAATCTACCGTGTGAACGGTATACGAAATAGAATTTGTTTTCTTTCAAAAATATCTGCTTCTTTAAACTTGCCGCCTGAAAATCTCACGAAACCAAGTGACGATAGAAACTGGTAAGAGAGTATCTGAGAAGGTTTATTCGTGCCTCTACAACTATGGAAAACGTCTTGCACCTTTGCACGGACGTTCAGTCGATTTATTCGGCTCATTAAGGAGCAAGGTTACATCTACGAAGATGTAGATTTAGTCAATTTGAATTCTGCAAAATTTAGATCGAACTATTTAGATAGATAGATTCAGACAGAATTTATCCATCACGAATTTGCCTCGATATTTTAAAAAGAATGTATGGATGAATCTCAAGAGGTCTCAAATGAAAATTGATTGACTTCTGTGCCATTTAATTTCGAAATTATCTCATTGATCGACGTTCTGATAACTAATGATCTATTTTATATTAACGATGTACAAAATAGAATTTGTTTCTTTTTTTAAACATCTGTTTCTTTAACTTTTTCCACTGGAATGACGTGCCACGCACGTCGAGAATTTTTCCTCCCAAATTGCATCATTTTCTCAGTTTTAAATATATTTCAATGTAACCCAGGCAAAACAAATGATTAGTTTATTACTTCTTGATAATTTCTATCCAGTGATATCAAAGGAAAAAGAAAGCGACGGATTGTTGTGTACGGCTCGGTCACTCGTTATGGTCCGCGAACCAGTTGCCAGCGCAAAGAGTTAAAAAAGAGATTGATTATCGTCTGTGTCGCGTGAAATATTTTCCGCTGTAATCAATGAAACTGAACGTTCCATAGAATCCTACCCGAGGAAAATTATAAATGTACGACAATGTCCGTTGCTAAATTAAAAACACGTCTCGGGAATCTATTCTTGCTTTCTCTCTGATCCGCGTTTTAGGGTCGCACGTCTTCTTTCTCGTTTAGTCTTTGCGAATTTCGTTTCCCCCTTTCTCTTTTTACGGACAAAATATGTTCCTGTCAACCGTTGGATTTGTATCGTTTGTCACATACGTACGTGACAAAGTTCCCTTCAAGTTCTCTCTATAAAAAAAAAAAAAACGAAAAAACCACGAATCTTAAGTGATCTTAAGTACGCTCGTTTAGATCTGGCTCGTTTGATGTTTGTCAAAGCAGTTGGCTTGGTGGTCCCGCGCTTATCTGGAGGCGGGCAGAAATTAAGAACGGGATTTAAGAGAGCGTGCGCGCGAACGGTGTGTAGTGGCCGACACTCATGGTTGCGAGCGCCTCGATACGTTATCCGGCCGATCCGTTCCACTTGCTGCGACTTATTATTATCCGGAACTGGGTCGATCTTGATGCGTCCCGTTCACCTAGACTCGCTTACTTCGTTAACCCCTTTCAGACTCGCATCGGCTGCTCTGGTCGTCGATCCGACAGCCGTGAAACCGACGCGATGGAGCTACCGAGCTCCGCGAATTGCTGCCACAAGTTACGTTTCGACACGGCGGAATGGTTTGCTTCGGGTATCTGGACGCGCGCTATCATTTTGGCTTACCTCATCGTGGAATATTCACGGTGAAAACAGGGCTGATTTACTGGGCGGGGTTGGAATATGGCGGCTGCTAAGTGGCTTTAGAGCGCTAGAACTATCAATCTAGTCAAAATGACTAATTTATAATTTTCTATGGAAATTTTATGTATTTACAACTATATGTGTAGTTTTGGGTACTCTGCGAGTGATTTTGTGTTACGAACATGTAGAAGCTTGTATTCTTTATTGTATCACTAACTCTTTCTCGTACCTCGCACTTTAGTTTCTTTGCTGCAGATGTTATGCTTTTTATCGTCGTTAACGTGGCAAACGAAAATTGAACAAAACTCGACGAAACTAATCCATTTACTTTTTCATAATTAGACGAATAGGTAAGCGAAGCAACTCGACTTCGCCGAAATTTTATAAAGTAATCAACAGTTCCGATCGTCTCCTCGTGAGGAGATTCGTATCGTTGAAAGTTTACGACCTATCGAGGCATTAAACAAGTTCGAATTGAAGCGTTGACGCGGAATAGACGCGATGGATTTATCTACATCTTCGTCATTAGTTAGTGGCCGCCGTCACGCTAGGAACGAGACTAAATAACACTTATCGTCGTACTTACGACCCGTGTTAAAGTCGTTGCTGTGAGAAGATCTGCTGGAAACATCGCGAAGTTTTCTCATGTACTGTGCGTACTCTCTGCGTGTGCTTTCAATTTTGTGGAAAGCAATTTTCCACTCGGAAATGACGATCGATTGTAAATGTACGACTGACGGCCAAAGGTAACGAAGAAATCTCCAAACGATGCGAATACAAGTTATTTTCTCTCGAACTTGTGCTATTTCCAATTCACTCTTACAGTTTCACTGTTAAGAAAACAAAGAAGAAAGAAATACGGGTCAAATATCTTTTCGAGAATTACATTTATACCAAATTTCATTAAAATCGGTGATTCACACTTTGGCATGTTGGAGGAATCAACATCTTCGCTGAAAATCCTCGCGTAATCTCGTACGACGAAAGAGAACGAGAGAGAGAGAGAGAGAGAGAGAGAGAGAACGAGAGAGATCGCCGTCGGAAGTCACTTATCTCTCGTTCAAATAACATTTCGCGTTATCTACGCGTTAGTCCAACACGCTTTGCTCACGAGCTATTAAACTTCGTTATGACGTTGCCCGGTGCTTTCACGTCGTTTTATGCTTGTCGTAAAATTTATCTAGGGCTGTAGCCAGCGTTGATTTCGAATAGCGCGCGATCTGGCCCTTGTTTACCGCCGCAAACACTGGACCGGAACGTCGTGAAAAGCACCTCGTTCCTCTATCCACCGAATTTCTCGTCTTTCGATTGTCCGTCGAAGACACTCGAGCTAGAAACACGTTGTTCTATGGACGGATGACGGAGGAATCATAAAAAGTAAAAATGATTATCCGGGAGATTCGTTGGACGTGTGTTGGCAATATTGTCTTTGTAGAAACGTTTCACGATCGAACTGGTATAGTTAAAAGAGGGAATTGGTTAAACGTAATTTGTTTTCTCTGCGGCGTGGATCAGACACGGCCTGATAAAATAAACAACGAATAACCAACGGAATAAGGAATAAACAACGATCGGAAGACTATGGTTGAAGAGGGATGTACAGTCAAGAACATAATTGTACCAATAACAATGAAAACTTGTGATTAATTTGAACTGATGTAACTTTGTGAAAAGAGATCATGTGGTGAAACTTCTATTTTGATGGTTATGTTTGAAGTACATTTTACGTACATTTTAATCGAAAATTGTAAAGATTCAAACATATGTAAAAATATTAAAAGTCTCTTTTCCCTTTGAAGATTGAAGTTTCTCCTTCACAATCATTTCCCAACACTTGCGCTACAATTTTTTCTTTACTGTTTTATCGAATGTTAAATATTAGGGTTAAACGACAAAAATTCGAAAATTTCGTCACATTTCAGAGTCAGTGATGAAAATGATGAAAAAAAGAATCGTATAGCGAGTTTGTATATATCCATAATAGATTTAGTCGTGAGAAAAATTTTTCGATATTTTTACACGCGTTTGATTTTTTTCTGGAAAAACAGTGTCCTCAGTTTCTCTCATCAAAATGCAATTTTGCTGGTATTTTATCGGTATTTGCAATAACGATCCGATCTTCAATCCTGTCAATGAAAGAAATTGGTCAAATACGACTGGTTCCTCGCAAGAAAATGGCGTAAAAACGGTGGTTAACAACGCCGATTCACAGCTGGAAGACTGGAACGCGGATAGACATAATTCCTGATATTCTTCGTGGAAATGAAGGGGAGAGTAGACTCGCTCGTTTTGGTAGCAAAAACGTTATAATTAGAGCGCGTTGCGTTTAAATGAGATGACGCGACGTGCCATACGGGGAGAAAATTTCCCAAGAGTGCGTTTCATTATCATACCGCCGGCAAAGTATTCGTCGAAAGAGCTGCTTTTTTTCTTTTTCCTTTTTTCCTCTATTTTAATTGCAGTGGTTATATCCCCGAAAGCGGTACGAATCGTCGCTCGCGACATGTTCAAAGTGAATTTCAACAGATACGTTGATATCTTTCAGGAACAGGTTACAAGTCGCAGGTTAGAAGACCGCATTGTCTTCTTATCTTATTTCCCATGGGTGAAACGGAGGTGAAGTAGCTCGTTCGTGCCTCTGATTTCGCGTAATCTTACCTTTTAATTATACAAATTTCACTTCGCGGAACGGTATTCGTTTACGTATGTACGTAGCGTACACCTAACCTAGCGTGCCTCCAACGCATTTCAAGGAAAATATTCGAGGATCTCGGCGAGGAAAAAATTTCCCTCCGATTTCCTGAGTTTGACACAGTTGAGAATAGAACCTCAGAAATCGGTCTTGCGAAATGTGTCAACATGACGCAATAATACATCATCGCAAATTGCAACTTACCATGTTCTTCGTGAAGCGAGGGTGTAAAGAATCAACGAAACACACCGCGAACGAGTTAATTCTATTTTATTTATGTACATAAATTTCTCTGCTACGCGAACGCCTTGAGGTCGTTGAAAAACACCCTCATCCTCCGCTCAAGCTCGTCCGCGTACCTCGTCGCGGACTCGTCGACCCTAACGTCCTCCATCATAACTTCACAGTCCAAGTGTCTATCGTCGCAGGCTCTGTGATGATGCTTCAGCACGTCGTCCGGATCGAAATGATGGGCCCGTCTGGTGGACGGGTTGAGCGTGGTCAACGCGTAGTGATTGTGCACGGTTAACGCGCGCCTGGTCGAGACGAAGCTCTTGACGGAGTCGCCCTCCGGCGAGATACAGGCGGTTCTGATCGTGTCCAGGTAATCGAGACCGGTGAGGAGTGTATCGTCGGTCGTACTGGAGTCGTTCCGCTGGAAAGTAGGACGATCGGTTTGATTTCTGGTCTGCTGCAGCTCCGGGAAGAAGTACACGTTCCTGACCGCGTACGAGGCGAAGTCCTTGAAGCTCCTTCCGAGCTTGATCCTCTCGTCGAGCAACAGCTCGTGCCAGTTGTTCCTCCGGACAGGCACGATCGCCTCGTCGACGTCGATTGGCAGCACGAACTCCGACCGATGAAGATTATCGTAGAAGCAGTGATTGTACGGTATCAGCTCCATGCGTCTCTTGGTCCAGATGTCCTCGGCGAGGAGCCGCCTCCTGGCGGTCTTCTCGTTGGGCAGATCGCCCGGCAGCGTCAGATTGAACCATCTGATCACGTTCGATCTCTCGTACAGCCTCAGCACTCGCAGCACGTTCTCGTGCACGTTGAACACGTAGAAGTAGAAGTGCTCGGCGCCGAGTATGCGATGAAGCTCGACGAACGCGACGATCTTCGCGGAGATGTCCTCGTCGAAGTCCAAGCCCTTGATACAGAGGGTGAACTGACGGCGTCGTCCCTTCGTCCCGTTTCTCTCCTCCCTGGTTTTTATCGCTAAACTATGACTAGCATCCTGGTGGCAGGGCTCCAGGCCTACGTATACCCTGGACGGCTCGATCGCCGTGTCCGGTGGTAATTGACAACCGACTAGGATCCCCGCGTAGCTGTCCACCGTCTCGCCCCACTCGTCCAACCAAATCGTCGACACCAGCGCTTCCACGCTCACCGCTCTGCCTCGTTCATCCTCTTCGTACCTGCGTTATCGGGAACGGGCACGTTACGAACGAATTCTCAAAGACTGGGATATATTCTGGGACAGGTCTCGGAAGGAGGCCAATGTTTTTCTTTTTTTTTTTTTTCGACTTTGGGGCGGGGAAGCTTCGTGACCGAATTTGCATAATCGTTCGAAATTATGAAACAGTTACTCTGACGTGAAGGAAGTTTGACGATAAGAAGGGCAAGAAGTTAAGATTAAAGCGGCTGTGCGCGGAACTCGGTCAGTCCTATCGAACGGAGTAGTGCGTCGTTGACGAAAGTCAACGTTGTGCCTCCATTCGGGACGTCGTTGTCTCGGAACTTTTAAACAGGAAACTTTTAATAACTGCTTTGGAAAATATAGAATCCCGAGGATATAATAGCAAGACCCGTGCTCGAATACAGAGAGAATAAATCATTGTCTTCGTGAGAAATGTCAGCTTCTTTTCTCGTAAAAAAAAAAAAAAAAAAAAACAAACCGACGAAACATGGCGATCCAGGATTCACGATCGATCGATCGGTAAATTGGCGAAGGTTTTAGCCCGACTGACAACGAGAGAAGGCTGGCGAGGGAGGAGGGAAGAAAGTGTCTCACCAAACGGTGCAGAAAAGGCCAGAGGTCGGCAGAGGTCCACGTTTAACGCCAATCACCCTTAGGCTCGGGTAACCGGCCACTCTCAGGTCCAAGTGGGCACTGTACAGGAAGAGCTGTCCGGGGATTGTCTCGAGCCACTTCTCGTCGGCTAACTTGAACGTATTTAACGTCGTTCCATACGTTCCATTACCGTCGCACTCCTTAGAGGGCCTGTAATCGAGTGCCAATCTCCGCGCCCACGAGTAAGCCACGATGCTTCTTGTGCCCGGGGGTTCGCCACCTGGAAAATGTGTCAGAGAGAGAGAAAGAGAGAAAGAAAGAAAGAGATTGAGACCGTGATAGTCGGCGTGACGCGTGCTACACACTATGCTCGTTGAGGCGGAACTATGGCCGTGGCGCGCGTTTTTCGGCTAATTTATTCGATTCGTACGCGATACGGGTTATTAAGCGGAAAGCTACGTCGAACAGAGCGACAGAGACGGACCATCTTGAGCCACCAACCGTTTCAACCGACTCTGGATAATTAGATTCAGTTTTCTAGCCAACCAGCCTGTGTTTTCATTTCAGTCACACTCTCGTTCACGCTATTCAATCAAAATGATTCATGGGCGATGGTTGATTCGGTCTAGAGAAAATAATTCCAACGAATGGGACATTTTTATTAGAAAATGTTACTATCACTGCAGCGAGGTAATTGTCAATTTTCTTTTTAGTAATCTTTCGCACTGGACTGTCTAAAAATCTGGGTAACAGCTCGGATTTCCCTTTTTATAATTTGCTGATCATTAGAACGATCGTATACATTCGGTGTTGTGTGATCTAACGCCTGGAGCAGAGGACGTAATAACAACGACGTAAGAACAAAAAAATTTCAGGAAAGGAAATTTCTAAAAACTCAATAACTCACATAAACTAGATTTCTTTATGGCAAAAGTTTGAAAAACGATGAAGAATATTATTTTTCTAGGGATTGAAACTATGCGTCTTAACTCTGGTACATTATTATATACTTCTAGCAAATCCGCCATGCACCGATATCACGCGTTAGAAAAATATAACGAACAAAATTTCGTGTTAAATACCATTCGAATGATTATTTCTAGTGCTACGTCATTTTATTCGAAGCGATGATGCTTCGTAAATAAATTGCAGGTAGATGATACAACAAAAAAAAAAAAAAAAAAAAAAGAAAAAGTTTATCGAGGACTGAAGGGTTAAATATTAGCTTAGTTGGTATAGTGTCATCGTTCTCTGCGAATAGAAAGGCAGCCTAGAGACGACCGGATGGGAAGTATTACGTCATCGAGCGAGACCGGATGCCGTTCACGTGTCAATAGAATCGTGCCACGGTCGAATTGTTCTTTCTACAATTCCTTGGTAATTTCTTTAATCCCTTGTCCCAAGGGGACTGACCTTCGCCTGAGCATCGATTACTAGCATTACGCAGAATTTCAATTGCTTCGTTCGTTAATTGGCCTCTAATAGCAAATACGTACTTAACGTACGTATGCACGTCGAAGGGAAACTCGTTTCGCGCAAACGTCACGAACGACCAGAAGTCACGACCACCTCGGCTACCTCGATCATATTTTCATTCCTTCCGCCGTCACGATCGATTCGTTTAATGGATTCGATGATGAAACATGCGATTTGTTCACGCACGATGAAACGCAAACAGAGAGAATACCCGGCTGACGGCATCGCGCCAGACCGTTTCTTATGGTTTTAATCAGTATTCGAGAATTGACGTTGATCGTGACGTTAACTAACTACCCGGTCGTAAAGTGAATCTCTAAATTCTACGCAACTGCAATTTCTTAATTTAAATTTTTTAAAACCGTCTTCCTAGCGTGTAATTACTTTTGCACAGTTTCAGTCTCGATTTAAATTCATTCTTGTTTTTTTTTTTTTCAATCTTTTTAAAACCACATTCTGGATGTAGTTATCTTTATGTTACTCCAACCTCTCGGTATAAGTTCATTTTCCTTTTTAAAAATTTTTTAAATCGTTTCTTTAGCGCAGTTACTATCGTACAGCTTCAACCTTTTAATTTGTATTTAAACTTATCTTTTTTTTTTCTTTGACTTTTTAAAGCCGCCTTCTTATAATTAGTGCAATTACTTTTATGTAATTTCAGCCTCGATTTAAATTCAATTTTTTCTTTTTAATTTCTTAAAACTGCTTCCTTGGTATAATTACTTTTGTACAACTTGAGTTCCTCAATTTAAATTCTCCTTTTTTTTTTTAAACTTTTTTAAAACCACGTTCTCAGTATAGTTATCTTTATACCGCTTCAGCTTCTCGATTTAAACTCATCTCTTTCCGTAATTTTTAAAAACCGCCGTTTCATCACAAATACTTTCGTACAACTTCAACTTTTCAATTTGAATTTGTTCAGTAATTTTCTTTATTTTAACTCTTTGGAACCGCCTTCCTTTACTTTTATATAATATCGATCACGATTTAAATTCATTTTCTCCACTTAATTTTCCAAAACTGCCAAAAGTGCAATTGTACAACTTCTACGCAACTCCGACCTCTCAGTTTAAATTCATTTTTAAAAGCTTTTTGAAGTCGCCTTCTGGGTACAAAATAAAAGTGTGCCAAAACTACGTTCATTACGGACATTTCCGATTATTTGCGAGGGAATCGACGCGCGAAAGATCGTTTCTTCAACTCGTTGGTTGAAAACCGAACTTCCGAAGCGTCTCGCAAGGTGTGCAAGCGTAAAATAACCATTTAATTCTCGAATTAAAGCAGCTTGGTCGGCCAATTAAATCCGTGTCCTTTGGCGAGCGATCGCGTTCTCTCTCCCTCTCTCGCTTTGCCGTATAAAACAATTTGTTCGTTCGGAGCGGGACGTCGGTAATCCGGTCGATGCATCCTACCGTGTACCGTCATTAAAAGTTGTGTCTACGCTTGACCCAACGACCGCGTATTACGCCGATGTCGCGGACGATGGCAACCTGCCCTTTAGCAACCTCGCTTCCTCCTTTCCTTCGGCGGCAACGCCACGGTTCGCCAGTTTTACGAGAAAGCGAACTCTGCTGCTGCTGCCGCTACCGCTGCAACCGGTATCCGATAGAGATACGATAGAGAATCGACTCGACACGGTCGAAAAATTTTAAAGGAACGAGCAAGCTCGCCAGTTGGCAAGTGTTTCTTTTTCTTTTCTTTTTCTTTTTTTTCTTTTCTTTTTCTCTTCAGTAACTCGCCGAAGGCTATCCGTGAAATATTTCGATCGGAGGAGACACGTTTCATCGAAGGAGAAGGGAGGACGATATCAGGATGGACGAGGAGGCAATATCGGTAAATGAATCGAGCTGTAAATTACGTCACCTAATGAAGTCGCTACCGCCAAGAAACCGTGTAAAGATTTGTGTCCGCGATAAGCCCGTGTCACGGCGTCGCGGTTGATTTACGGCCACCGAGGGGCGAGCTTTTTGCACGCGATCCCGCTCCGTTTCTTTGGGAATTAGCTGGTGTCGATCCTTGCCGGCGAGTCGCTCCGTTCTCGATCTGGTCGTTGGAACAGAGTGACGGTTCGAGCATAGAGTAGGTGTTGACTTACATGACGTGTAATTCGTCGGTATTCGGTTAATCGCGAGGTTGCACTCGTTCATTGAATTTAATTCGTTTCGCGAGTCGTGGAAGAATCTGAAAATTAGCATAAATCTCCAGTAAAGATCGTCCCGGTTGTTCAGCTTGCACGTTGATCCGTCGAACCGTAGCAGAGATTCTTCCCATACCTGCGTGTATAGGTTACAAAGTATAGCGTTCGATTTACACGCGATCGCTGGTCGAGCAACTTACTCAAAGGGAAATCTGACGCGTTTTTCAAGAGGGGGGGGGGGGAAGGGAGGGAGGAAGCAGCGAACTCGTTACGCGATTGACGCGATTAAGCGTAATCGTTCGAACTATGAATTAATACTGGCACTGAGGCCAGAGGCACGCGTGGTATTTTCCTATTCTTTGTCGGTCGTAGCCAACGCCGGGAAGGTATTCGCCGGGTAAGAAATAGTGCGAACGCCGAGACACAAATCTCGGTACCGCGGTCGGAACGAGGCTAACTCGTAACACAATTCGTGGGAATTGCTCGTAGGATCCTGCTTGTCGTGTATCAATCGCTCTGTCGGCGAAAACGACTCGAGCGTTTCGTCACCTTTCCTTTCGTCCGTGCCAGAAATGCCTTTGCCATCAATTACGACCCGGCGCTATAAACTTTACGATTTCATAAAGATCCTGAATAATTACCTCGTCTTGGACGTACTACGTACGAGTAGAAATTTATTACAGCTCAATGTCGTATATACCCTTGGCATCTTTATCTTTTTCAACAACGAATTTTTTCGAATCGCGAAATAAAAGGAAGGAAACACTGAATTGCGCTGCATTAAACCAATATTAATTATTTATCTATTCGTATTCCGTATTGAATCGTCAGTGCACGTACTAAAAATTTAACAGTAGCTTTTTTAAGCATATAATGCATCTAACAATCTAGTAAGGTATGGTAGTACAATTCAATACATAATCCTACGTCACATTTCTTGCGTCTCTTCTGTCATGTTTACACTACACATTTAAAAAATTTTAAAAATATCGAGTAATTACACAATTTACTTTGGCTCCACTAGTTTGATCATTAATAAATTCGTGAATTATAGGTTGGAAATTTTCCTTGCGTCGAGAAACATTCTTCAGAAAAATCGTTTGTTATTGACGCAGTGTATCGACGTTTGACGAACACGCACGACTTGAGAAGTTCGCTACACGTTTCGAGCAAAGCGAACGGATGGATCGTGGACCATCGGGAAACATAAATTTCTCATGGTGTCAGATCGGCGTGCTCGAGCCGCAGACAGCTTTGATATGCAAATACGTGGATATAGAAGAGGATAAAAGTCGAACATTTGCATATTTAAGGAAACTGTTATCGATGATCTTTGAGGGGCATTTGATACTTTCGGAGAAAATCAATTTGAGATTCTTGCACGGTGGGTGGAATACCACTTTCGAAAACAAGCAACGAGACTGTTCTTGCTTTTCATTGCTGAGAGAGAGAGAGAGATATCCCAATTTTTAGTGAAACGATACATTGGAATTTTTCTATTCGATCCATCGAAGATTTCACAGACACCGAGCCAAACTAAACGTAGTTTAGTCAAAATCAAGCTACGAAAGAAGAAAGAAAGAAAGAAAGAAAGAAAGAAAGAAGGAAGAAAGGAAGGAAGGAAGGAAGGAAAGAAAGAAAAGAAAAGAGGCATTGTTAGGTGGCAAAGGCGCGTTAGTGGGTACGAGTTGCGAACCGTTCAGCGATAACGAAAGGGCAAGGGTCGCGCGCTGCTGGAGGCGAAGGAGCGCGGGCAACAGAGAAAATTGCTTACCAGGCGTGGGAGGAGGATCCGCTGGTGGATCCGGGAGTTGCGGCGGCGAGTCGAGCAGAGTCAACACGCACAACGCGGTAACCAGCACGGCCACTAGGCCGGCTCTGTATAGTCTCCTAGTGCCCGCGACCGACATATTTCCCTCTGGTGTGTGCCTCGTGCTGCCACGTGATCGCGAGAGCGCGAGAGCGTGGCCGCCGCTCGACTTTCGATCACCGCGCCAGCCTCGAAACGCTTCGAAACCGATCCATGTTCCACCGACGATTTGCAATTCAATTCCTCGGGGATTCCTCAGCCTGAGAGAAGGAATACCTCCTCGAGAGAGATCAAAGTTCGCCAGGCAAGACCAGCGAACGAAACTGCCTTGAAACTGCTGACTGAAACAACTACGATGACGACGTGGCTCGCGATGAAAGTCGTTGATCGCCAGACTAGGAAGCATCCAGCGTCGTTTTTTCCCCGTTCGCCATTCTGCTGATGGCCGATTCCGATGACTCGTACGTTCGCACGAGTGCGGATGTACCGTTGCACGGGCTCGATTCGAGTTTCGAGAGTCGCCAGTCGATAGTAGCCAGTAGGATGGCGGATGGATACGGCGCAGGGACGGAATCGATCGGCGATAAAACCAGCCAGCCAGCCAGCGATTCCCAGCGAGAGATCGGCGCTCGAATTCGATGGAGCCGACGGTGGTTGAAGCGCACGCAGATCGATCAGAGCGGGATCAGGCTTTTCTGGTTCCCTGCCGATGGATGCGCGCTGCTTTGCATAACACGCTTTCCGCTACACTTTCATCGGCTCTTAACGCTCCTCTCCAGTGCGGGTCTAATGATCTGGCCGAGAGAAGCCGCGCGACATATATACGGCGGGGCTAGCCGCGGACTGGTTCACTGGAATCGCGGAAATCTGGATTTATAGGATGCACGCTCTCGGATCTCGCTTAGAAACGCGATGTTGGCGTGCGTGGCAGTCATTCAACCTCCGAGATTGAAAGTTGCCACGCGATTCGCGGTTTTCACGAGTCGTTGCTCCTCGCCCGACTTTCCAACTTATCGCTCGACTCGAAGAAACGAAGGGGAAAAAAAAAGAGAGGCAGCGATCTTCCTCCCTTCTCGTTCCTCCTCGAGTCTTGTCTAACTTCTCGCTAGAGAATCGATCGATATCGTCGAGCGATAAAGCGAACTCGTTTCGTTTTGGAAATCGTCGTGATCGGCGATCATCGCGCGCGTATCGTGAAATCAACCGAGGTGGAGGAGGAGGAGGAGGAGGAGGAGGATCGGCGACGGCCGGCGGCCTTCTCGGAAAAGTCGTTCGTCGGCAAATCGACAGACCGGTACTCTCGCAAACGAGACGCGCAGCCAGCCTGTTTAATAGTCGCGGCCGGCGTGTGGGTTCCAAGGTGAGCACACGAATCTGTCTTTCCGAGTTGCGTAAAAAGCAGCGTGGAAGCTGCACGACCTCCCACGCGACGCTGCCGCTTCTTCGTAGGCCGGTGGACCATGTATGGTCGCGCTCACCAAGCCAGCCTCCGCGGACACAAGAGCGACTCGCCAGGACCGTCGATAATCTAATTAACCTGGTATCTCTGTCGCTTTAAGCGTTTTTTGCGCGCCACCGTTTCTTCTGCATCCCGTCAATCCTGCTCCCGCTCGCTCCCCTATGCTTTACACTCGCCTTTTTCCCTCCCTTCCCTCCTACCACTCTCGTTCGTTCGGTCGCTCGCTTTCTCGTTTCCTCGATCGACCTCTTTTTTTTTTTTCCTTTTCTTCTTCTTCTTTTCTCCCCCCCCTCCTCCCCCCACCGTGTCTAGTTCTTCCTTGACTTATTTGTACCACCGATCACGAGTCGACCGATCCGTCTGCAAGCCGAGCGATCGTTACCGAATCGACGCGTCGATTCACGATGCCGTGACCATTCCAAATTCACTCGCCATCGTCGCGCCCGGTTTTCGCCTCGACACCGTGAGTCGTCGAACGATACTCGGCGATGAGATTGCGTTTCTTCACCCGATTCGGATTCAATCCTCTCTCTTTGTTAATTCGAACCGTGAGAACTGATTTCTCGATCGGTGTTCCCTTCACGGCCGGTCTCTCTCTCTCTCTCTCTCTCTCTCTCTCTCTCTCTCTCGAGAAGAACACTCGTACTCTGTGGCTAACGAAGCATTAGGAGTTTAAAAAAGTCGTATAAATATTCGTGTTTCTTGGTGACCGTACGATCAGACGCTTTCCGTCTTCTTGTTTTTATCGATCGTCTCCTTTCACGATCTGCAGCCTGACGCTCGAGCACGATGTCACTTCCGCTCTTCATAGTCTAATGATCCGATCGCGCGCAGCCGCGAGAGACATGAAATAAATCTGAACTCGGACTCGGCTGGTCTCTCCAGCTGTCCTCGGCTGACGACCACCCAGCGAAACTTGCGTATTCCGTATTCACGGTAGCGAATTGCCTTAATGAAACCTCGGTGGCTCCACTTGTAAAATTCACCTTTCGCCTCCAGCCGCGACGTCTTACTCCCCTTATCCGTCTTACGCTCGCTCGTCTATCTCTACCGCTCCTTGCCACCACTTGTTCGTGTCACACACTGCGATTGGAACAAAGTTAAAACTGGTATTTCTTCTCCTCACGGTCCACTATCACGGTCAACCGGGATTATGCTCGAATTAACTTTAGATTAAAATCACTTTGTGCGATGTGCGCCGAGTGATTGCAAATGATCGTCCACCTTAATCGCGAATTATATCGAGCTTCATCCTCGCGATTCTGTCTGCATTCTTCCGACCGACGAATCAACACCACCGAAGATTCTCGATTCGACCGTAATTACGACGCATCGGTCTCAGAATCGGTTTTCCTCGAAATCGAAACCGCGAAATGTCGAAAGGAAGGACGCGCCGCGCCGAGTCCGGTGAGTGGCGTTGAGAGGCGAGAAAACACGTGGCCCGGTGGCCCGGTCCGGTTCACCAAAACACGGCCGGTAGCCGGCGGAAGGTTCGGAGCGCACGTGGTCGCCGGATCGACCGAGCGGATTGGTGCAATCTCGCCTGCGCGAGAGTCCGGAGCGTACTGCGTTGGAGCGGTAGGTGAACGCGCCACCACCAGCCCGCAGTTGGAGCCCCGACGAGTTTGGTCCCGAGTTGTGCCTCGGCGTTGTGCCTCGCCAATGCGCCTTGCCTTGCCCCATCCCTACCGCGATTCGCCTCGCCTCGCCGCTGCTACGACCTAGCTCTTCCTGGCCGTCCTGCCTCGAGAGACTCTGCTTAGCTACTCTCTCTTTCTCTCTCTCTTTCGTGGCCGGATAGTTAGTCGACTTTACCTTGTCGCAGCCTTGCCAGCCACGCCACACTGCGTCTCTCTCTCTCTCTCTCTCTCTCTCTCTCTCTTTTGCTTCTGTTTTCTTTTCATATTTGCTACTTACTGCCGCGCAACGCTACGCCTTGGTGCACGATGTCTCGATGCTCGAGTTTCGACGACGAGAGGGATGAGAGGGTTCGATCGCACGAGATTGACGAGGGATCGCTGCTTCTCGAAGGGATGCGTTCCACGTGTATTTTCACCCTCGAAAAATAAAATTGATCTGAGCCTTGGCTGGAGATTTCATTGAGATCCTCAATCCCCAGATCAAGAATCGAGCCAATCGTGCAATTCTTTCGATCTTTGGTAAATCAGTCAGCGAGGGATTGAACACATTGCGCGCTCGACGCGCTCAATCTGTTCCCAGGGTCCGCATATTTTTGGAGCAATAGGGAAACTTTGTACAATGCATATATGCACTTTTTTTAATTCACATTGATAAAATATTCTTAAATATTACTATGTATTTTTTATAGTAATATTTAAGAATCTGTTGATTATGTATTTTAGATTTTAACTGTTATTTATTTTATATTTATAATAACACATTGAGAACGGTCTGATAAACGTATAGCCTGTATTTCCTCGCAGTTTTTGAATTATTTAATATATGATTGGAAGGATTCAAGAGAACGTATAGCATTTAACAAGTGTATTTATTTTATTAATAAGTAAAATGAAAATAAACTAGAAATACCTCTGGTAACGTTTCTTGGTGTCGTTAGGGAACAATTTCCGTACTTTTTGAAAAATTCCGTATATTTTTGGAGCAATAGGGAAACTTTGTACAATGCATATATGCACCTTTTTTTTAATTCACATTGATAAAATATTCTTAAATATTACTATATATTTTACTATATATTTACAGTAATATTATAAGAATCTAATTATTATGTATTTTAGATTTTAACTATTATTTATTTTATATTTATAGTAACACATTGAGAATGGTCTGATTGAACAATTTCCCTACTTTTTGAAAAATTTATATATTTGCGTTGCCTGGGTCGTGTCCCCTACAACGAAAAATAGCGTTCTCCGTTCGCAATGTTGAAAATCGAGAGACGCTAATTCGCTAATCTCCCGTCCAGAGATGTGTTTTAAGAAAAGAAACAGTCTCTCCGGTTTGGGACGAGTATTACGACTCGCACTACGAACGAAATCTAATTCTTTCGAAAGGAAGTTGAAGAGTATCGTGGACATCCCCGCGAATCGTGCCACGTCGCAACGTACAGGCGGAATTTGGTAAAACCTGGTCTTGGAACGTTCGACGTGTGCTCTTAATCGATCGACTTTTTTTTCCTCCCGGCGAAACAAACCAGCAATCTTTTTCCCTCGGTGTCCCTGGTGATCGACGATACCTTTCAGATTGCGGCACGTTCTTCTCTCCTCTCTTACAAAGTCTCTCTCTCGCTCTCTTCCTCTCTTTTTTCCGTCGTCTGGCCGACCACCGTGAAGCATCCGCGCCACTTGTCGTACTTGTCAAAGCGTATTGCACGTTGACCGATGGCAGCTGCGCCCGCGAAGCGAGTTCATTTGAAGCTAACCTCGGAGTCGAACCTTCCTCATCGCGGCTTGAAATTGCTCGAAAGCTTACGAATCTCCGAGCGGACAGGACACAGGCTGATTACAGTCGAGATTGAGCGGCGAGGGAGTTGATGGCCGCGAGATGAAGGCAAATGAAATTCGTAGGTGCGAACGTTTTTTGTTTTTCTTTTTTTTTTTTTAGCCGCGGCTTCTTAATGTTTGCTCTGCGAAGGAGACTGATGACTGCAAGAACCGTTCGAGCAGACGGTTGTCCGTTCGGGCAGCGTAATTATTCCGAAGGGGCTGACCGAAGACGAGGATTCAAGGCCACGGAAATTGTGGTACTATTAGGACTCCTCTGGAATTATACATTTCACGCGTGCCTCGATATACTTTATCACGTTTCTTTTTTTCTTTCTTTTTTCTTTTTTTTTTTTTCGGTAATGAACTCGTGGTACATTCGAAATTGGAGCGAGTGAGAATTCCAAAGATTCGTACTTTAATCATTCGTTGGTATAAATATTGTTGGACTCTACATTTCAAATGAAGTTGGATACTTTTAAGAAGATTTTATTCCACGTTGCAACCGAGGTCAAGGATCATGTTACAAGGCTTGCTCTTCTTTTCTTAGCATTTCAGTCTTTTTACATTTTTTTTTTAAATCGAAGAGGAAAGAAGCGTACCAACTATTAGTGTTTGTCACTTTCGAAGGGTTATTACTACCACACAGTGCCAGCGATATTTTTCGTTCGAGTTTCCAACGATCGAAAGTCAGTAAAACATTCTGAGACATTCAATTTAAAAGGGGGGGACATCCTGTGTGCGCGCGTATGTGCATATACACGCGGATTTATGAACTATTTGAAACAAGTTTAAACGCTCGAATTTATGACTTCAATTAGCGATACGCAGATACGATCGCGTTACATCGAATCGAAGTCAAAGCGGAGCGCCAATTAAAATGACATAAACGTAATCGATACGAGCGCATCTGCATAGTCCCGTTTTACTCCGTTAAATTAAAAGAAAGCATAATAGAGCCAATTTCCTGGATATCTGTCGTCCCTATGGCCGATCGGCATTCGTACGTGCAGTCGTACGATCGCAATCACCGCTGGCTTTGCTGGCTTCTCGATTCTTTGCTCTCGAACGAAGCCGGGATTACAGTACCAGGGACGCTGAGTATCGGGGAAATGAAAGGGCGTGATGCATAAGTCATGAAACGGGAACAGGCGAAATCAATCACAATCGATTTCTCTCTTTCTCTCTCTCTCTCTCTCTTTCTCTCTGTTGGCAATTACATGCCAGGCTAGTGGATAATGTCTGCAAAGGTCAGACAGCGGCTGATTACGATGGAAAGTCTCTCAGAGACTCGCGAGCCTTACGATGAAGGTGCTCGCGGGTGCTTGGCTGTGCCGGGGCAAACGTTTACGACACACGCTCGCGAAACACCGTTTTCTTTTCCTTTTTTTTTTCTTTTTTCTTTCCTACTCTAGGCATCCAGCGACGATTTAGTGCACCTCTCTGCACCTTTATTGTTTCAACTTTTTTTTCAAAATTTCTCTCGTTCGTCGGGACGCTTTTCGAAGGGCGATGGAAAGCAAATTACAGAGGAATTCGAAGACCGATGATACGAGAAATGTTATGTCGAGGGCAAAGGGTTAAATGCGATTGTCATCGCGTCCGAACGTTATCGACACAAAACGCAACCTTAACTTATTGTCAGTAGATTTCAAACAGAGATTTGTCTACCAATGTAAAAAAATTAGTGACGCATAGTTTCAATCTCTGGAAAAATAATATCCCTCGCCATTTTCTAAATTTTCGCAAGAAGCAATGAGAAGTCTAGTTTATGAAGAATTATTCCGAATTACGTGGATTATTTATTCACTGTCAATTCTTCAGAAATTTCCTCTGAAATTGCTTTTGTTCTTCTTACGTCGTCGTTACAGCACTCCAGACGTCTGTTCGGATAGTATACTACTATGGATTCGTTATAATTATCAAAAAGTCGGAGCTGTTGGCTAGATTTAAGTACGATGTGCCTTCCGGAAGTGATAGGTCGAGCGAGAAAGGATTAAAATATCTTCTTGCGAGAATGTGTTACGCAATCGGTCCGGCGAACGATCGTGGAACGACGTGCGATGAAGAATCGGCGACGGGACGCTTCTTTCACCGATCGGGGGGCCGGTAACGCACCACGAGGTGCTCGGGGGAGAAAGGAGCGAGCGCCGCGTGATTGCATTAGGCGAACGGGCGCGTCCACTGGAGCGGGCCGCCGCCAGTAAGAAATCAGCGGCCGCACGCATCCATGGAATACAAACGACAATCATTCCAAACTTATTACACCGCTGAAGAAACTCGTAAATGCTTATGACTTTCCTGCTGCTTTTTACTCAAACCTCGGAGCGATCCAGTTAAAGGGTCGTTCGCTGGGATTGACTGAACCGTTTCGCAGGAGCGACGAAGACAAGCACATAGAGAGAAAGAGAGAGAATGAGAGAGAATGAGTTCGTTCGTTCAAATTGGCCAGGCCGCGTGAATTCGAGTAACATTGATGGAACTCGAAAATTGAACGTTCTGAGGATCGGCTCAGAGTTGGGGACGAGAAGGTGTTGAAAATAATTAGCCTCGAGTGAGAGAGACGAGTCGTGAATTCCAGTAACCTGATGGGATTCGAAAATTGGACGGATCTCGGGGATAGCGAGACACCGACGCTCAATTTCGTGAACGAGAGAAAGTTGAACGTTGAAAATAATTCGCCTCGAGTAAGAGAAAGGCAAGATCAGACACAATTTGGGACATTAACCGCTTGCTCCTGGTAACTGGTTCGCGGACCATAACGAGCGACCGAACCGTATACAATAATTCGTCGCTTTCGTTTTCTTTCGAACTCGTCGCTATGACATCACTGGATAGAAATGATTAAGAAGTAATAAACTAACATTTAAATATACTTGTAAAGTATACTGTGAAAATATTGCAATTTGGGACAAGAAATCCTCGACGTACGTTGCACGTCATGAGGTTAAACCTGATCGTCGATCGACGGTGAAAGAATCCGGACGATGTAATAAAGTAGGTGGCCTGCCAGGTTCGCTGGGCACACGTTTGCCAGCGAATAATATTCTAAGTACACCCTTTCGATCTCTCTTTCTCTCTCTCTCTCTCTCTTTTTCTTTTTTCCCACCCGTAATAAGCAGCGTGCAAAAATTGCTCGCGATTAAGTCGCAGGAGTTGCCTCCGTTTCTACGATCCAGCAAATCACCATTACGAGCGGCAAAGTATTCGCCGGGAGATTGGGTTCTTAACAATCATCGGGACACGCTGAACGACCGTGCGGACACGGCTCCCGGCCGTGTACTCCACCACGTGTACGTACGTACGTACGTACCACGGCATACCCACGGCGAATCCCCGCAATCGCACGCTTCCACTTTTATCCCCCGTCCTGTCACGACCGGTCGCATCATTAGGCCATTCGGTATTACAAATGACGTCGAGGAAGAGCTCCGGCCACCGGTCGTCTCTCGGTCCTTTTGTTCACTTCCCTCGCTCTTATCTGCTCCTCCGCCCAAGGTTCTCCAACCTTCCATCCCTTTCTCTCCTCCTCCTTTCGTTCCACGTTGTTCGCCTGTCTCCCCCTGTCTCTGATTTTTCTTTTTTTTTTTTTTTTCGTTTCCCTTCTCGTCTGCTTAACCCTCCGTAGGACTAGCTTGGATAGATTCGCTTGAACTCGACCGATCGGAGTTCCAATTCGTGCAACTTCAACGACGAGGCGATTTGCGATTTGGAATTCACGTTTTCAAGCTTCGTCTGGTTAGAAGTCGAGCGTTCGTTGTCTGTCGCGAGTGAAATTTCGTCAGTCTGGAAACAGAGTCGTTGACGCGAAATAATCTTTATCCTCGAGTGTCGACCGGAATCTTGACCGGAAAGACTCTGGTTACAATAGCGTTCGCGGTGATGCGATGAATCACGACCCGGTGGCGAGCACCGATTAAGAATTTCAATTCTCCCCGACACCGCGGGGGATCCGCGTCGCGTAAATCTCTGGTAAACTACTCGCCAAGTGGAAGGAGACGAGGGGGAAGGACATTATTCACGCGTAATCTGGCCTTCGCGCTCTAAAACGCCGGATTTATACTTAGGAGAAAGGCCGCGTGTCAAAGCCAGAAAGGGTAGAGTGGGAGGGAAGAGGATGCCCACACAGGTGGTATCGGCAGAGAAGCGGCAGATTGCACGGTACGTTTTTACCACGTGTCGCAGCGTGAAATTCTACGTGCCGCACCGGCGAAAGAAACTTTCAATCTTCCGGCGGGAAACGCAAAAACGCGCTACATGCGCCAAACGTGGAACAAATCTGTGGGATGGCGGGTTCTTCCGGCGCCGTCGCATACTGCGCCGGATCGACAACTCACAATCCGTGACATTTTACAAAAAAAAAAAAAAAAAAAAATCAACTTTCTCATTTTATACGGGGTGACTCTCGTGACAGGACGACATCAAATAACTCGTAAAATATTTGTTGTACGAAAAAGTGTTTCAGATAGAAGTTGCATGGCTATACTACTGTAACCAGTTTTATGTTATTTTGCTATTTTATCAAGATACGAATTCGGATAAAGCGTTGAATTCGACGACAAAACGTTTAATCATATAATTTTAAAATTATGTCGTCTCGTAATACGCCTGACCATCTCGCAGTTTGAGATTTACCATAACTCGACAGTAAGCTGATTGGTAATATTCGATCAGTTAAGAATGATTTATATACACAACGTCTTGCTATAATCAGCGGTATACAAATTTTCTTTTCAATCACCCTCGAAATAGTCTATGCTCCCGTGAGATTGAACGCGAGTCCAAACAGAGCCAATCAACCGCGGCTTCGACAACATCTGCCACAACATCTAACTCATGCTTCATTATGCTAACAAACCGGGTTAACGACAGCCAAGCCACTTTGCATCGCAATTTAATGAAGTTGATGCATTTTCGAAGATTTTCTTTCGTCGTATACTTATACATAGCGAGGTGCCCCAATGGCAATGAGACATTATCGATCATTGAAACTGATATTGATCTTTTTAAAAGAAGACGGTGTAATTATTCGCTTGGTCTCATTTTAAAACGTGATATGTCTACTCGTTTTTCTAAACTTTCGTTCTTTTCGAATTTTTCTCGAGTTTGCATTATGTGGTGAGTGGAAAAGTAAAGGTACTTTTCTCTCGAAAATTGATGAAAAATTCAAAATTAACAAAGTCTTTTTCGTTACTAGGTCTCCTGCGATCCTGAAGGTTGAAATTGTCTTTTTACGAGTCCTCAGAATTCTCCATACGATTTTTTTTTTTACCATTGAATTTTGAACATTAAGATCAGAGGACGAAATGTTAGAATTTTTTGAATTTTTGCTGTTTAATCTTATTTAATCAAAGTTTAATACAAGTTGTAAAGAGGAAACTTCAATGTTCAAAATGATACTAAATCTAGTTTCACGGTTTATATATGTACACGTAATGTTTTTACATATGTTTGAATTCAATTACAATTCAAACATTTTCCATCTGCTACATGTAGTCATTTTTAAAAAAGTAGAAATCAAGTCGATCGTTTTACAAAGCTTTACCAATTTTTCATTGTTGTTCGCTGAATGTGATAAATAACATCGTCACTGTTGAAAAGTAGATGCACGCACCGTCGATTTTATGCCAGTCGCTATTCAGAAATTTATTACTTAATTGAAATGTTAAATTCATTATTTTTGAGATGAATCGCTGATGCTCGAAGGTATTTAGTACAAATTGGATTGAATTAAATAACGTAAAAAATATTATCAGATAGCTGCTCGATCGTTTATGCTCGCATTTCGTATGCGTCTCATGCATATCCCATAACGATGATGTGTCGACTTTTACAATTCCGATGGAACATTCCATTTAATCGTCTTCTTCGTATCGTACCATTGTATTTATAATATTCAAGAGCAATCTACGACCGGAGGAGGCATAACCTCTCTCGAAGAGATAGAGTCAATGTTGTGAAATAAAAGGAAATTACGATTCGCCAGAGGACACTATAAAACCAAGGGAAAAGAGCCAACAATACAAGGTACGGGGATGTCCTGACAAATCCAATTATGCTTTTCCGCGAAGCAGAATTCACTTGTCCTTTTTGTAGCTCGTTAACGTTAAAATTCTATCACGACGACTGTTGAAGCATACTTTATTGGCATTCTAATGTCGTGCGTGTGGTTATCGGCACATGGAACGAAAAAGTGTTCGTCAGACAACGAGGTAATAAATCATTGGAAATGTCATTTGATCGATCTTGGGATACAATTCGAAAGAAGTCTCTGAATTTCTGAGTGGAAATGGAGTTCGTAATTAATCACGCTCGTTAGTAGACTGCGTAGAACCGTACTTTTGAAAATGTCAAGTTAAAGAAATTGGTAGAAAATTGTTTTTGCGCATCAGATATTATAGAAAAAGCACTGTAATATATTTTCTCATATTACACGCATTTCGTGTAATTTCGTGCTCATGAACGCATCAAAATCCGTGGTCCGTTCGTTAGGCTTGTTTGCGATCGCGTGTCAAGCTTCGAATGAAAGCAAAAAAAAAAAAAGAAATCACACTGTGTTTGTCTTAATAGCTCTGCTATCGAAGTCTCGTCTCGAAGTCTCAGCAGATGATCCTAAAGTCATTAACTCTGTGCTCTCGATATACTTTCACAACCTCCGAGCAATCTCGCTCTTCTTCCAACTCGCATCGCCGCGATAGAAAGAAAAAGAAAAACGAAAGAAAGAAAAGCAAAAAAACGCACGCCGTCGGATCGTGTCATCGCCTAATAATTTACGATGACGCGTGCGTTTTAGAGTTGCAGCTGGTAAATTACGTCCCAAGACCGATTTAAATACGACCACGGGCCCTTTCGTAGACTTCTTCTCTATTCATCGGTGACTCGTTTCGTCGCTCGGTTCACGGGGTGTTCACCATAGGGATTATCCGCGCCCAACCTCCCGTCGACTTTACTATTTCGTCGACTCGTCGATACGCCGGACATGATCGATGCAAACGGCACGGTGTACCGAGCCGCCGGAGCATATTACCGCTGTTAGAATCACGGTTGGTTAGAAACGTGTTCGCGACGGTGAATAATGCGCTCCGATCAATTCGAGCGTCGAGGAGGAATCTCCGCTCCGAGTCGAAGGGCGAGGGACGGACAGATCCGTCAGAATTGGACAGGATTTGCTGCAGATAATCGATTTGTGAGTTTTACAATTGAAGAAGAGAAAAAGTTATTCTCACATTTTTAATTTGTTTGGCAGAAATGTATTGTCGATAATTAATTCATGGAAATATTAAATTTTACAATTGAAAAGGAAAAATTACTCTCACGTTTCTATTTTGTTTGCGGTTGTTGAATAGAACTGTGTTGCAGTACATAACTTTGAAACTATTAATTTCTCGACCCATAATTATCGGGACTTTTTCTCACGTTTCGAATACTATCTACCTTGGTTTTTCTATTCATCCTGTATTCGCTCGATCGATACTTCCAACTCTACCGGTTGGTTTAAGTAGATTACCTCGCAAATTCCAAGTAAATCATACACACACACATATATATATATATACATATAACGTGTGCTCGTTCTCGTGTCCCGGTTGAAGAACCCTACATCCAGCCTCTGGGACCGTACAACCGTTAATCCTTGCCCCACTCGAACCGATAAGTCCGCAACCACGAGATGCAACTGCCTTATAAAGTATGTGCTCGTTCTCCGAGGCCGTTCGATACCACGGTTTATATTGCTAATTAAGTAATTGAGGGTTAAGAGGATAACTGCTTCGTCTCTTACATCGCGATAGTCCCTCAAATCCCTTCCTGGTTTTCACGTTCGACGTTGCGGATAAAACGGCGGATAGAACGTGAGAAAGAGAGAGAGAGAGAGAGAGAGAGAGAGAGAGAGAGAAGACAGGAGACGAACGAACCTAGCAAAGTCGAGAAGCACGCGTGACACATCGACTTGCGGTTCGCGGATTGGAATTTCTTGGTGGTTAAGTGGGCGCGTCGGAGATGTTTTACCTCGGACGGATTTATGTACTGGTAATTACTTATTTCGTACTACGAACCGGTGGTAAATAAACAATCCCGGTGGCTAGAGGCAAAATCGAAGGTGCGAGAGTGAGGAAGAAAATTTTTCGAAATTTTTTTTCCTGCGTAGTCTAATTGTCGTAGCGAAAGAAATCAGCGAGCGTGGCTTGCAATCAGTCTGCTGTAGCAGCAGGTGCCGCCCGTTGCGCGATGCTTATTCGCGTGTTGAGTGATAAAACGAGCGATAATTGTGACCACCGATTAATCGACCGAGATATCTGGCAGCCCTCTATCGCGGATTTTTTCGACCGAGGGATACCGCGGAGATAATAACGAGGCCGACGATGTCTTTGATAGCAGATATCCCTTGCAACGACGATTATACTAACGTTTCTAAACGTGATTAATGCTTCTCCCGAACATTTTCCTATTAGCTTCGAAATTGTTTCGTAGAGCAGTGAATCTGTTCACCCGACTGTGATTATCAGTTGGACAAGTGTTTTCAGAATTTGTAGTCTTGATTGGACTCTCTTACTGTTCGTCGTTGAGGCTCACGAAATAACAGATATTAAAATCGAGGACTTTGTAGAAAATAGAGTTGATCAATTTTGAAAGTCTCGAATAATAATAACAATTTCAACCTTTTTTGCTAACAAAAAAAAAAAAAAAAAAAAAAAAGAAAAATGTGGCGCTTGCAGACCTACATCTTCTTCTTTCTGCCGTGTTGTTTCCGGCGTTTTACGAGCAGCCGCATAAGAACCAGATTTTTACGATTTCCACTCTCGTTTCCGACACGTCGCAAGCCGCGCGGAAAAAGTGCACCGTGTAATTAAGATCCGCGCCGCGTGGATTACGCTCGTTTACGTACGATTGTTTTCAATTAACACCGTCTGGCACCTCGATCATGGTCTCACTGTAGTGACGCACACGCTCGCAGATGAACGTCGTACGTGCACGACCGTGAGCCAGGTAAAAAGCGCGTTATCGTTGCTCGAAATGAGAAGCGAAGACGAGGGGGAAGAAGCAAATGGAGTCTGCGGTTGCCTCGATACGAATTTAATACCTGCCCCGGCGAGATCACGCCTCGAATCACGCTCACTCGCAATAAAACGACCGCGAAATGCAAAAAAGGTGTCTCATTATCGGAGACCTGCTCGGCGGTTGTTTTCATTCGGGCGATTGTCATGTTTGTTTAAATCGCGCGGGGATTGTGCAAATTCGCGGGGAAAGCGCACGGAGTAGCGAGCAGGTTTCTTGCAACGCGTCGTTAACTTGCAACGCGTGTTAACCATTCGCGCGAGACCGATAAGTCCATTTACACGATATTTACATGCTGAGATATTGGAAAATCTCTCGACGATTTAGATAATGGAAGTGAATCGAACGTGGACTCGAATATTCGAACGACTTCGCTTAAAAACCGGATAAACACGATAAATGCGACAAACACGTGGTAACGATACATTCTCGGACGAGAGCTGGCTTCAAGTGCGAAAGATATTCAGATTTGAATTTCAAATTGAATTCGTTTCAACGAATCTGGGATCTGTTGCGCTTCACACGCGTCGGTTTTATCGCTTGGCGTTCGATGAGAATGGCGGTCGGGTTTTGCGTGGGAGAGAGCAGAAACAAGGAAGAACTTCTTCCTACGACGCGTCAAGATTAGAACGCCGAGGACGAGTAACGGTGTGTCTTTTCTTCTTTTTTTTTCTTTTTTTTTCTTTTCTTTTTTCTTTTTTCTTTGCAGAAATTCACCACTTGACAAAGTAACTGTAGCTGCCAAGCGTTCGCGCTGCCTTCCTTCAACGGTTGTAATTATTCTAACGTCAAGCGCAATCACAGCCAGAGGCGAACCAGTCAAGCTAGTTATCGGACCAAGTCTACTTAGTCTACCATCGAGTTCAGTCGTACTTGCGTTCGTTTTGATATCTCTCGATACTGCTATGATTTTATTCTTTTTCTCTGTTTTTTTTTTTTTTGTCAATTAACGAGCTCATAAATAAAAATTATTGCCACCGTCACGTTCATTCGCGTCGTTCGTTCAATCCTCATTATTTACCAACGTATTCGCGATGTTCTTTGGACTCGCAGGCGTTCTTCTATTATCTGGCTTTCTCAAATTTTAAACGATCTTTCCATTATTTCCATTGTTGTAACACGTCGTGTCATACAGGAAATATTGAATTATTTCGACGATTGTAAAATTTTGTGAGAAGGGAACAACGGTGTCAATTTTCGATCTCTGTGCAGCAAATAAAATGAAATGTTACATACATAGAAGTAAATGTACAGTAAAGGACCTGAACTAACGGTGTTGAACTCAGGTGAGGTAGGACGGTTCCAATAAAAAAAAACTTAAGAAAACAACTTTTCAAGTAACAACGAAATGGTATCGCGGTACAAGTTCGACGGTGATGTGAGATTCTTGGATACTATGCATCTCATTCCCTCCTCGAATAGCAAAACAGATTGAACGTGGAACGGAAAGAAGGAAAATGGAAAGAAATGTGTATTTTGATTAAATGTCGCGTTAAAAGTTATTTCTGAAAAAAAACGTTCGTCCTTTTTTTTTTTTTTTTTTGTTACAGTTTCGCCTTAGGAATCGCGTAAATTGTATTTTCAATCCTGCATCGACGAGAAGCTGACGAAATGTTATCTCGTATGGTCTATACAGTTGCTCACAAGTAGAAACATTCTGAAGTTTTATTAGTTGCAAGAGAGTCAGTACTGTATCCTGAAGTGAAGTTTGAAACAAGTCTGGAAATGTACACGGTAGCTGTACAAACTATTCGTTGCGAGTGCACAATTTTCGAAAGCAACATTGACTCGAAATTTTTATCAATACTTAATTACGAATACTTAAATACTTTCTGTCAATAGAAAAGTCTTTTTGTTTTTCTACGATAAGTGCTCGATACGGTTCCACTTTTATTATTTAATGACGCGTGGTAGAATTAGAAACGTATTATTTGCGCCAGGTCGTTAACAGGTTCTCATGGAGAATCGTGGACATCATTAATTTACGACGAGGCGATTGACGCATACGGATCCGTGTAGGCACAACGGTCGTTGAAACGCCGTGGAGTCCGAAGCTGGAGACGATCCTCCAGCTTCTAATCAATAATCGAGTCGGCAGGCGGTTTGTTAGTTGCAGTCAATCGGCGGACTCATTCGTGACTGGTATCTCGTTATGAGACGATTATGCAGCTGTCGGTATGCTTTGAAGTTCCGGTTGCTCTCATTGTGGATCGTGTGGATATGTATATATACGTATCTCCTTTTCATCTTCACCTTTTCTTTGCATCGTTTGTTGTTGCAATCTGAAATCGTAGGATATTTTTCAAGTACATACGTAACAGTGAGAGATTTGTTAATAACGATTCTTTGGAGATCGATCAAGAAACAAAACAGGCCACAGGCCTGAACTTGAACTTTGCAAACGGAACGAGAGTGAGTTACGAGAGTCAAATGTTGATGGATCTCGCGGCGGAAAGAGAGTCGAAGGATGCGCGCTATTGCGCGGACGTTAGCGCTGCGTTTCGTTTCGTTTTACGCGCGCTGTGCTCCATCGAAGGATAAACCCGAAGGGAAAGGATCGGCAACGGTGGAAACGAAACGATGGGAGGCTTAACGTTGGCTCTGATGCGAGTGCTATTACGATGGTAAAAACCCAGTGGAAAATTTGAGAACGTAGAATGAATTTTGACTCGAGGATACCGAGAGTTCGCTTTCGAGGAATTATTTTAATAAACGTGAGCTAGCCAAACGATATTAAACGTGGTGTATATAAAATTAGAATGACGCGATGTCATACTCTGTCACTCGTTCGTCTTCGAATTTATTCCATGTCACTCGACAGGTATTTGAAAAAGGAACAAGAAAAAGAAAAAAAGAAACGCTCGTCATTTATTCCTCGTTTCTTTTCGCGATGACTACGTTTCTGCCCGCTGCTCAAAGGGAACGATCGAACGTTACAAGACGAAGGCGCGCGTGCTTCGTTGTTCAGCATGATTACCAGCTGACAAGGCCATTCGTGGCTATAAATTTCCAACTACAAAGGTTACGGTCGATGCATGCGACCTTGGCCAATTGGAGTCTTCGAATAAAAAGGCTCGTGCCATACGATGCAAATGCGTTTGCGAGCGTGTTGGTTACGTCTGTGGATGTCATTGTAAATCAACCGTGCCATTTTCTTTTCTTTTCTTTTCTTTTTTTTCTTTCTACCGACTCTGCCGACACGAGAGACATAGCGTAAATAATGGGACGAATGTCCTTTTTCTTTTCTTTTTTTTCAACAGAGTCTCGTAGAACGTAGCTCGCGGCGTATAATGAACTGCATCGCTTTGTTACAACGTTTAGTGATTTATTGGGTTTAGGCAGTTTGCACGTGTCCATAAATCAGCCGACGTTGCCGCGTTGTCGGTGATTTAATTCACGCTGACGTGACAAAGTGTAAATTAGATTGGAAGCTTCTTTGCCGACCGAAAAAACTGACGCGGTTTAGAATGATTAATGGCCTCCTGTTATTGGCGCATTCAGATTAGAAAGGACGTCCAGTTGTACGAACTGACAAATTCTACGAGTTCGGACAGATTAGAAATTAAATTAATTTCAAATCAATCTTCCCATCGACGACAACATACATACTTTAATCGACGAGATACCCACTCCAATCGTTAATTACAATTACACGCTGATCACAATTACACAAGATCGGAAACAAAAATTTTCATCGATAACAACAGTTTCTATATTCGAAACGTTTCTTTCGCCGATCTATCGTTGAAACGGTTATTCGCTCGTTTCGCGCCAGAATACAAAATTTTTGTCCACGTTGCCCCGTATCCTCGCGAGGATTGCCATTCTCCGTCCAGTGAGATCCAGTTGGAAATCGGCGTAGACGGTTTCTTTCCATTGGGCTCGATTCACCATAGAACGCTAGATAGAGTCTACATAAGTAATTTATGACGCGCGATCGTGAGATTTTCCGCGGGATAATCGAAGCGTTATCTCGCAGGCAGATCTCGCGTGTCGTCCGTTCCACGGATAGAAACGCCCCTCGCGCCGCTGCGATTTCTTATTAATTCCTATCTGCTTCTTGGCGCTCTTTTCTCCACGATCGTTTCGTCGATCGTATCGGCAAATTGTTAGTTAACAATGATCGTAGGTGTGGTGGCTTTGTGCCCTTCGTGGAATGGAAACGCATAGAGCGGGCGAGTAGATTCTACTATTCTGAATCTTCTCGCTGTTCATTCCAGAGAACGAATCGGTATTACGGATACCGGTAAAATACCGGTATTTTTAGGTTGTTATTCGATGAAATCGAATACCGGTATGATGCTATCAAAACGATGTTAGGTCGGTAGATGTATTTCGGTATAATACCGGTATAATAACGGTAAATGAAATATTAATATATTAGAAAAGGAAAAGGAGACAATGATTAAATATTTTCATAAAGCTGCCGATAGTAAATTTGATGATGCTTTTACACTTTATTTATTTTTATTAGCTCTTTTGTTAGTTTTTTTTTTTATTTTATTTATATTAGCGGCTAACAGATGTTAAGGGCTACCTAGCAAAATATTAATTATCGTTTATGTTAACAATTTTCAGGTTCAAATATTGTAGTTCAAATGTCCGAATATTTTTGCCACGCTACATTTCGACATAGTTCAGTTTATTGTTTGATATTGAAAAGTATGTGCAATAAATCAATAAAATTTACGTTACTATAAACTATAACGAATGTTCTATTATATTATTAAAAAATTAATTCAAATTTACTATTATAAACAATCGAAATTTACAACAATATTTTGAACAGCACGATGTCCGAATATTAATAAGAGTCACTGTACGTAGAAAATGAAAAATGTGTTTTCGTCAGTAAAGTGGTATTATATTTCGGTATTTTTTCCGTTGTGGACATCAAATACCGATAAAATACTTATGAAAATACCGGCATGATCGTCTTATACCGATATTAAAACCGATTTCCCAAATAGCGGTTATATCACTATAATATGGGAGCAATTACCGGTATAATACCCAAACCTTACAATATTTCGGTTTCAGTCTCTGAGTGTAATACCTAAAGCTTAAAATATTCTGGTTTTCAGTCTCTGGCTCATTCAGTATTCCGGCGAACACTCGATATTTTCAGTCAAGACGCGACGTGGGAAAGGAAAATGAGAGAAAAGGAAGGAAATGAAAAGCAGAGAGAAAGAAAGAAATAACCTTTGAATAATAAGAAATCAGTCGCTATCCCTCTCTGCTCCAGTGTTATATTTAATCTATTTTGACATCACCCGCGCATCTATCCATGGTTAAATTCACGTACTTTCACCCTTAAACCTTTCGTACTTTTATCTTCACTCCTCACGCGCATTGTCTATCAACAGTTTTCATCCGACTAGTAAAAAATACGTTACGCGGAGAGAGCTAACCAGTAATTAAATCGCTGCGTGGTGTGCTTTTTTCGTTTCTCCTTCGCTTGCCGCCATCTCTCTCCGCTAGGACCAGGCAATGTTCTTCCTCTCGCGAAGCAAGTCAGCCCGTGGCACCCGTAATCGTCGTGCTTTCGGCCAAACTCGTAAATCGCGGTTCGTTCCGCGAGGGCAACGAGCGAGGAAACGGCAGAATAATCGGAGCGAGCAAAGGGCGGAAAGAGGCTGGAGAGGGCACGGTGGAAATCGAAACTGCGCTTCAGCGAAAACCGTCGTCCACGGTTCGTGATGGAAGCGTGCCGCGCCGCGCGAGACAGAGACGAAGCGATGGAGCGAGTAGGATAACACGCGTTGGATAAAGCGGCCGGGGGATTGGTTGGCATCGCGGTGGCTTTCAGCATGTAAAACGCGAGAAGTCGGCAGCCAAAGGAACAACAAAACCGCTAAATTATCGGCTTGTCCCGCTTCTTCGGACTACGTGAGGGATGAGGAGAGGATGGACGAAGAAAGAGAGAGTACATGTACTGTGAGAGATATATGTACGTTGGTGAACGGGAATGTAGGTAAGACAAAGTCGCTCGCCCAGTGTCGGAGTTTCCAGATATCCTGTAATTACAAAGTTGCCGAGTCGAGAGAGAAAGAGAGAGAGAGGAAGGGAGGGAGGGAGAGACTGGCAAGGAGTTCAACAGAGGGTAGAGAGGTTGGTTCAATTGCTTTCAGCGAGTTTCTATTCCCTGTCGTTGCTTCGAGCAGCAACGTTTCTTCTTTCGCGTTGAAATTACACGTTCCGCGATAGCGGTCGCTCGGCCGCGTTTTCAGACGAGGGATCCCGACCACTTGATTACATTCTGCGCGTTGATTTGTTTGCCGAGTGCATTCGCTTCGTTCCGTGCTATCGACGGCATTGTTGTAATTACGGTCACGGCTTGTTTCCCTGGGTGCCGATTAGTCGGGGAGTCCACTTGGCTCCTCTCCCTTATTGGATCATCCTACCTTCCCTTTCAGCACGGGAATTGAGACACGACAATTTATGTGTTTCACGCTCATTTTCAATTCCAGTTTCATAGATACCGATCGTTTTAACTCTGATCACATACTTTACCGCGTCAGATGGAATCGATCAGTTCGACTTCCGAACGAACTCGTTTTATTGTTACGGTCTCCCCAAGGTGGATCATTTCGCGAAAACGTGGTCAGTTCCTCCGTTGGATCATTTCGTCTGATCATCAACTTCTCGCCGGGTAAATTTTTGCTTCGTTGCATTTGACGCTCGCCGTAATGTCGTGCTGTCCGTCAAACGATCATTTCTGTGGCGTGTGACTACAGTCTTGGTTCTACGAACGTGTCCGACAATGTTCAATCGTCGTCCAGAGACGTGCGAGCCCGCGATCGCCTAAGTAGTTGGCGCAGCTACGTCTATGACGCTGATGGCGTTCGTGAGGAATCGTGACGGTCCTCGCGTGAGCTTCAACCGAGTCACGACATAATCTTTGATTCCGTAGGGACGTGACTTCTGACCGGAGCTGACGCGGAACGTCCAGGCGAATACGATACTACTTCCGCGTCGTCGAGCTTGTCCGCATACTCTTTCGTAATGCTACTCCCTGGGAGGGAGGGAATAGAGGAAATCTTTACTCGCCGGATGATTTTCTAGAATTTTATTATTTGTTATTTCTATTATTTTTTATTTTATTATTAATTTTATTAGTTTTATTATTTCTTTAGCACTCTGTCTCTTTATCCGTGGCGTTCGCGAGATTGATCAGGATATTCGCGAGGAACGTAACAGTCGTCAAATCTGACGAATCTGAATTCTTTTACGATTGGATTTTCATTGAAAAGTATTGTGATAAGTACGTCGAACAGTTGATTGGGCTATTCGCGAGAGGAGTAAATAACGAAACTGAACTCTCTTAGATATTCATTGAAACGTCGTGACAGATATTTTATTTTGATACATTTCAATTAGAAATTTTGCTGTTAGATATACTCGCGTTCGTCAAGAAGTTGATTAGGCTATTCACATGAGAGGAGTAACAACCGCAAATGGCGAAACTAAACTCTCTTAGATACTCGTTGAAAAGCATCGCAATAAATATTTCTCTAGGAATTTATTTTGATTCATTTCACTTTGAGATATTTCGCCATCAGGCATACTCTATCACTCCATCTCTCTATCGCGTTCGTCGAGCAGTTGATCAGGCTGTTCGCGAGAAGAGTAACAACCG